>VWZI01009213.1:17899-191176 GCA_013396835.1 Psilopogon haemacephalus
TGTGCTGGGGGCTCCAGAACTGCACACAGTACTCCAGGTGGGGTCTGACGAGAGCAGAGTAAAAGGGGAGAATCACCTCCCTTGCCCTGCTGGTAATGCCTCTCTTAATGCAGCCCAGCACACAGTTGCTGTCTGAGCCGCGTGTGCACACTGCAGGCTCATGTTGAGCTTCTCATCCACCCAGACCCCCAGGTCCTTTTCCTCACAGCTGCTCTCCAGCCACTCACCACCCAGCCTGGATTTGTGCTTGGGATTGCAGCAACCCAGGTGCAGGACCTTACACTTGGCCTTGTTAAATTTCAAGAGGTTAGCCTGGGCCCACCTCTGCAGCCTGTCCAGGTCCTTCTGGATGGCATCCCTGCCCTCCAGCAAGTCGACTGGAACAGGTTGCCCAGGGATGTTGTGGCTGCTCCCTCCCTGGATGTGTTCAAGGCCAGGCTGGATGAGGTCTTGAGTGACCTGGTCTAGTGGGAGGTGTCCCTGCCTAGGCGGGGGGTTGGAACTGGATGATCTTTAAGGTCTCTTCCAACCTAAACCATTCTATGATTCTATGACTGTGATGCACCTTCAATCAACTGGCCAATATATCTTGCACAGCACAGAGTCATTGTTTTAGTATATCATAAATGCATTAAATCTCATGTGGTGAGCTTTAATGAAACAATGAACTTCAAAATACATTGTCTATTTAAGCTGATAAAATGTAATGTGTTAAAATATATCTTTGATTCTGTCCTGTTACCTTATTTGGTTGAATTTGGGTTGCTCTATTTTATGGTAGGATTTTAATTGCATTGTACAACTGTAATAACATCATAGGAGGCAATGAAAAGAGAATGTGTTTCTATTTTGTTATAGTGTATATTTAAAAGTTAAAAGCATATTGTATTATGTAAATCTACTACGGCATGATCTCAAGAGATCTGGGTTGCATTACACATTTCCGGTATTCAGGTTCGATAGTTTTTGACTTTCACATGAATTTTTCAAAGCTAATTAATGGACCTTATTACTAGCAGGTTTTGACAACATGAGCTGTCTACTTTTGATGGCGGAAGACAACCAAAATACAGTCAAATGTATTTAAATGTATTAACACGAAAATGGATTTTGCATATGATAAAATCCTGTCATGACACTGATTAATGAGGCACACATACTTCCAGTTTATCTTCTAGAATGCAAGGAGGGCAATGGCGTGGATTACAGAGGAACTGAAGCCAAAACTCAGAAAGGTGTACGCTGTCAGAAGTGGGGTGATAATACCCCCCATAAACCAAAGTAAGGCCTTTTTTGTATATCCTTATATGTTTTTCTGAAATTTTCCCAAAATTCGACATTGTGCTGAGTGGTCTTATAAGCAATTTGGTGTTTAGAATCTTCTTAAAAATATTTTTTTATGCTTACCTAGAATAATCTGAGTTGCAACTTACAGACTTGCAATCGGAGGTATATGATCAATAGAGGTAGTGTCAATCTTGGCAGCTACATTTAAATTTTGTAGTCCTTACCTTAAAGTAAAGCACTAGACAGAAGCACCTGGTTCTGCTGAATCAAAATTTTTCCCTTATTCTCATCAGGGCAAGAACTTCTCTTGGCTAGAGGTGTAACATGCAGCAGGTGAGATAGAGGTACATAATTTTATCAGTGAATCCACAATTAACAGGGCAGCATTTCTGGTATTTAATGAAAAATGATCCAATTTGCTTTATGGATAACTTCCTGTTGAGAAAGCAGACTATTTAGGTTTCTGAGAACTCTCATATTTCAGCAAATCCCTTCTCATTGTTGTCTCCCAGGAAATGTGTCCTAAAGGAGACTTTTCTCCACATGCTAAATGGTGACTCAGCTGAGCAAAAATTACTGGAAATTGAATGTTGGAGTAAATGCAAGTATCAAAGACATGACTGCCTTTAGAGGCACTATGTTTCATGAAATGTATAGCTATGAACCTTTGTCTCTTCAGCACTGGCACACAGTAGCAATGAGACTTCTAATAACAAACATCTACAAAATGGTCCTCAGATAAAGATTCGATTTTTAGAACCCTCAGCAGAACAATTAGGTCACTTTCCTTATTCACTAATCCCATTTAAATTCTATTCCAGTTACACACCTGAAAAATACCCTGATGCAGGTCTGGAGGAAAACTACTGCCGAAATCCTGATAATGATGGAAAGGGACCTTGGTGCTACACAACAGATCCTGCTACCAGATTTGATTACTGTAATATTCCAGAGTGTGAAGGTCAGGATACTGATCATGGTTTGGAAGATGTGTTCAAGACTGTGAAGTTATTCAGATACTTTTTAATTGAGTATTTGTTCCAATCTTGAGTTTCCACCTGAAACTTTCCAAAGACATTTTCAACACCAACAAGGAAGATATCAAAACATTCCCAAACCAGATGTAAAAAGTCTTCTCCTTTCCCTAAATTTTAAAAAAAAAAAAAGTATGAATAAGGATATTAATAAATTATAGTCCTAGAATTGAATCAAACAACAGTTGCTAATAAAAATTTGATAAAACATTGTATCATTAAGGCACTTGGTTTTAATTATAGCTTAGTATTTTTAATTTAGCCATTTTTAAAACTAGATTTTCTAATGTTGGGAAAGGGGTGTGTGTGCTTTCCTGTTGTTTTTTAAATTTAATACTTTATATATAATCAACTAGTTGAATTCATGAGTGTTTCTTGACCAGCACTTTCTGTCTCTTTTGTCCTCATTCTGCCTTGCTCATACAGTAGAGTGCATGCACTGCAGTGGAGAAAACTACCATGGAGTAGTTGCAACAACAGTGTCTGGGCTTGAGTGCCAGCGCTGGGACTCCCAACGACCTCACTCTCATGGATACCTGCCAGAAAAGTAAGTCAGAAACTGTGATAGGTTGCTTATCATCAGTGGTGGATTAACAACCACATGACCCCAGGCAGGATATTTATTATGACCATTAGTAACATTCTTTAAAAATTATTTTTCTTACTTAGTTTTCCTGAGAAGGACCTGAAGATGAATTATTGCCGTAACCCTGATGGTGAACCTCGGCCGTGGTGTTTCACTACCAGCCCGACTAAACGCTGGGAATATTGTGACATTCCTCGTTGCAGTGAGTCTGACTTTCGGGCTTCTAGACACAAAGACATCTAGAGCTAGAGCTGGGGCTGTTTAGTTTGAGGAAGAGGAGGCTGAGGGGAGACCTCATTGCTGTCTACAGCTACCTGAAGGGACATGGTGTAGAGGCTGGTGCTGGTCTCTTCTCACAGGTAATTATACACAGAACAGGAGGGAATGGCCTCAAGCTGAGACTGGGTAGGTTTAGATTGGACATTTGGAAAAAGTTTTTAATGGAGAGAGCGGTCAGGCACTGGACTGAGCTGTCCAGTGAAGTGGTAGAGTCACCAAACCTGGATGTGTTTTAAGGGTTGTTTGGATGTGGTTTAAGGTGAATCTTATTGGGTAGGGTTATAGGTTGGACTTGGTGATCCTGAGGGTTTTCTCCAACCTGGATGTTTCTGTGATTCTGTGATCTAGAATGCTCCCATTCAGGGTGGTGCAAGGAAGTAGAACAAATCAAAGAGGCTCCAAAGACAAAGGAAATAATAAAAATCTTTTGACTTTTATTTCAAAGGGGGAAAAAATAAAATATTTTTGAAATGAGCCTCTGAATAGTTCTTTTGAGGCTAGACATTTGTGTCATAGGCATTTCTAGTGGTTTTGCCTGAAGCACATCTGCCTTTCTTTATGTCTTCAGTAGCCATTTCAGTGGTTCTGATGTTTCTTTTGATTTTTTTTCTTCTGATGTTCCTGCTTTGATGTCGTTTCACTTTTCCTGAAGATCTTTTGGCTTTTGTTTTACTCTTCCAATTCAACTCTTCACCTTCCTAGTTTCTTTTGCCCCCAAAGGCCTCTCCTTGTCATGATACTGTTCCTTGTGATTTCTTACCAGATCTTGCCCTTATTGTCTCTCTATCACCAGTTAAAGTTAATCTCTTTTTTTTAAATGCACCCAAACCTGTACATAGCTATGGCTGCAGTTATAAAAGAATATGGATGTACTGCTGGGCCTGCCACTTTCACCCCATTTTTATTCACAGCATTACCACCTGCTCACTTTCCACCTTCATTGTGATGGATCTGCTACTGCTTGATTGTGTTGCATCCTGGCTGCTATAAAGAGGCAGATGCAAATGCCCTTCATGCAGTTTGACTGTTTGTGAAAATGTTAAAATGGAAGAAAGAAAAGTTTAGAATGCCTTTAACTCTTTTACCTACCTTTTGGACTTCCCAAACATTTTAGTCTTCAAACCTTGCTTGTAAAGAAAGCTAAACAGCCCACTTAATTATAAGTATCAAACTGGCTATGTTTACATTTTTCCTATATCTAGAAGGCATTGCTTAACTTCAGTTCCTATTTTTTGTAATAGCCACACCTCCACCAGCTCCTGCTCCAGGACGTCAATGCCTATCAGGAAGAGGTGAAGACTACCGAGGCACAATATCTGTTACAGAATCTGGAAACACCTGCCAGCGCTGGAGTTCTCAGTCTCCTCACAGACATGCTCGCACTCCTGAAAACTATCCCTGCAAGTAAGTGAAGCCTCTCCATTATTCAGTGTCCATGAGAAGTACCAAGCACAGAATTACTCCATTTTTCTTCACCTATATTGCAATATTCTTTAGCTGGATTCTCGGGGCAGGGGGTGTGTGTTTGTGTTTTGGTTTTGGGGTTTTTTTTGTGTGCATGGGTGTTTTCCTCCCTTTTTCCCCCACACACTTGTTTTTATTCCCTTCTTTGTTCTGGAACATTACTGCCTCATTTTCTGACTTTCAAGCTCCACTTGGCTGATTTTTTTCTCATTTTTTCATTTAATCATTTTACTGTATTGCTGCTCAGGTAAAGCAATGTGGAGTAAGAAAGTTATAACTATAGCATTTGGTTCAGACTAGATTCTTTCATTCTTCCATGCTGCTCTTGACCTCAATATACTGTATGAAATACAGTAGCTTAGTTCATCCATCAATCTAGCAGATGTCTGGCTCAGCACATCCAGAACACCAGTGCACTACAATTATTCATCTAGTAAATAGCATCAAAAAATGACAGAAGCAGTTCTCATTAGTAAATACAACAGTAAACTAGGCAGCAAGATGCATTCTCCTGTTGCTCATAACTTTCACTAGATTTCCATGAGAGGCTTTTCCTAGCCAAGCTTTCTGTTTCAGGAGCCTAGAGGAAAACTACTGTAGAAATCCTGATGGTGAGAAGATGCCCTGGTGTTACACCACCAACACAACTGCCCGGTGGGAATATTGCAACATCCCCTCCTGTGATGGGACAGAATCAGAAGCCCCTGGTAAGAACAACAGGAGACATCTGGAATCGAGGGGTCATCTTGGTTGACTCTCCTCAATTGTATTACTGCTGTCACCCTCAGTATTGCTATGTATCAGCTGAAGTCCTGAGCCCAGGCTGCTATGTTCAGTCTGGTGGATATGTGCAGAAAGTTTTATATCACTTACTGACCCAGCTCAGGGAAGTTTGCTGTAGCAGAAGTAGTTTTCTTTTTCCAAGTTGATAATTCCCTCCACCTCTAAATTTTTTAATGTTCCATGGAAAAGCTAATTAGCTTTGCATGGCATCTCCTGAAAAAAATAGTTCAAAGCAAAACCTAAAAACCAGCTACACAGAGCGCCAATGGGAGCACTCTACCACCAGGCTGCAGGTTGTTTCCTACTCATGACAATGTTGGACAGCAGTAGTGAGTATGCCTATGTGAGATGTGCCCAGGCAGAAGAACTCATCTGCTTAGTGATGGAGCTCCAACAGAAGATAAGTTTAGGACCACATAAGTTAAGTACCATCAGGAAATGTGAGATAAAGGCAGACTCTTGGAGTCACTGTACTTGCTGAAACAAACCCAGCAGGCAAATGGAGCTTATGATTCAGAGAACACTCTCTATAAGCCCTCCACCTGTAGGGAGTGAAGAGGGAATGAACAGGAAAAGCCAGCAGACCAATGTTTGGCTCTGTCAACAGCAGGACTTAGGGTTCTTTAATCATGGATTGATTTACAGGACACCAGGCTTGCTAGCAACAGACAGGATACACCTGTCTCAATGAGGGGAAAGGATTCTAGCCCAGGAGCTAGCAGGGCTCATGGAAAGAGCTTTAAATTAGACTGAAAGGGGAAAGGTTACAAAACTGGGCTTGCTAGAAACAAGCCTGATGGCAGCACAAAAATATTTCAAGGATGGTATGCTAGCAAGGTCTTCTGGTCTGCAGGTGGAGGCAGGGAATGGCACACATGGAAGAAAAGGCATGAGGGTTATTGATGAGTTAGTAACCGCGGGAGCACCTGAGAACAGGCAGGCAGGAGCAAGACTTTTCCCTGCAAAAAGGTTTTGGGACCATTAGAGTAACTGAAGTACATTTATACTAATGCACACAGCATGGAAAACAAAGGGGCATCAGGAATACTAGGATATGGTGGCCATCAGAGAAAATTGGTGGGATGTGTCACACAACTAAAGTACTGAAATCAATGCCTATAAATTCTTCAGAAGGGATGACAGGCAAGGAAGAAGAGATGGCTGGGTGGCCCTGTATGTTAGGGAGTGATTTGACTGTGTTGAGTGACAATCAGGTTGTTTATGGGTAAGAATCAGGGGGAAGGCCAACAAGGCGGATATCATTGTGGGAGTCAGTTACAGACTACCCAACCAGGATGAAGAGGCAGATAATTTATTTTTTTGACATCTCGGTGATATGTCACAATTGCTAGACCTTGTTCTTGGCTGGAACTTCAACTTCCCTGATGTCTACTGGATATACAACACAGCAGAGAGGGAGCAGTACCACAGGTTCATAGTGTGTATGGAGGATAACTTCCTGACACAGCTGATACGAGACACAACTAGGGAAGGAGTCATGCTGGACCTGCTGTTTGTGAACAGAGAAGGACTTGCAGGGGATTGTACTCAGGGAGAAAATAGAGTTTATGGCCTTTGGAAGAATGGCCAGCCCGCTCCAGAGGACTATGAAGTTGTTGTGAGCCCACGCAGAGAGAAACTTAGAAAGGCCAAAGCCCAACTTGAAACTAATTTGGCTTCAGATGTTAAGAGAACAAGAAATGCTTCAACAACTGTTTTAGCAGCAAAAGGAGGGCTAAGGAGAATCTCCATCCTTTGTTGGATGCAGAGGTCAAGGATGAGGAAAAGGCTGAGTACCTTATCTCAGTCTTTAGCAGTAGGACCAGTTGTTTTCTGGATACCCAGCCTGCTGAGCTGGAAGATTAGGATGAGGAGTGAAACAAAGTCCCCATAATTCAAGATTAGATATTAGAGGGAGCTTCATCATGAAAAGGGTTATCAAACAGTGGAACAGGCTCCTCAGGAACATTATTGCATCCCCTGGAGGTATTTAAAAGATGCATAGATGTTGTCCTGAACGACATGGTCTAATACCAGACTTGATAGAGCTAGGTAATGGTTGGTGTACAATGACATTAAAGATATTTTCCAATCAAAATTGTTCTGATTCTATGATTTTAGAATTTCAAAGCACTGAACCAAGACTCCATAAAAAGCAATCAAAAGAAAATTCTTCTTACACAAGAAAGGCTTGTTCCACACATGAATCTGTGGCAAGGTCACAGTCGTTCCCTTGTCCTGGAGAAACTGTGAGCCATTTATGAATTATTTGCATTGTTAGCTGAAACAAATTCCCATACATGGCAGAAAAAAAGTATATATACAAGTTATTTTAATTCAGCGTATCATGAAATATTTACAAATACTTTTGGAAGTCTTCCTTTTGATCTACAGTCTGAGAACAATTCTGCTAGAGAGAGTCTCAGAACAATTCTGCTAGAGAGAGCATGCAGTCAGTCAGTGAAATACTCTGCCTTGTTGTTTTCTGTTGGCTTTCTATGCTCATGTATAAATGTGAAAGTATTAAGATGCAGGGGACTGGTTTCTGTTATTCACTACAGATGTTGATGTGCCTGAGCAGGCTCAAATTACTGAGGAGTGCTATGAAGGCAATGGTGTGACTTACCGTGGCACAGCTTCTTTCACTCTCACGGGGAAGAAATGTCAAGCCTGGAGCTCAATGTCACCACATCGGCACAATAAAACAGCAGAGAAGTTCCCAAATGCGTATGTGTATTTCCCATCGCTGTTTTACTGGACAGTCACCATTCATGAACTTGGTTTGGTTTGCATCATCTTTACAAAGCAATGATTTTAAAGCTAGGAAGGGAGTGTGCTTGACAAAAGAAATACCTTCTTTTTATTTTTTAATGTAGAAATACTTTCTAGTAACCTCATCTTCAAACAAAGCACAGTTGTCACTATTATGCTTTAGACTATTTAACTGCATGCTTCTAAAGAAATTAAGAGTTATCATAAATTTCCCCTTATACCAAAATGAACTGTTTCTAAACATGAGCTTACCTCTAGAGGTCCCTTCCAACCCAGTGCATTCTAAGATTCTGTGAGCTGATTCATGGCTTTATGTTTTTGCAGTTCATTAGCGTTTTGAGGAAATGATGAGTTATTTTCTTGTTCCAAATATTTACTATTCATTTATTCGAAAATGAAAAAAAAAAAAAAACAAACCAAAAAATTAGTTTCTTCTTAAAAGCTATTAATGTATTTGGAAAAGTAAAAATAGTTACGTATTTTACACATATATATGTGTGTGTGTGTGTGTATGCATACATATATCTATATGAGATATATATATATGTGTGTGTGTGTGTGAGCATTTGCTTATCTGGATTTGTAAATTATATTCTTCTGTATATATTAATCAGTGTTTGGCATATTTAAATATTCTGTGTATGTCTCTTGATTTCTTTATGCTGGAAAAAGGATTTCCAGAGCACACTGCACATGATAGCTAATGTACGCTAGCTTTGTAGGCCACCTGCTTTCCAAAATGTTCTTTAAAGTTCTACTCAGTGGCATGGATGGAATTGGGATATGTTTACATTTTTAGGGACCTGAGGCAGAATTATTGCAGAAATCCAGATGCCGACAGCCGCCCATGGTGCTACACCACCGACCCCAGGGTCAGATGGGAATATTGTAACTTGAAGAAATGTGATGACCACACAGCGGTGACCTTACCAAAACCTCCTCAGACTACACAGGAAACAGATTCTGGTGAGTCTACTTTCCAATTCCCCTAGAAATGTTCATAACCAGCAAACTGCTTTTTATAGAAATGTCATCAAGAATGCAATGAAGATGATATACAGAAAATTCCAGCTAGTTACAGAATTTAACATAATACTGTATCCACTCTCTTCATATTCTGAACTTTGATGTAGAATTCTATAGCAGGGTTTCTCTATTTGATTTTAAATTAATACTCCTTCATTTATCTACTACATCTGGCAATATTGGAAGTGCAAGGAAACAGATGGCTTGTAGTCTCCACACTACTGTGGGAGGATACCTAACAATGACAGCAAATATAGAGCTTGCTAATGTTACGAAAAAGCCTTTTCATGTCCCATGAATTTGCAATTCCTGGGTGCCGTTTCCCAATAGAGGGAAACTTGCTTTTTTAGTTCAGTTCAGATGCACCTTTGTTATGCAGTAGTTAATTAGTCTACTGGCCCTTTCATTTTTTTGCTATGATGTGTTCTTCTGGTCAGAAGGCTAATAGTCCTGACTGAACATGTATTGTGGTTTTTTACTTACTGTAAATTGTGGCATTGGACTGATCTAAGTGTCTTAAGAGAAGACTTTACCAGCACATGGTCTTTGTGGCCCTGGTTTCTGGAGTCCTGAGGAGTCAACTGAATCTAAGCTTGTTTAATCTGTGACTCAGAGAATCCTAGAATCGTTTAGGTTAGAAAAGCTCTAAGATTATCAAGTCTAACCATCAATATGACACAGCCATGCCTGCTAGACTATGTCCCAAAGTGCCATGTAGATACAATTTTTGAACACTTCCAGTGATGATGCTTCCACTGCTTCCCTGGGCAGCCTGTTCCAATGCTTGACACTCTTTCAGTAAAGACATTTTTTCCTAATATCTAATCTAAACCTCCTTTGGCAGAACTTGAAGCCATTCCCTCTAATCCTATTGCTAGTTACTTGGCAGAAGAGATCAACACCCATTGTGCTACAGCCTCCTTTCAGGTGGTTGTAGGGAGCAATAATGACTCCTCCTCTTCCCCAGGCTAAACAATCCCAGTTCCCTTAGCCACTCCTCATAAAGCAGTTCTCTAGAACCTTCCCCAGCTTTGTTGCCCTTTTCTGGAAGCAGCAATTCAGTGTAATGTCTTTCTTGTAGTGAGAGATCCAAAACTGAACACAATACTCAAGGTATGGCCTCATGAGAGATGAGTACAGGAGTGCAATCACTTCTCTGTTCCTACTGACCATACAATTTCTGACAAAGGGCATAGAGTTTATGGCCTTCTTGATCACCTGAACAAACTGTAGAGTAGCCTTCAGCCAGCATCCCCGGGTCCCTTTCTGCTAAGCAGCTTTCCAGCCACTCTTTCCCAGGCCTGTAGGATTGCATGGGGTTCTTCTGGCCCACGTGCAGGACCCAGTAGTTGGCCATATTAAACCTGAAACACCTGATCTTGGCCTTTCAATCCAGCCCATCCAGATCCATTTGCAGAGCCTCCCTCCCTTTAAACAGATCAACATTCCCATGCAATTGGGTGTCATCTGCAAACATGCTGAGGGAGAACTCAATTTCCTCATCCAGATTATTTTAAAAAAGACCAATCCAAATACAGAGCTCTGGGGAACAGACCAAGCAACTGGCAGTTAGCTGCATTTAATTCCATTCACCACCACTCATTGGGCCCAGCCTTCCATCCATTTTTTTTGCCCAGAAACAGGTACATCAGTGTAAGCCATGAGCTGCCAGCTTCTCTGGGAGAATGCTGTGACAGACAATGTCTAAAGTCCAGGTAGACAACACACACAGCCTTTCCCTCATTCACTACATGGATCACCTTGGCATAAAAAGAGATCTGGTTGGTCAAACAGAAGCTTCTTTGTATGAACCCATGCTGGCTGGGCCTGACTCCCTGGTTGTTCTGCACTTGATGTGTGAGTGTACTCAAGATAAATCACTCCATAATTTTCCCCTGTACTGAGGTCAGGCTGATAGAGCTGTAGTTCCCTGGATCCTCTTCTTGCAGAGGTAAGCCTCCAGTTATTACTGAATATTATTAAGAATTAACCAGGTTGGAAAAGACCTTTGAGATCATTGAGTCCAACCTATCACTTAACACCTTCTAATTAACTAAACCATGGCACTAAGTGCCTCATCCAGTCTCCTTTTAAACACCTTCAGGGATCATGACTCCACCAGCTCCTTGGACAGCCCATTCCAACGGGCAATCACTCTTCTGTGAAGAACTTTTTCCTAACATCCAGACTTCACCTGCCCTGGCACAGCTTGAGACTGTGTCCTCTTGTTCTGTCACTGATTGCCTGGGAGAAGAGACCAACTCCCACCTGTCTACAACCTCCTTTCAGGTAGTTGTAGAGAGCAATAAGGTTTCCCCTGAGCCTCCTCTTCTCCAGGCTGAACAACCTCAGCTCCCTCAGCTGCTCCTCATAGGGCTGTGCTTCAGCCCCCTCAGCAGCCTTGGTGCCCTTCTCTGGATACATTCAAGCACCTCAATGTCTTTCTGAAATTGAGGGGCCCAGAACTGAACACAGTACTCAAGGTGTAGCCTAACCAGTGCTGAGTCCAGGGGCAAAAGGACTTCCCTGGTCCCATTGACCACATATTCTTGCTACAGGCCAGGATGCCATTGGCCTTCTTGGCCACCTGGGCACACTGCTGTCTCATGTTCAGTCACCTGTCAACCAATACCCCCAGATCCCTCTTGCCTGGTTGCCCCCCAGCCACTCTGTCCCCAGCCTGTAGCACTGCATGGGGTTGTTGTGGCCAAAGTGCAGAACCCTGCACTTGGACCTATTAAAACTCATGGTGTTGGACTGTGCCCATCTGTCCAGCCTGTCCAGGTCCCTCTGCAGAGCTCTCCTACCCTCTAACAGATCAACACATACTCCCAACATGGTGTTGTCTGCAAACTTACTGATGCTGGACTCAATCCCCTCATCCAGATCATCAGTGAAGATATTAATCAGGGCTGGGCCCAGCACTGATCCCTGGGGCACACCACAAGTGACTGGCTGCCAACTGGATGTGGCACCATTCACCACCACTATCTGGGCCATCCATCCAGTTCCTAACCCAGCACAGAGTGTCCCTGTCCAAGCCATGGGCTGCCAGCTTGGCCAGGAGTTTGCTGTGGCAGACAGTATCAAAGGCCTTGCTGAAGTCCAGGTAGACTACATCCACAGCTTTCCCCACACCCACCAGGTGGATCAGCTGGTCATAAAAAGTGAAGAGATTGGTCAGGCAGGACCTGCCCTTCCTAAACCCATGCTGGCTGATCCCTTGGCCATCCTGTAGGTGCCCTGTAATTGCACTCAGAATGATCTGTTCCATAATTTTGCCTGGCACTGAGGTCAGGCTCACAGGTTTGTAATTTCTCAGGTCCTCCTTCTGACCCTTCTTGTGGATGGGCACCACGTTTGCCAGCTTCCAGTCATTAGGGAACTCTCCAGTGAGCCAGGACTGTTGATAAATGATGGAGAGTGGCTCGACGAGCTCATCTGCCAGCTCTCTCAGCACCCTAGGATAGATCCCATCTGCTTCCATAGGCTTGTAAGGACATAAGAGGCTCAACAGGTCCCTAACTGCTTCCTCCTGCATTATAGGGGGACTATTCTGCTCCCTGACCCCATCTGCCAGCTCAGGGTCAGGAGGCCAGCTGTTCTGATGACAACTTGTCTTGCTACTGAAAATTGAGGCAAAGAAGGCATTAAGTACCTCTGCCTTTTCCTAATCTCTAGTTACTACATTTCCCTCCTTGTCCAATAAAGAGTGGAGGTTATCCTTGTCTGTCTTTTTGTTATTAATATATTTATAAAGCATTTTTTATTGTCATTCACAGCAGTGGCCAGTCTAAGTTCTGACTGGGCTTTTGCCTATCTAATTTTCTTCCTACACAACTTGGCAACATCCTTAAATTTTTCCTGAGTTACCTTCCCCTCTTTCCAAAGGTGATACGCCCTCTTTTTTTCCCTTAATTCCTTCACAAGTCCCTTGCCCATCCAGGCTGGTTGTCTTCCCCATCGGCTCCACTTTCGTTTGGACCACCAGTTGCTGTGCCTTCAAGATTTCTTTCTTGAAGTAGGTCCAACCTTCCTGGACCCCATTGTTCTTAAGGGCGATTTCCCAAGGTAGTCTCTGAGTTATTTCCTGGAATAAGCCAAAGTTTGCCCTCCAGAAGTCCAGTGCGGATGTTTTGTTGATCCCTCTCCTAGCTTCACTGCATATTGAAAATTTTATTATTTTGTGATCACTGCACCTCAGGCAGCCATCAACCACCACATCTCCCACCAGACCTTCTCTATTTGTAAATAGCAGGTCGAGCAGAGCCTCACCCCTATTAGACTGGCACAGCAACTGTGTCAAGAAGCTGTCCTCTACACTCTCTAAAAACCTTCTAGACTGCATCCTCTCTCCTGTGCTAAGTTCCCAGCAGATACCTGTCAGGTTAAACTCACCTATAACAACAAGGGCTTGCAATCTTGAGACATCCTCTAGCTGTTTATAGACTAATACATCCACCTCCTCTTCCTGGTTGGGTGACCTGTAACAGGCTCCAACCAGTATGTCAGTCTTATTGGTCTGCCCTCTGATTTTTACCCATAGGCATTCAATCTGGTCTCAAGCTTCACGATGTCAAGAGCTTCCCTAACATACAGAGCCACCCCTCCACCCCTTCTCTCTCTCCTGTCTTTCCTGAAAGGCCTGTCCATTGCAGTGCTCCAACCATGGGATTCATACCACCATGTTTCTGTGTTGGCAACTATGTCATAGCTTTCCTTCTGTACCAAGGCTTCCAGCTCATGCTGCTTGTTGCTCATATTGCATGCATTAGTGTACATGCACTTCATTTGGTCTGCTGATTTCACTCCTGATTGTGGCTTACCACCCTAAGCTTCCTTCCTGGAGAGCCTAATTTCATCCCCTTTCCCCCTCAAACCTAGTTTAAAGCCCTCTCAATAGGCTGCCAACTCATGGCATTATTTTGTCTTTTGTAGATAATTGGACCCTGTCTGAGTTTAGCAGGCCAGGTTTCCCCATGGCCAAAGAATGAAAAATTCCACTGCTGCCACCAGCCCTTGAGCCATTTATTGATAATGTTGGTGCTCTTGTACCTTTCAGCATTCATCCCTGCCACACAGAGAACTGAGCAGAACACTACCAGTGATCCTACCCCATCAATCAACTGACCCAGAGCCTGGAAATTCCCTTTTAATTACCCTGGTACCCTTCTTGTCAACTTTGTCACTGCCAGCCTGGACAACCAGCAGTGGGTAATAATCAGAGGACTGAATTAGCTCAGGGACCTCTGGACAACATACAGGGCCCTCTGTTCCCTTCAGAAGGAAGTTGCTAGTATTACTACCCTCCTTTTCTTTTTAGTACCAGAGGTTGCAATCCATCTGACAGATGAAGGGACACCGAGGCACTTTGTAGTCAAATTATTCTTTTCAGTCTCATCTGATCAACCTTCTGGATCTAGGACCTCAGATCTGTTCTGAAGTGGCACCTGTAAAGATGAAGGGGGATGGGATGGAATATTATTACCTCCCCAAGAAGAGAGAATTTTCCATTCCCTCTCATCTACTGGATCAACTCCTTCAGCCTGATGAGGAGAAGCAAGTTGTCTGGGACCTCCCCTGTTAACCAGGACTGTTGATAGATGATGTAAAGTGTCTTAGCAAGCTTCTTTGCCAGCTCTCTCAGCACTCTCAGGTGGATCCCATCCAGTCCCATAAACTCGTGAGTGTCCAGGTGGCTAATTGCTTCCTCCTGGATTATGGAGGTTTTATTTTGTTCTTTATCGCTCTCTTCCAACTCAGAATTCTGAATACCCTGAAGATAACTGATCTGACTATTTGAGGCAAAGAAGGCATCATGTACCTCAGCCTTTTCCTCATCCTCAGTAGCAAAGTTTCCCCCTGCATCCAATAAAGGGTGGACATTTTCCTTGGCTTTCTTTTTGTCATTTATGTGTTTGTGAAAGCATTTTTTGTTATCTCTTACAACAATGGCCAAATTGAGTTCTAGCAGGACTTTTGCCTTTCCTATTTTCTTGTTGTATGACCTAGAAAGACCTCTGTAGTCTTCTTTATTTGCCTACCTCTTCTTCCAAAAGTGGCAAACTCTCTTTTTATCTTGATACCCAGCAAAATTTCCCTATTCAGCCAGTAGGGTCATCTTCCCCACTAGTTTGTTTTACAGCACATGGGGATGGTTTAGAACAGAATAGAATAGAATAGAATAGAATAGAATAGAATAGAATAGAATAGAATAGAATAGAATAGAATAGAATAGAATAGAATAGAATAGAATAGAATAGAATAGAATAGAATAGTATAAGCCAGATTGGAAAAGACCTCCAAGATCATCCACTCCAATCTATCACCCAGCCCTAGCCAATGTCACTAAGTGCCCCATCCAGTCTTTTCTTGAACACCTCCAGGGACAGTGACTCCATCACCTCCCTGGGCAGCCCATTCCAATGGCAAATCACTCTCTCTGTGAAGAACTTCCTCCTAATATCCAGCCTATACCTCCCCTAGCACAACTTGAGACTGTCCCCCCTCATTCTGTTGCTGGTTGCCTGGCAGAAGAGACCAACCCTCACCTGGCTACAACCTCTCTTTAGGTAGTTTGGTCCTGCACGTTTAAGACTTCTCTCTTGAAAAATGTCCAGCCTTCATGGACCTCTTTGCCCCTTCAGCAATGTCTCCCAAGGGACTCTGTCAACCAGTGTCCTGAATAGCCCAAAATCTGCCCTCCAGAAGTCCTTAATTGTGGTTTTGCTAACCCTTTTCCTTACTTCACCAAGAATCCATAGTTCTTCGTGATTGTGAAAGAAAGTATTTAAAATGCAAGGAAATTAAAATGTGATTGTTAACTACCATTGATACCACATTGTTCTTCTTTTACCTTATACATGTTATGTAAGCTGTGTAAGTCCTATAAGTATTTCCCCAAATTTATGTCTGCTTTGCCACCATCAAGTACAGACATAGTTCACAGCTAACAATTACTTCTTTCTTCACAGATTGCATTAACGGTAATGGTAAAGACTATCGGGGAACAGTAGCAAAAACTGCAAGAGGCAGGACTTGTCAAGAGTGGAGTTCTCAAAGACCTCATAGTCACGACTATTTCACTCCCATGACTCACCCAGGAGCAGGCCTGGATAAAAATGTGAGCAGCTGTTCATTTAACACTTTCTGCCATTGAGCCTTGCCTATCGTCATCATGGTCCTCAGCAAGCATTTCATATCATATTCAACTCTGTTGAATGCTTCTGCAGCACAGCCAAGGGCTGATTTTGGTTCTTGCATTTGATAGAGACTCTTCAGGAAGGAAACAAGTATCTTCTGTTTCCTAAAACATGGGATACATTTCAGAGTAGGAAAGGGAGCTAGAATATCTGGAAACACTAAGTTGTGTGAGCAGAGCTCAGTCAGTATAGCCATTAAAGCCTAGAGATTCAGCTAAGCAGGTACCCAGCTCACATCGGGGCAAACACTGCAGCCCTGCCCCTGGGGCTTCACCAAGTTGTGCAAGAGCAGCTACACAATATCTACTTGTCCCAGAGTCATGCAACCAGAGTGGGTATGGAAAGACCTCAGGACTGACCATACTGTTCCTAAGAACAGAGCTAGGCTAGTGATTTAGAAAGCACCATTCTAGGTCAAAATCTCATACTTTTTGATAACTCGTACATCTGAGCTTTCACTAGGGAAGCTTACTGGCTGAAGACGATTAAAGAGGTTGCACTTTTATTATATTTTTCAAAACTCACAGGCCAAACAGAAAAATTACACATTTTTTTTTACAAAAGGTGTTGGAAATTACTTGTTCAGTAAGAAAATAAAAGAAAATATTTCCCAATTTTAATTTGATTTTTGAAATATACATTGGTAAGCTTTTTTGTCCCCTGGTGAATATCTAGTGTCTTTATTATTCGTTACAGTATTGCAGGAATCCTGATGGAGATGTGAATGGACCCTGGTGCTACACTACAGACCCAAGAAAAGCCTGGGAGTACTGTGACATTCCTAAGTGCCGTAATTATTCATTTAAAGACTAATATCTCACTTTCCTGTAACCTTTTATGACAACTGGAGAGCATTCAGTAATAACCTGAAATAATTATCTAAGACAGTGCAATGGCTTTAGATTGGAAATTAAGACTGTATGTATGGAAAGGATTCTCAAAATCTGTGCCCCCAGTCTTACGAGTGAGGCTTATTCCTTGGCAGCTCCTAACCCAGCAGGAGCTGTACCTGAAAGTCACATGGGTTTTCTCATGTGCTTCAAAATAGGACCTGTCCTGCAAAATGTTTCCTTGGTCCATTCTGGTCAACTGGAGAAGATATGTCTGTGACCAGGTTGAACAAATGGTGCTCTTATCCCAGAAAAAGATATGTGCACCCCTTGCTCATGCACCACTGGTTCTGTCATAAAACAGATTTCCCCTCCTCTGATATTGTACCATGTCAGATGTATGGAAAGCACGCAGGTCCTAAATATTTAACCAAAGGCCCTTGTTTTTGTTGCTAGTAACCAAGCCACTCAGAACTCTGAAGGAAGTGGTGCAATGAAGTGTACAATCATAAAGTTTTACAACATTTTGGTTGAAGTACTTTCATGTCCATTGGCAGCAAAAGCTATGCCAGGAGGAGAGGTAGTTCCTGCTCAAAAGAAGGGCAACTTCCTTCCTGCTCTATCCTCTCAGCTGTGAGCAGCAGAAAATGTGCTCTGATCAAAACCCTCAAATGGAGCAAACAAGACAAAGGTTGATGTTCTATAACAAGCACACACTGCAACTATAAAAGTACTACTACACTGGAAGTGTTGTACAGGGATCAAGAAAATGACACTTTCATGTGGTTGTATTAATTCTGAAGATCCAGATTATTTTAAAAATTCATCTATTTTTTATTCAAATAAGGAACAGAGAAAATGTGACTTTTGTCTTTAATTTCCTCAGTCAGTTCTTTTGTTAGCAATGAATTCTAAATTCTGTGTGGCTAAGAGTCAGTTTCCCATGGCTGAATAAGAGCTACCCTTTCTTAATAACTCAGAAGTATCTGAAGTACCAAAAGATCCTGAGATGAGTGGAAAAAAAAAATTGTCCACAGAGACAATGATTGAATTCTATATGCTGTACCACCAAGACTGTTTGAAAACATGTGCCAGTACAACTTTTGCATTGCTGGTATCTGTAATGGTAGATTTAAAGTTATAACACAAGCTTAATTTTCCTTTATTTCTGTTTCCTTCTTCTCCTTCTGTTTTCTTTGGGGTNGTATATCTGTTCATGTGTAATTTACTGACCACTGAGAAGTGTATATATTTTTTTTAAAAATCAGCTATTCTAAAACATTCTAGATGAAGGTAACCTAACAAAATATAGGGGATGCATGGTATATAATTGTCTGCAGAGAACCAAGAGCAGAAGTGAAAAATATAACAAATTTGCTTTCTAGTTTCCTGAGTGCACAGTGAATGCATAACAAATACACTAAACTTCTCTACAATGACACTGTTGGTTTTTGGTTTTTTTGGTTTTTTTTTTTTTTTTTTTCATTCTGTAGCTCCTGCTCAGTATGAGTGTGGAAAAGCCAAGTTCAGACCAAAGCTGTGTGCTCAAAGAATAGTTGCTGGGTGTATTTCACATCCACACTCCTGGCCCTGGCAAATCAGTCTACGGACAAGGTATGGCTGTTCCCCACTACATTACATGCAAATAAATTTTGTATCACATAAGATGTTTTGGTGTGTTGTTGTATCATTTTAAACTTGATTTTAATTTAAAACCAGCTCAAGGCTGTACATTATGTGTGCTTATCCTAAAGAAGGTCATTTAGACTGGTGAAGTTATTAGCAAAACTAGGAATCAAGGCCAGCTGAAGATCTTTATGACTGCTTGGAGATGGATAAAAGCCAGAATCTCTATAACAGTAAACATAATTGCATATAAGGTTTTCCAGTAACAGAAATACTGTTGAGAACAAAATCCATGTGTTTTCATACAAGGCCTTAGAAAACTGTCCACACAACACTGCTGTCCTTTTAAGATGTATTGCTCAGGGAAACAATGTTGATATTTTAATTAAAATGTTGAATAATGTCTTTAATTTGTAAAGTTATAATTAGTTTGTAGTGCTAGAAATACTTGTCTGGAAAAGAGGAGGCTGAGGGGGGACTCTGTTGCTCTCAGCAGGTAGCTGAAAGAAGGTTGTAGCAAGGTGGGTGTTGGTCTCTTTGCCCTTGTAACAAGCGATAGGAGTTAAAGAAAGAGCCTCAAACTGCACAAGATGAGGTTTAAGTTAGATATTAGAAGAAAACTTTTCATGGAAAGGAACAACACTAAAATATGAGAATAGGCTCCCCAGAGAGGTGGTTGAACCCCCATCCCTGGAGGTGTTTAAAAGACGCATAGGTATGGTGCTAAGGGACATGGGTTTGCATCAGACTTGGTAGAATCAGATAGTATTGAATTCAGTGATCTTAAAGGTCTTTTCCAATAGAAACAGTTGTGTGATCACCTGATGAACTGTAGTGGAATTAACTTCCCCAACTTAAAACTGCACCTTTTTATGCCTTTCTTCTCTATTACAGTTTTGGCATGCATTTCTGTGGAGGAACTCTGATAGATCCTCAGTGGGTTCTTACTGCTGCTCACTGCTTAGAAAAGTAAGTATCTATTGTAGCCTGCACTATAATTTTCCTACACTAGATAGAAAATCAGAGGAGAAAGAAAATGGACCCAAAAACCAACCTCTCAATTTAGGTTTCAGATAGTTGAGAATTGAATCAAGTCTGTTATTCATTAAAGCAAACTTTTGACTGAAGAAACAAAGAGTGTCAGTGGTAGCTTTTGCTAATTTGATTTCATGTGCCACAATCAGAGATTAAGAAATTAAGTTTATTCCAAATTTGGCTCTACTTTTCTGTCTTTGACAGCACGAGGTGCCCAATAACTTTGTAAGTGGTCTGTGTCCTGGGTCTGTGTTGGTCAGCTCACCATGTGCAATCTTTTCCAACAGGTCATCACGGCCAGCTGCATATAAAGTGTACCTTGGATTACACAAAGAAAGAGCATTAGAGCCATCAGTGCAAAAACGAGATGTTGAGAAACTGTTCAAGGAGCCACACAGGGCAGACATTGCTCTGCTAAAACTGAGCAGGTACCCTTTCACCTGAAGTATTTCTTTGTTCTGATGGGACAAATTAACTAAACAGTAGTTGCCGGTGTCTTGAAAATGTTTCTGTACACACCATGTTCAATCAGCAGTCTAAGACCATCTCTTT
This sequence comes from Psilopogon haemacephalus, assembly GCA_013396835.1. NCBI lineage: Eukaryota > Metazoa > Chordata > Aves > Piciformes > Megalaimidae > Psilopogon > Psilopogon haemacephalus. Next base: position 38,376 of record VWZI01009213.1, read on the forward strand.
CTGCAGAAGGTCTAGTGGAAACCAAGGTGATTTAGCTGCAGGGCTTCTGAAAGGGAAAGGCCTGCTTTGGGAAGGGAAGAAGGCTAGGGACAGTGACTCAGACTGGCAAAGTGCTGAGTGCTAGCTGCTGGGAGATGAGACAGTGGCAGCCGAGTAGGAGATGACAATGCCTAGAGGAGCTTTCAGTCTGCACTCTACAGCCTTCTGCCTTAATAAGGTAATAAGGATTGAACGCTGCAATCTTAGTATGATGTCACCCTAGATCATTTCCGTGCTGTGGAGATTATTTCTTCTGTCAGGTCTGCCCAGTGTGCAGGCAAACACAAGTGTTTGATGCAATACCCAGTATGGCACTTCTTACATCTTTTTCCATTCATCTGAAACTCTCACCAAGGCACTGTGCAGTCAAAAGGAGTAAGTCCCTACAGCTTCAAAAGGACCCAGCTGAGCCCCATGCAGCCACTCACACTGACCTCCCCACACTCCCCCCCACCCCTGAGTAGGTGAGAAGGAATATTTGGACACAAAGGCAAAATACTGTGGGTTGAGATAAGGATAGTTTAATGGAGCAGCACAAAGAGAGAAAGAAACATCAGGAATAACAGTAATATTAATTAAATGCTATATAAAGCAAGTGATACAAAATGCAGCACTGACCACCAATGGCATGGCATAGCACGGCATGGCATGGCATGACCCATCCACCTGCCCCTGCCCCGCTGCAGCTGTCTACTTAAGGCACCCACACATGCTCTGGCCAGCCCTCCTCTTGTGTAAGCAGACATGGCACGAGTATTGCACAGTATGGCATCACTGGCTGGCTCAGCTGACTGTCTTGACTGTGCCCCGCCCCCCCCCCAGCTTCTTGTGAAAAAATTAGCCCTATCTGAGTCAATCCCAGGACAGGTGCTTGTGTTTTGATTTCCATGGCTGCAATGCAAGTCCAAAACAGATTCACAGTCAGCACAACCTAAGATGGCTTCCTAATGGAACCTAGCCTTAGCTGCACCCAAGAGCAAGTCAGACTGACTTGAGTTCTGCTGTGTACTAAACCTTGAGTTTGGAAGCGATTCATAAATAGTCAGACTGGATGCAGACAGAGCAAGCTATGTGTTAGATGACACTAATTAATATGGCTAAGTAGCTTTGTAATTGAGTGTTGTTGTCTAGACATTAATATAAATCAAAGAATTATTTTTTATTTATATTAGCAATTTCAGTATCAAAAGCCTGTAATTGTTCTCTGTTTCAGATATTTTCATTTTTATATAACACTCTGACAGATCATACTCTAAACCAGAAATGATTTTGCGTATCAGAAAACCCCACTACCTGAAGTGCAGATTTTCAAAGAAAATGCTGACTGTACATAAAATCTTTTCAGAAAGCTGAAGGTGGCATGAGGGATAAATGTGCTAACAATTGTTATTGTACCAGTCTCTTGTTTGTTTCTTCCAGCCCAGTAGTCATCAATGACCATGTAATACCAGTTTGCTTGCCAAAAGAAGATACTGTTTTAGGAGGAAGACAGGAGTGCTATGTGACAGGCTGGGGGGATACAAAAGGTGAGATATCATTAACATATCTTAAAACTCTGTCTGCAGTCTGGTATATACCTGTATCAAAAGTGTATTCTCTTTGTGCTAAAAACACCCCATAAAATCTTGCATGCATGCCTATTTCATCAACATTCATCAAGTAGTGCCACTCTGTCTCCCTCTGATTTAGACTCTCTTAAATTGCCCAGAGCTGTGTAAACTTCAGTAAAGACTACTGAAAGAGGTGAATCAGACCTAAAGAGAAGCTCTTATCTCTCAGACTACTTTGTTTTTCCTTACTGGTTTTATGCAGTAAGAAGGAAAGCTTTTATAGATTTAGGCTACTTAATCACAAAAATATGAGTTAGATCATTCTCTTGAATATTTTTTTTTTCTTATCCCAACCATCCTGGTTCAGAAGATTTCAGGCCAACATAAACATAAGATTAATTTCCAGAACCTCCCAATGTCTTGGTTGAGAAGTGTATCACTACCTTCTCTGCCTCCTTATTTCTGCATATCATGACATTTTCAAATATTTATTTTCTGCCTTCTTTCTTCCACAGAGGAGAAAACTCAATAAATACATAAATAGAAAGATTTTTTTTTTTTAATGCTTACTAATTTCTCTCACAAATATCAGTGTGTACACGATCCTTAAGCATGTGCTGTGGGAACAGGAAGTTTTTGATAGGTGGTAAATGGTGATGAAGTACTATGATATTGTAGTGGTTTTGGCAGTTACCTGCCCCACCCCACCTTTTATAAACCCCAGCTAGAACTCAGGACACTGGAAGTTAATAAATGAAGCTTTATATTTACAGCAATGCACCATATACAAGCAAATATTTACAGGATATAACAGATATTTACAGATATATACAGTGAAAAGGTAATACAGAAACACCACACCCCTCCCGGAGACCAAAATCCCCAAGAGAGGGTAACCAAACCCCTCTACCACCTTTCCACCCTTCCCCAGTCTTATCTCACCACCTGTTGATGCTGCAGATAAGCTGAAATAGATTGGCCAGGGGGGTTAGTAGTAGGAAGGAGTTAGTAGTTTTACTCTGAATTAGCTACCAAGACAGAGAGACAAAGGAGAAAGCAGCTGCAGCCAGCACAGACAGAAGCCCTCTGCTAATCTAGTTGTTTTGAGAACAGTTCTTAAAACAACTTTTTTTTTTTTTCTTCTCAGTAAAACTCGGTGAAGTGACACACTGTGTTTAACTCTCTCTCAGCCAATAGTCTAATTTCTCACTCAAATTCTCCAATTAGCTCAAACTAACACAGATATTAATAATGCTTACTAATTTTAGTATCACTTCATATGGAATTGTATGCATTGTTTATAAACACTATGATTATTTTACTGCTTTGCCACATATAAATGTTTGCTTTGTGGATGTGTTAATTTACCTTTGTTATGTAGTGTGCTTTCATTTTGGTTTTGTTTTTATTTGCAAAGGAACTGGTGGCGATGGCTACTTAAAGGAAACTGGCTTCCCTGTAATTGAGAATAAAATATGTAACCGCCCTGAATTTTTGAATGGTAGAGTCAGAAAACACGAGCTCTGTGCTGGGAATATTCACGGGGGAACAGACAGCTGCCAGGTAAGGAAGTCTGTGAGCATCAGTGTTGACTGCAAACACATTTGAATCCAGTAGTGATTTGCTATCTGGAACTTAGAGACTCGGAATTAGCCTTGGGGTGTTGTCACACCACATGGCACAGGAGCTAAAGAAAAATGCATATGGATTTTGCTATTCCCTTGCCTGCTGCTAGGAAGTGAGTTAACTAAATTTTCAGATAAGCCTAAATTACAACACACATGGTAATACATGGCTGCCTGGGACAGATGTAAGGAAGCTCACTTAGAATGACTAACAGCCTGATTTACTTTTTCCCAGACCACTCTGTTTTCTTCAGCTAGGCTATAGTACCAACATCCAGGATAGCCCAGTTAACAGGAACAATACAGTGGAGTCTGGCATGCAGGCATAACAGGGCCAAAGGAACTACTAATTTCCAAGCGTCAGGCAAGTGTCTGCAAAAATCACAGCAGGTGAAGCAAAATGCATGCTGGGCTTCCCTTTTTCTGAAAAGGAAGCATATGCCTGGCAATAGTCTATCTCACAAGTGTGGTATGAACGCTTTCTACAGAAGTCTGAGCGTTGAAACCAGATTCTTTAGTTTCTTTAAATATATGAAAGGACTCAGAAATATTTCCTACGGAAACAAAATGGAAACTTTCCTCCCTGAAAAGCCAGCAGTGACTCTGTAAGGAAGTGTGAAACCAGCAGACTGCTTGGCCCATCAGGCTGATGCTATTGCAAACACAGCACAGGTTCCCTATGCACAAGCACTGTGACAGACAAGCAAGCCACTGAGAGGTGTGTACTCATATGTTAAAACACACAGCTTAAATGTATGCATTCACTTGGTCTTGGATCATCTGGTAACAACAGGAAGCCATAAAGACTTCAGAGAAGAGACTGAAGGGGAAAGTGCGATTTAAGTTACTGAGATGAATCAATCCTGCTCAACAAATACCCTTACTTAGAAAAAGAAAAATGAGTACTTGGATGATGGGGGAGTTGGCTTTACAACAGTATTAAACAACATGCTTAGAGAACTCTTCTAGAGTTGTCTAGAACTCCAATGATTTGCTACAACTTGTGTGCTACTCATGTGTGAGATGTACTTACTTTTCTGTATCCTCTGTGATAAGGCCACTCTTAAACACTGGGCTGTCCTTGAATAAATCATCACTTTTTTTCTCTGTTTAGGGAGACAGTGGAGGACCTCTGGTCTGTCTGGACCAGGATAAATTTGTCCAACATGGAGTCACCTCTTGGGGTCTTGGCTGTGCCCAACCCATGAAACCTGGTGTTTATGTTCGAGTTTCCAACTATATTCCTTGGATTAAGAGCATAATGGAAAACTACTGATCATGGATATGAACTGCCCTCTCCTGGAAAGCAGCATGCACATTACAAAGATTCCAACTGCAATGCTAAACTTACAATCATTCATAATAAAGTAAAATAAATATGATCATCCCTTTTAAATTGCTGTAAATTGACAGTTATTTTCAAGAACTCAGTTGATGGTCTGCTACCCTCTTTCTATACTTTCTATGGTTTGCTGTGTTTGACAATAGACCTACCTACCTCTGAAATGTGTCAAAAATTCCAACCACATCTGCATTTTAACCTTATATGAGACTCTACAGTGACTTTTTTTATTCTAAGGTTGGCTTTCCCAAGATGTTATGCTTGCAGCAAATGAATGAAATGAAGTATTTTTTGAGTTGTCTGAGCCTCTTACCAATTTTATGACATAAACCAAAGAAGAATCTCACTGTACATGTCTTATATGTATATGAAGTTCTGTTAGAAATGTCCAATAGCATTAAGCATGGAATGGTGTGGGGGGCGGGAGGGAAATAAGAGGGAAAGGAAAAGAAAGAAAAAAAAAAAAGGAAACACATTTGGTTTGTGATTTCATAGTTTTAATTGACATGGAAATATGTGTGTCAGCAAAAGTACAAATGTTGCAAACAAGGTATAAAACAGTGAATAAAAAATAGGCTTGCCCTAAAGTTAGTCCAAAGTGAAAACAGATAAATAACTGTCAATCATTATAAGATACACATGATACAGGTTTAACGTATTATAAACTTTTGTTGTCCTTAGAATCATAGAATGCACTGGGTTGGAAGTGACCTTTAAAGGTCATCTAGTCCAAGTTCCCTGTAGTAAGCAGCGACATCCTTAATTAGATCATGTTGCTCAAAGCCTGACCTTGAATGTCCCCAGGCATGGGGTCTCCATCACCTCCTTGAATAGCCTGTGCCAGTGTTCCACTACCCTCATAGTAAAGAACTTCTTCCCAATGTCCAATCTAAATCTTATTCTCTTATTTAAAGCCATTGCCCTTCATCCAGTGCTACATCACCTTGCGAATAGTCCCTTCCCAGACCCAGCGGGAGGCTGCTAGAAGCTCTCCCCAGAGCCTTCTCTTCTCTAGCACGAACCTCAGCTCTCCCAGTCTGTTTTCACAGGAGAGGTGCTCCAGCCCTCTGATCATTTTCGTGCCCCTGCTCTGGATCCTCTCCATCAGGACCCTGTTCTTCTTGCATTGAGTGCCCTGGAGCTGGATGCAGTACTCCAGATGAGATGTCACCAGAGCAGACTAGCAGAATCACCCCTCTCAATCTTCTGGCCACGCTTCTTTTGATGCAGCCAAGGATACCATTGGCCTTTTGGGCTGCAAAGCAAGCATCGTATCCATCCTGCTCCACTGTACAGTTTTATGTCACTATGTTACCATTGCATGTACATTTTTCTTATCTAAAAGAAAATTATGTACTCTTGCCTGTGGTTATAGGAAGTGGAACTTAGACCTTCAGAGATGTTTTCCAGGGAAAGCTTGGATCACACTCTCTGAAGTGAAACACCTGCTAACTCTGACACCCCCCACTTTCGTACTACACTGCTTGTATTTCAACTAGGAGTGCTCCACAGATCGATACAGAAAATACCTGAACACCCCTGGATCTGCATAGACTCCTTCTTGTGTCCTCAGTGTACCTCCAAAAAGCTGAGTGTTTCCCCTCAGCTGAGATTTGTCTTGCTCATTTTCTGCAGTGTAGAGGTCCACTGGCAGGCATGTGAAGCTGCGCATCATTTAATTTTATTTTTCCCCCTGTATGAATGAATATATGGAAGTGATGGGCTGCATCTTTGGAGTGGTTTTGGTTTGGTGTTTTTTGGGGTTTTTTTTTGTTTGTTTGGTTGTTTGTTTTTTCTCTCCCTATAGATAAAGTTTATAAAGGGACATAAGAGCTATAAAACACAGTTAGACCTTAGGGTGTTTTTTGCAGCTATAACATACAGAATCTTATTCTAGGGAAGCAATGATGTCAGGGCAGTGCCTTCCTGAGAAGGAACAGCTCTGATAAAGAATTCCCCACCCACTTCTCTTGTCAGGGCGTATTAACTGGGCACAGATACCCTCTTACTTATTTTCTGTATCGATCCAATGGGATCATTAAGTCAGCCAAGAAATGCACATAGTACTCTGACAAGAGAAATTCTGTGTTGCAGATTGTTCTTTGACTTGTAAAGCTCTTCAGATGTGAACTCTTGCAGGCTTGATTAACACCTAGCTTGTAGGCAGAGAAACCCATTCCTGCTGTCCTTGCCAAACCCACCAGAAATTCCTGGACACACCTGAGTGAATACAGAAGGCTCACCTCATACCATCTTGTAAATTGTGATATTTTCCTTCTACAAGAGTGTCAGTAACAATGACACTTATCATTCATCACTAACCACTTGCACAGAAAAAATAAAGTAACAAGGCAAATTTGGTGGCAGCTGCACGTTCAGACCAAATAGTACGTTTGCTTGTTGGCTGGTCTGAGCAATGCCTTTTCAGGCAGGAAGAACACAGCTTATGGATTTGTCTTTGGTGATGGTGATCCATTATTTGCTATGCACATGATATCCCTCACTGAGCCTCTGAGGTATAAAGCAGGCAGTGCTTGGCCACTTCCTGAAGAGGTAGGTCTCACTGAGGTCAGTGATGATAAGTGTATTTTGTCTCAGCCAATGCAGCTTAGGAAAACAGTGCTTTGTCACTGGAGAAGTTTGTAGGACTTACCTTTAAGGCATAATGTATTAAGTTGTTTGAGACATTAAAATGTCCTCCTTTTTTTAAAAAGCAGCCCTTTCAATGGTCTGCACAATCCCAGATGGTTTTCCCTGGGACCCTTCCTGGCTGAAGTTCTCCCTTTGCTTTCATCATCTGATCTGTACTCCCTGACTCACAACAGCGCAGCACTATGGTCACCAAACCACTGGTTGTACAACAGGTTACTACCCACCTCACAACCTCCACTGAGCAACCTAGGGTCTCATAGAGATGGGAGGATTTTCTATCTTACAAAATCCCCATTAGGGGTAAGTATTTGCACAAAAGCCATTACCAAATACAAGGTCTACCTGAAGTTATTGTTGTCTTATTAGAAGTTGGAACACATACACAGTGTTTTTCCTGATGTACTTTTCATATGAATTTTTAGAAAATTAATACATCCAAACTTCTGACACTGCTCTTAGCCATTTTACATGCTGAAATATTTCACATATATTCTCTCCTGAGCAATGTATGATGCTGTGCAGAACAAAGAGCAATCTGAAAGGCCAGAAGCCTGTCTTCTCAGATTTTAGGCTCCACAAACAGCAGTAGCCAGCAAATAATATTGACATTTCTTTGGCAAGTGGTATTTTTAAATTACCTTCACTGTCCTTCTCAGACTGCTATAGTGTTTAAGAAACCAAGTAAAAATATTTAAAATCACAAAGAATAAGCATTAAAAGGAGGAGGGAGGCTCAGCTCATACAGCATCATATCTGATTGCCTCACCCCGACTCTCCCAGGGCCATGCCGGTGATGCGAGCTGTCCAGGTGCAGGAAAGGCAGGGCCAGGCACCTGCACTCCAACCTTGAGTTAAGACCAGATACCCAGCCAGTGCAAGCCCAGAGCTCCTAGTTCAGGCTGGTCTCTGCCAGCCAGCCCCCATGAGATTATAGCTATCTGCAGACTGTGTTGGTGTACATGTTCTTTTCCTTGCAGCAGTGGCTCCTGTTTTCTGTTGTCTTCCAGATATTGTCAATTAGACAGATATGAAATACTCATTTAGTTCATATATATCAGTCACTACAGACTTTTGCTAAGCATCCCATCGACCTTTAACTATGCTTTGGAGGAAGTCAGAAACTGCCTTGAAATCCAACCCTTTATCACTTTCTCCTCAATATATGCAAACATTAAGCTGAGATTACTGGTAAAGTTCCTGTTTCCCTCCAGCAGTTGCTAGGAAAAGGCAAGGAGAGTCAGGAGATGTTGAAATGCAGTGTGACACCCCACCATAGGAAATCTCCCTGTGCAGGCACCTGTCTGTATGTGCTCTTAAGATGATGAGAATGGAGCAGTAGTCATTCAGCCACACAGATTGTATAGGTTAGGACTACTCATTTGCGGCATGAACCTTCAAAACTCAGTCCTATGTCTGCTTAGGCCAAATATGTCATTTTATGAGCTTATAAGGTCCTTTACAAGAGCTCATTTGCTTTCTTTTGCTTATTTAATTACATGCTATTAAGAGGATACCCTTTGAACATTATATCTTTTCATGTCCTTCACTGTAGGGTGTGTACTGCTTATCTGACAGCGGCCAGGAGCCAGTGCCACAAGGTCATAGGGCTGAAAAACAAAACAGGCTGTCCCTGCTATATGTTTGCAAAGCTGCAAATTCAAGCCATTCTGCTGCATGTCAGTTTCAAACAACTGGGATCAGCTAACACTTTTCTCTGTAACCAAAGCTTTGTCTCATCCCTACCCATCCTGTTAAGACAGTTTAACATCCCCATCAATAATCCAAGTAATTTATCCCCAAGACAGAACAGTGACAAATAGTAATAATAATAATAATAATAATGGACAAAGAGCAGTGGTCAGGGTGATGGATTTACTTTTGTAGGGATGGGCAAAGACTATGATTTAGAATGGAAAAACTCAGCACAATTTTGAAACAGAAGGGTGGAAAAGCACTGACAGGGGAGAGCAGGCAGAACCACTTCCCGGAGATGCAGCGCCCTGGCCAGGACAGATGTCACATGAGCCCCAGCTGAGTGTTGGGGGAGGCACCAATGGCTGCAGGACAATCTGCAGAGATAATGCTCTGTGTAGATTGAGACACCTCCTTCACAGGAGAGGAGGAGGACTGCTACTACACTGCAGAAAGCCCCTCAAAAAGCAGTTAAGCAGTGGGGGTTGTGGCCGAGGCTCTCAAGGTGAAAGGGCCAGACCAGGGCAAGGGATCTGAAATGCATGCCTCTCATCCCCATCCCTTCCAACCAGAGAAAGAGCCACCCTGATAAGCAATCCTATCCTGAGACAGCAGATCTTCTATTTCTCAGTATTCTCCATTGCCAAAACAGAACAGGTAGAAATATCCATCTTCTCCTCCTCAAAATCATCAGAATCTTAAATAGTGGCATTTCAAAGCGATATGCCAGCAATAGAAATAAACAGATTACTCAAATATATGAAGAAATAAATAAGAGTCCAGTAAGCTAGGTAGTCCATCTTGCTAAAGCTGAACCACAGAGTGATCCCTTCGTGCAAACAGCATACTCAGAAAAAAAAAAAAAAAAGAATTTATTCCATATTAATAGAAAAATACAATGCTTGTTTTAAACATCCTTATGCTTAGAAAAAGAACATGGAGCTTAATCCATACTCTGCAGCAAATTGTGAAGTGGTGGCAGGTGGAAAAAAAGTTCCCAGTATGGGAACATGGTTCTTTGCTCAGTGCTGTCCTTCAAAGGTCAAATATAAGAGTTGGTGTCCTGGCGCTTCCGCTCCTTGCCACATTTACCAAAATGGCTGATGAAATAGAAGAGGAGAGAGATACAAGGGTAAAAGAAGCAGGAACAGATGTAACCCAAGTTGTAGTCCAAGCTGCAATACTGAAACACTGATTTTCTACATTGAAAGTTTTTTCTTTCTTTAATTTGTAAATTGAGGCAGGCAAAAGTTGCTGATGAGATTTCCAAATCCACTGCTTTAAATATTAATAGATATTGCTGGTTTTTGAAGAAATTTAGCTAAGCTATGAGTGCTCTCCACATACCTACAGTGTGTGGGGAATCTGTGTGCCAGGAGTGGGAAAGCTGTACCTACAGTTCTTCAGCTACGAATTTTCCTTCTACATTAATTTTCAATGACTTTGCAAATTATGACCAAGGGCCCTTCTTTGCAGGATGCTTTGACTGAGGTAATGTCTGAGCTGAGAATTTCAGGCTGTACTTTGCAGTGTCTCTTGCACCCTCTTACTTTCTGCTTCTAGAGATTAATAGGACAACTTTATGCCTCTGTGAGGAAAATGCAGACTCTTCTCCCATACTGTTTTTTAATAACTTGCCTTATTGCTACTGAAAAGTTTGTGTTTCTGTTGAAGAAAATACCACCTGCTGATAGAATAAACCTGACTAAGGAATTTACTTTGGCATTTGAAACACATCAATAATTTATGACAGCTGATAAGGTCAGAGGTGAACACCCTCAGGTAATTTTACCCAAGTAAAGGTAAAAAATCTACATATTGTACCTTGAAAGCTGCTCCACATCATCCACTGTCTCTGGTAAGGAGATTCCCTTTGTCTCTGGTAAAAGCAATACCAGGAGACCACAGACAACTGCGAGAATACCTACAATGGACATTGAAGGAAAAAAAAGGAATAAGAAAATTGTTACTTTTCTTGTTTTCAGATTTTATTCACTGAATGGAGAAAGTTTCTTCAGATTAAGGCTAAAGTGAGATCTAGTGTGGTTTAGCCACAGACTCCCATTTTGTCTTTGGAAATAGCTAATCTTTTTTTCCACAGAATAACTCTGCCTCACTCTTTTGTTTGTTTGTTTGTTTATTTGTTTTCCAAATAGGCAATTGAGGAAAACAGTTTGACAAGAATACAAAATTATGGCTAGTACAACATTCATAGTCATAATTGTATGACCAAAAAACCCCCAAACCACTTTTTAATGTACACTGACTTCTATTCTTGGGAAATTTAAGATTACTTCTCTACAAATACACAACTTAGATTTAAGGTCTCACAGTACTGAAGCACATCACACAGTTTCTTTTGTGTTTCTTCAGCCCAAGCAGACCTGGTATCTTCCATAGCATGCTGTGAAATCACCTTTTGCTGTCCAGCCTCTTGCTCTAGGCATGAAGGTTGAGAGGGGCTGGTTTGAGGAGGAGATAAAGCCACCCACTAAACTTTCACCAAAAAGAAAAGCTCTCTTAGGAGGAGAAGAATTAAATCAAAAAGACTGTTTAAATTGAATCTTACTGAAAATAATTAGAGGTAACTCCAACCAAGCAGCTGCTAATCGGAAAAGCAGGAATGGGGCTATGATCCCACCTAGGTCACACAAACTTGAGCACAGGGAAACGCCAAAGTTTCTGCAAAAGAAAAATGGTGACAGGTATTTGAAAGGTGTTATGAAACAGATGAATCAGCAGTTTAAGGAGCAGAATGTAGACTTGGCTTCAAAATTCTCTCATCAGTATATGCAACAAACACTGAGCAGTAGCTATTCAATGAGGAATCTCTGGGGAAAGCTAAGATTTACTAAACAGCAGTGAAACAGGGAATGGAGAAAAGCAAAGGGGATATTTGAAAGATTCCTGGGAGTTTTTGACCTACCTCAGTGTTGTGGGATACAATTCAGTGTTCACAAGATAGACGATTTCAAAAGCCATTGTGATGCCCAGTCTTCCCAGTGTGGCAACTGTCATCTTGAGCCACGGGACATCTGTTCATTGAAAAAGAAACCCATGAGAAGTGTACTTTTCTGCATCAGCTGAAATTTCTGAGAGCCTCAAGTCCTCCCAGAAGAAACTACATCATAGAAACACTGGATCAGTACAAATCAGACTGAAAGGTCACTGCTGTAGTGACGAATCTATACTGGCCTTTGTTGCTTTCAGAATCATATGGGGCTGCTTTGGAGAATAATTCACTTCTTGTCAATTGATTCGAGATGCTGTTAGGGCATAAGAGAAATGGTGGGAGAGTGAACATTATGAGCTTCTCTGGCCATATCCAAACTGTGCTCTGGAAAGCAGCATTTATTGGTATAGAGATGCTATGCTGTAAGAAACACTGCTGTCACCTTTCAAAGCCTTCTGACCACAAGCTAAGTCTACAGGTGCATAGAATAACAGAATCATGTAGGTTGGAAAACACCTTTGAGATCATCAAATCTAACTGCAAACCAAACAGTGCTAAGTCCACCACTAAGTCATTCCCTACATGTCTTTTAAACACCTTGAAGGGATGCTACAGATAATTCTTCCTAGGGCAAGCCAGCTACGCTTTGTAATTTGTCTAGCCGTTGCATGTTAGACACACATCCAATAATGCTACTCCTGGCCACCTCTCCCTTTCCTGGTGCTTGTCTTTTTACCTGACAGAAGTTGACAAGGGACCTTACGCTGCCCCAGTAGGTCTGCCCAGCTCTGCTTAAGCACTGGGACACAGCCACTACCTTATATACACCAACAGGAAGCCCTTATACCTCAGCAACCTGTGTGATGGTCACATCTGCATCGCAGAGCAGAGCCATCCCTTCCCACTTTGTGTGGCTCCTCAGCAGTCTGCCCTCTCAAGAGCCAGAAGCCTCTGGAGGAGCATCACAAAGAATGCAACAAGCACTTTGGCTATGCCCGTGGGAGAGGACAGTGTCTTGTATGGTCTAAATATGACTGGGCAGGAGGGGGAGACAAGTAAAACAACAAGCCTGAACCCAGCAGGCTTAAAGGGGAGCAATGCCACTGGAGAGGGATTTGGCAGTGATTGTGTTTTTTCAGAACTTCAACAGAAAGAACAAGAAAACACTTTGTTTTGCTCTGAGTGGAAAACATCAGATGCTTGGGGTTATTTCCCTTCCAAAACAACCAAACAAACCCCCATCGAATTTAATCCCATGTTGTGACATGCTGCCTTTGACCTGGAAAGTTTTGTTTTCAAACACTTGTTAGAAATGCAAAAGCTAGAAAAATCCACCTTGTCTCCAAGGCATCCCTTCAGTCTATCAGAGCCTTGAGGTGAGGGTGATATCTGTGTGCCTCCTCCTTCTGCCAGGGGACTCAAACTGTGTGAGCAGCCCAATAAGATGGAGCTTTCACAAGCTGCCACTGCAAATTTTTCCATCTGTATGAACAGACCTAGGCCTCAGGTGTCCATTCTCTGAACATCTTAATCCCTTGGCTATTCTCTGTTCAAGTGGGCAGTGTTCTCTCAGCACTTCACCCCTACTGAGAAGCTGGTAGCTGCATACTGCTGGCCCCAGGCCATTGCTTTCTTCCCTCACTCAGGCCATACCAGCCCCACACAATGCTCCTGCTTTAACCCCAGACCTGCTGCACCATGGTCATCACACAGTGTGTCCCATGAAGCACTGTGAAGGTGCTAGATGCAGGTGCCCTGCAGGACCAATCCTCAGTGTCACTCTGTTTCTTCCTGCTTCGACTGCCCTAGCCCCAGCAATTAACAGTCACCAGTCCCTACTATTGCAGCAGGACCTCTGTACTATTTAATGGGTTGGAAATGGTATTGGAAAGCTCAGCAGATGGCATGGTGACCAGGCCTTCTGTGCCTGGATTGCAGTGCCCTGGGCTGGAGAGGCTGCCACAGAAGCCTGGGGCAGATAGCATCTGCTCACCGTATGGTGTCACCTCTGAGAAGCACACTGAAGTGAGGACCTGAGGAAAATGCATCAGGGCAGCAGAAGCAGTCTTCAGTGGATTCAGTGGTCACACCGATGAACGCAAACAAGTGATGACAATGTGGTAAACCAGGATATAATTGCACAGTCACCAGTGCTGGCACCAAGAATTGACTTGTTCTTCCTCCTCCCTTCCCCATCATTTCTGCTTCTATTAAAGCAATGAAGCTCCTCAAGTATACAGTATTAATTTAAGTGCTTTTGGAGTGCTTTTAAAGGGAGATTAACTGAGAGAAACGTGAGCCAACACACCTCTCCAAAGGATTTACTTTTGCACTCACCACAAACTTACCTGTTTTCATAGGCACGTAATATTATTGGAAGTGGCTTCTTGTGGCTCTTCTCTAAATAATTGCCCCATGACATAATTCCAGGAACTAAAACATCTAAGGCTGACCAGGCCTGTCCCTGACTTTGACAGGAATATCCCTGGAGAAGAATAAGCCTCTTAAATGCTTTTCAGCTGCCAGTCCCTAGCTATGAGAAGGTGAAGCATGCTGAGAAGGTAAGATTCACTTCAGAGCAATTCCAAATTTTCCCCCACGGATTAAAAAAAAATTACACAGGAAGGGAAAAAAAAAAAAAAGCAGCATTAGGAAGTCTGTGTGCAGTAACAGACCCTTTAGTTATCACTGAAACCAGAGAAGAATGATTTAATCAAAAGCCATGTCATTTCTCCAACCCCTTAATACTGTCCTAGCCCCTTGGAGGTGAGGGTAGGACAACAATGTCCATATTTTCTGCCATGGCTCTTACACTGTGTTTTAGTTTGCATTGTTTTATTTGCAAATGAGCACACTACTAAGCTGTCTCATCAAAGTCACTGGTTTCTTATATCATTAAGTGTTTTTCAACTCAGTGAATGTATTTTCCCTTTATATTTGTGTACTCTTCCCTTGTATTTGCCTTCAAAAACAGTTCAGGGTCTTTATACAGATATTTCCTAAGACTACACCCAGGTGTTGCTCACAGCCTATCTGAGACACAGTCATCACAGGTCCCAGGGCAATCCAAAAGCGTGCGGTTCCATGACTGTGATGCTGGTTGCCTCATCAGACACTGTCTACTTGTATTTATAGTTTTGGGTGTCCTTCTGTCCTTGTTCAAGGGATGTCAGAGAGAAGACATTAACCTAAAAAGCACGACCCTGGGGAGGGAGTTACCTTCTGGCAAGAAGGCAGTAACAAGGCATGCAATTCCTGCCACGATGTTGCTTATTGCAAAGGGAAGGCGTCGGCCAATGCGATCAATGGTCACTAGAATTAGGAGAGCAGCAGGCAGCTCCACAGCTCCTGAGATGAAGAAGTCTAGGTAGAGGTTTCCTCCAACAATTCCTAGGCGCATGACCAGCCCTTGGTAGATCAGGGCACTTGCAAACCTGAACAGAAGAGGCAAAACAAGTGACTACTAGCAGCTGGTAAGGCTCTAAAAGTCACAAGGGAGATTTTCCTCAAAGTCTGCCACCTTGGTAAGCAAACTGGACTGACACGGGGACTCACCAGGCATACATCAGGATGAACGTGTTCCTCCTCATCTGGGGAGTCCTCACCAGGTCAAGAAAGGAGGGGTTGCTGACCTCCTTGTTAATAATAGTGATCTGAGGAGAAAAGCAAGCAGTAGCATCAGCTGTCAGGGGTGAGGAAGGTGCTGGAGCACTTTTTGTGTGAATACAGTTCCCAGCAATATTCCAGTGCAGCAATCAGAGGTGCTGATGAGTCAGCTTGCTGCTTTTAGCACTCCAGAGCAATGTGCAGATATAGGAAACAGCTTATGAGAATACAGCTGTGGGCTTCCCTTAATCATGATCATGCAAAAATTAGGAGGAAACAACCAAACATCCTTGACATAACAGGGTTGTAAACTGAGAGGCTGACCTGAAACTTCTTGGAAGACAATAAGCAGTCACTGTCACTTCAGGGTCACTGAGAGCAGAGCTGCCTTCTAACAGGGGTGACAGGAGGTGACCGTGGAAGGAAAAGTGATGGGCTGAGGGAAGCAGGGAGAGAGAGGGGGTAAGCAGCAAGCAGTGGGCTTGGGAACGTGATTTGTAGCACAGCACAGCAAAAGGAAGAAAAGGTGAGAGAAAGTGAGAAAAAGAGCGGATTTGTGAGGGTGTTGACAAAACATTCAAGTAGTAAAATTTAGAGGATCTTAAAAAGTACAAAAGCACTGTCTGAGCATGGCTTTTATCCTGGAATAAAGAATACCCTGCAAAGTATGAACTAATTTTCCTTGTACTGCCCATAAAGTCTATTAAATCTGTTCACAGCTTCCTGCCATACAGTCACTCCATGAAATTATTAATTAGAAGGTTTAACAATAACAGATAAAGGCAGGATTTCACACAGCCTGTGTTTATACATCGGAGTTCTACACCATAGGATATTGTGGAATCAGAGTATTAGCAGGGGCAGAAGGAGATTAGGCACAATGATGGAGAGTGTTTTTTACTGTGGATAGCAGTTTTTAACTGCAATGTTCAAGTAGGGTGGCAGCCACTTTGTTCATATTGTTGGGGCCACATCCCTGGAGGTGTTTAAGGCCAGGCTGGATGAGGCTCTGGCCAGCCTGATATAGGGTAGGTTGTCCCTGCCCATGGCATGGGGGTTGGAACTAGATGATCCTTGTGGTCCCTTCCAACCCTGAATGATTCTATAGTTCTAAGTGAGGAAGATACACAAGATTGCTTTAGGCAGAGACAAACCATGAGATCACCCAAGAACTGAGAGCTTCATCCAGGGTTGCTCTCAGCTCTCAAAGCAGGTGAGGGAAACATGGGACCACTGTTTGAAGAAGCCAGCAGGAAGATGATGTGAATGGGTTGCACACACACACATACACCTTTTTTTTTTTGTTCTCTAAAAACAAAAATCCACGGGGTTTTGATATCACCTTGAGATCACTGGCATCAGGTCTTTTAAATCAAATGTTTGTAGTTTGTTCTGCTTCAAGCTCTTTCGAATTTTAGGCATCCCAACAGCTTTAACTCTCAATTACTGTGTGCCTTCTGAGGGCCTAAGAGAACAAAGAGAAAACTCCTCTCTACCATCATGCACCCTGCCCATGCAGGCAGAGTAGTCCAGTGAAGCAATCCTGGCAGATAAGAAGATATGAAAGGACAGAGAAACTCATGTGAACAGGCAGATTTGTGATGAGAACATGGGTAAAGCCAAAGGCATTGCCCAAGGGTCTCACTGGCTTAGCCAGAGCTATGTCCAAAGCTTTCACCCTGTATTTGTTTTTCCAATCATAAGGCAGCACAGGTATTTTTCAGTCAGATTTGGCTGGTTTTATTTACACATTACTTTTTTCATAACTCACTGACACAACCCTTCATAACTGGACAGAGAAGCCCCACATTTGTTTGAATTTCCTTTCTACTAGCTCTTATTTTCCCCTCAGTAACCAGAGACAGAACTTTTCTCCAAAGCACTGCCAGGTCTGCTGCATGCGAGAGCCCTTTGGGAAGCATGCAGAGGTTGCTGTGCTTCTGCACGGCTTTTGGACTCTCTCATATTACAATGATAAAGTTGCCATGGCTGTGTTTTTAAGAGCAGGCTGTCAGCCATCAATTGTGACAGTGCAAACACATTTTTTAGTTTTCCAAAAGACTAAAGATAGATTCAGAATGACTGCTACCATACAATTTTATGTCTATTAATAAAGTCAGAATAATGCATAAGTGGGCATTTTTTATCTATCAAAGACAGCAGTTGTTGTGGAAAAATTAATTCTTCATAGAGATAAAAATCCTTTCTTTGTTCTTTGAATTCAAGGAGACCTTTGCTATTCATACTGTTGTAGTCAGGAATTCAATTAGAGTCTGTGTTTACAAAGATACACTATCTGAAAGCTCTGGAGGGAGATTTGCAGTTCATTTCCATTCTATCTTTATGTTTCAATAAAATTATGCATCCTCTTTTCTGAAATATTTTTTTAAAGATTCCTCATAGCACAGACCTATAGTTCTGAATATGCTTAATTCTTCAAAGGACAATACATCCACGCATGTTTAGAATGCATATGGATGTGTTAACATATACTAGAAATATATATGTCTAGATATGTCTATACAATGTGAATATATATATATAAAGGGGAAGGGGGCTTCAATCCACAACTTTCTCAAGAAGCAGCTCTAACTCAGCTGGTTGCAGTCTACTCTGCTTTTGGACAGAGACCAAGAATTAAAAAGTCAGCTTGAAAAAAAAAAAAAAAAAAAAAAANATGCTAGAATAATTAAGAACAACTTGAAGAAAATATTTTACAACTTAAAATTGATTTAGTGAGTTCTAGAAGGAGTTGAACCATTACAGTGTCGTAACTCACAGAGCAAAAGAAAGCAATGTTTATCTGCTTTCATACAAAGGTCGTCTGTGGTTTCTGCATGCCAATAAAAACACAAGGATGCTACACCCAGACCTGTGTAAGGAGTTTAGCCAATGATGTTGTTACACATATATTGAAAAACCTTGGTCAAAATGCAGTGACAAATAATGCCTCTCTCTTGTCCCTCCACACCTGCAGCACTTTGCCTGAATTTCTGAAGTTGCTTTGTGACGGAGAAGTCTGGCATGAATTAGCGTGAGAAATACGCTCGACCCACAATGAATATTCTTCCTGGAGACACTCTCTTTCCTCTGGGCTCAGCACCAAGGATGACAGGCATTGTATTTTAAAAAGGTCCCAGGACCAAGTCCAGGCACAAATCTGGATGTGCAGAGATTAATCTGCTGCAGCTGTCAGTGTCTTGGGGTCATGTGCAGAGATACTTCTTAAAATACTTAAATAAAAATCATGGGAAGAGATGCATTTCCATTCTGGTGTGACACTTTGGTGTTGAGAGAGGGGAAGCAAGTGCAGGAACACAGAGCTGAACATGGAGGGGGAGCTGGAGCACCACAATCTTCCTGCTGCATGTCTTGGGCCACATTTAGCACTGGGTAATGCTGACCAGAGTAAGAGATGTCCATTGGTATATACACCACAGAAAAGGACAATAAATCTCAGAATCATAGAATAGACTGGGTTGGAAGGGACCTTAAAGGTCATCTAGTTCCAGCCTCTCTGCCATGAACAGGGACACCTTCCACTAGATTAGGTTGCTCAAAGCCCTATCCAACCTGGCCCTGAATGCTTCCAGGGATGGGGCATCCACAGTTTCTCTGGACAGCCTGTTCCAGTGCCTCACCACCCTCACAACAAAGAACTTTTTCTTTACATCCAATCTAAACCTACCCTCTTTCAGTTTAAATCCATTACCTCTCATTCTATCACTATGCTACCTGGTAAGGGCTTCCTCTCCATCTTTCCTGTAGGTCTCCTTTAGGTTTTGGAAGACTGCTCTGAGGTCTCTCTGGAGCCTTGTCTTCTCCAGGCTGAACAATACCAACTCTCCTAGTATTCCCTCATAGGGTAGGTGCTCCAGTCATCCAATCACCTTCATAGTCTTCCTCTGGACACACTCCAATAAGTCCAGGTCGTACTTTTTTGGGGGACCCCAAAGCTGAACAAAGTTCAGCTGCTGTGAAATGCCACCAGACTTTAGGCTAGTTTGTGATATTTTCCACAGGGTTCTGGAGTGGGAGTGTTACAAATGACTCATTGTTTTGTATCATTTTCAAGTTATTCATTTTGTTCATTCATACATATGATTCATTGTTTTGCAAACTTTTTTTTTTTTTTTTCACCCCATGTTTTCCAGCCAATTAGCAAAGAGGTATGGGACTGACAATATTATTCTGTTATGAGACTTCGATAGTGTTGCCTGTCACACAAAGAGAATGCACTTTAACACAAACGAACCTTCAAAAGGTTAAGAAAGTTTAGGAAAAAAATCCTCTAGCTCGAACAGATGACAGTACCTGTGAGTAATGTGGAGAGAGATACTTCCCATTGTGTTTTGCAATGTTGTGCATGATTTTTAGTGCCTTGTCTCCCTTTTTGCGTGTCAAGAGCCAACGTGGAGATTCAGGAACCACCCTGTAATAACAGAGGTCACAAATAGAGATTGCACTGATGAGTGTTTCAGTTTCTGCTAGCCTAAGGATAAAATGGTTCACTATCTAAAAGTTCACAGTGGGCGATTTTTAAGGTAACAATGTACAGGAAGAGGGTGTGTGAATTAGTATCTTTGTTTCCAGCCTACAGGATAGCTGCACTGGACCAGGACAAGTGTTCACTATGACACAGCACTTTTCTTTCTCATTAGCTGTACTGCTCAGATCATGGGACCTGTAGGGCAAACTCAGGCTTAAACTGAGTACATAATGGCAGGTAAAGGTGATGTCTCATGGCTAATGGGAAAAGCAAACTTTGGGCAAATTAACTAAATAAATAGCCCTGGCTAAGCAGAAGCAGAGCAGGACTCTGTTAAGGGCCAGATGTGGCTGACAAGACAGCTGGGTAGAAAAAGGAAAATACCATGTCTGCAATTCACCAGAAATAATTAAAATTGCCAACATCAACAAATATGCAAATATCTTCTACAACATCTTGCACACTGGAGACTTGGGACAACAGCAGGGGTCTCCAGGTGCTCAAATACCAATAACAATCATGAAAAGAGCAATGACTGCAACATTACCAGTAGTAGAGCAGAAAGAGGAAGTTGGGCAGTGTAATGGCCAGCTGGATCCCCTGCCAGGTGGGAACCAAGTAAGCAATTCCTGGGAGAATCATAATTCCCAGGGTGAAGAATATCTGAATCACAATCCCAACAATCCGCTGGTCAGAACCTACAATCTCAGTCACTGAACAGAGAGAAAGCCAAAATAAAAACCACAGAAACAAACTTAACTTGAAAGAAATATATCAGTGGTGGAACATACGGAAGGATAGTATCAGGTCAGCAGTCTGTCTAGCCTAGCCATGTAAGCATATCACCAAGGCTGGCCAGAGCAAGGATCATAGAATCATAGAATGGTTTAGGTTGGAAGTGACCTCAAAGATCATCCAGTTCCAACCCCCTGCCCTAGGCAAGGACACCTCCCACTAGAACAGGTCGCTCAAGGCCTCATCCAACCTGGCACAACCTCCGTGGGCAACCTGTTCCAGTGTCTCACCACCCCCATTGTAAAGAATTTCCTCCTAACATCCTGTTTTAATCTCCCCTCTGTCAGTTTAAACCCATTACCCCTCATCTTGTCATTACAAGACCTTGTGAATAGTCCCTCCTCCAGGATGGGTGACACCTCCCCATCAATTCACCCACCCTTCTTCAGGTAAGTGGGTTTCTGACTGCAAGTTTATTAATGAATTAAATAAGGCCAGAAAAGCTATTCGAGACTGCATCCTGATCATACTTAGCAGTAAACTGTAAACACTCTCCCCATTTGGCCCATTCCCCAGACTAGAGGGTTCTCCAGGCAGGGACTCATGCCAGCAGGTAATGTAGACAAGGCATCTGTGGGGAAGACAGTTTAGCCATTTCTCGATAGTTGCTCTGACAGCTAGGGTATGCTCCTCAATCTAGTTTGTTTACTAGAACAAATGTAGCCTTTGCTATGTGGGCTTTTAACCCTCTGGTGGGCATTTGCATTTTGTGAACATGTCTACTCAATTCTGAAACACATACAAGCCCACATTTCAGGCAATATCCTATGGCCACAAGATCCATAGTTGAGGTGAGCGCTGCATGAAGAAGCCTCTCTTCATTGTTTCAGAATTGTCACCTAGCCTTCAGGGTAAAAGCAGAGGAGTTTACCTTGGTTTATAATACACAGAAAGCACTTCTTTTAAAAAAAATATTATTTTGCACAACTTTTCAATTAACAGTGATTCTTTTCAGCTGGCAATGCAGAGACATATGACACCATTACTATTTTTATTAACAGGGCAACTCTGTTGCCTAAAGGTAGCTGCTTAGCACTGGCCTGGTAAGAGCCAGGTTGTAAGTAAATGTAGAGGTTCTTGGGGCAGCACAGATCAGTTATCTAGGAGCTGCATTAATGGCAACTGTCCTCCTGGTGCAACCAAACCAATGATCTGTATATGCTTCTTAAAACATCTTAAGACTGAATGGAGCACTTAGTGCCATTGGATAGGGCTGGGTGATAGGTTGGACTGGATGGTCTTGGAGGTATCTTCCAACCTGGCTTATTCTACTCTATTCTGTCTATTCTATTCTAGTTGGTAAATACTTTGTATGATCCCAGGACATAAGATTAGATCCCTGAAGGGATCTATAGAGCAATCCACAAGAGAGATTCCATAATCACTCCCTCCATAAATTAAGCACCTTATTTAGGGCTGCAGTAATTCATTATCCCTTAGGATGCTGTATTTTTGAACCCTTCTCTAAAGTCAGGCAGTCTGATCTGAGCATTGCAAAACATTCCTTTCTCTTCAAACTTGGCCATTTTAGGGAAACCATGGGTCTGTCACAAAGCATTCTCCTTGTTAGACCACTTTCCAAAGTTTCAGGATAAGATCTTAGTTTAAAATTAGACCATATGCTTGGAAGGGAGGAAAAAGCATCTTCTGGCCCTCTCACTGTGTATCAGACCTGAACTACTCAGCAGTGCAACTTTGCCTAGAATACTGAGGTGCCTTCTAGGCTCTAAATGCTGAGGATAGGATATGTTTACATGAACACCAACACAGTGTTCCCAGGTCTCACTGTAACTCTTTTTACATCTGATTGCAACTCTGCTTCCACTCATCTAAATTTCACTAAGAATTCTGAAAAAAATATCCCAGGTCTTACAGACTACAGTAATGATGCAAATGTTTTGCACCACTTAATGGTGGCATCATTGTAGTTTGGATTATCACAGTAGATTTCTGAGTAACTTATCTTCTTTCTATGCAAGTCTGATGTCTCATCTCTAGCAGAATGCTTTCCTCAGTGTCTTGCCACTTCATACTTTAGAGAGATGTTTCCCCTTCTGGACTTAGCAGTCATTTAAGATGCCCAGACAATACGGTTTTCTCATTAAAAGTAAGCTTGCTATGCAAGGAGCTTCATCACCAGGTCATGCCTATAGACTATGAAAGAATCAGAATCCCTGCTGGTGTGACAATATTTATGAAAAAGTTTCCCTTCCTTTTCCTTCTTCAGGAAATAATAATCTGGTGTCCAGCTTGGCAATAAGCAAAGCATCTCAGGTAAGTAATGAAGAACAGCTATCCAAATGCCTGTCCTCCCAGCAAGGAAAATCAGTTAACCCCTATTAGCATCTGTAAATGTCTAGATTCTGCCAAAATTAGCCATGCCCCTGATTGTGTATCCAGTTTGTTCAGGGCTTGCTCTGTAGATTTTTATGATCTAGATGATCTATGTAGTAAGAAAACACATTCCACTCCTTCACCTCTTAATTATCAACGTGAATTCCTCCCCATCAGAGTCAATAAATTAGACAGAGGAAAGTACTAAGATAACATCAAGAGAAAGTGTTCCATTGCTACTGAATTGCTCAGTCATATTCAAGTACCATGATGATGGATATGAAACAAGAGCTTGAGCAGTTCTGAAGGGCACACTGTTGTTGCTAGTCTGGCCTCCTGCATTACTTCTTCCTCACCCTCCATGAGATGCTATGAGATCAGACAGGCATGTGCACTTCTGATCTTCAACATCTTCTATCAGTACTGAATAGCAGAAAGAGTTTGCATGTGGCACTATACTCAGAGGCCACCTCTGTACCAGTACATAGCAGACACTGCCAGCTAAGGAAACACTACACTGTTTAGGTGCTAGAAAGACTGCTGGTATGGTCTGGACAAAGGCCAGTGGCTGCCCTCCAAATATTCTGTCCAGGCATGGGTCCAGACTACGGATAGTGCCAAGTTACAATTTGCCTGCGAGCACCTTGTCTTGGAGGAAAAAATGCATTAAATAGGATGGACTTAGGTTAGTCACTGTTTGCTGACCCTTAAAAAATATCATCAAGAGCAGATGTAGGCAGATTCCTTGTGTGTGTGTGTGTCCCCACAAATCCTCCACTTTTCCTAACCAGAAAAGAAAGAAGGTAACATCTCTCACCAATCACATAGCATGTCATCCAGGTTCCCTTGCCAAACATGCCTTGGAGAAAACGGAAGATCAAAAATACAGTAAAGTTTGGTGCAAATGCCACTATGATACCGCATATCCCAACCCCAAGACAGGAGAGCAGGTAGATGAGGATTCTGCCATATCTGTTGAAAAAGGGGGAGGAAAATTAAAATCATGACAAGACACAAAGATGTCTTTTCCTGTCATCTCATTTTAATGCTAAATCAGGAAGACCAGCCTCATTCCAAAGGAAGGCTGCCTGGAACTTTAGTGTTGGTTTTTGTGACACAGGACTCTTCCCTGTGGTAGTTATCATGACCTTTACATCATTAATTTAAAACTGGTCATCTTCTCACCAGAGCCCCTTTTATTTTAGAAATGCAGTTTGGTTTTTTGTATCTAAACTACAGCCCCTATGTTACACTTCAGAACAAACTGTGAAAACTGATCACAGAATCACAGACTGTTTGTGGTTGGAAGGGACCTCCAGAGATCACTGAGACCAACCCCTCTGCCAAAGCAGGCCATACAGGAATGCATCCAAGCAGGTTTTAAAGTCTCCAGAGAAGGAGAGTCCATAAATTCTCTGGGCAACCTGTTCCAGTGCTCCGTCACCCTCACCCTGAAGAAGTGTCTCCTCGTGGAACCTGCTGTGTACTATCTTGTACTTGTTCCTGGTCCTATCACGGGGCACCACTGAAAAGAGATTGGCACCTTTATCTCGACACCCACCCCTCAGGTATTTATAGATGTTGATAAGATCCCCTCTCAAGGCTAAACAGCCCCACTTCTCTCAGTCTTTCTTTATAGGACAGATGATACAGCTTACAAAAAATATTTGATAGAATATTTGTGTTTTCATTTTATTCAGAAGTATTTTATGAATAAACACTCACTGCCATTGAAAACATCAGTAGTGCTCTCAGACAATGCTTAGGTTGACTACTGCAAATTATGAGCACAAAACACAAACCTAGCTCCCTCCTCTACTCTCAAACTTAGAGTCTATGAAAGCTCCCTTCTCTGGGACAGGCCAGCTGCTCAAGTCTCAATACCACCCATATCTTTTCCTTCATATTCATTCAGCTCCCACAGAGTTGAGGATCATCTGAAGGGAGGTATGACATGAGTACTAAGCATGTGAGTTCAACCTGTGAATGGAGATATTTCCATATCAAGCTCCTTCCTTCTTTCCTCAGGTAGCTGCTTTCCTCATCAGTGGATCCCCTGGATGCTTTCTCTTTGATTCTGTATCTTTCTGCCCTTCCTGGGTCCATATGTGTACAAAAAAAACCATTGGAAACCTCAAGAGAATCTATTTTCTATTTTAAAGTCTGAACAGTACCATGAAATACAATCATGTGAAGTTTCCAGCCCAAAAGGAAGTGAAGGTTATGTTTGTGTGTTGTTATTCAATGTGAGCCAAGCTTCTAAAGAGCTGATGCACTACAAATTATTTCACCTGCAAACAAATCAAAGGATATCAGCACTTATACAGTACCTGTCTGCAGCATAGCCCAGGACAAACGCACCAACCAGAAACCCTAGATTGAGGATAGCCTGTGAGAGGTCCAGCATCCAGGCACTGCCACACACGAGGTCATACTGCAGGAACAAGGGAGAGGCATAAACACCCCAAGTGAGTCATTCATTATGTTCAGGGCAAAATATTACAGGAACTGCAATGGCCCAAGCAGGAAGGGGAAGGGGAAGGGAAGTGGAAGGGAAAGGGAAAGAGGAAGAGGAAGGGGAAGGGGAAGGAAAGAGGAAAGGCAACTTCAAATATGCTTGTCAATAGCAAGCAGCAGTGCGTCCGGGAAATACAGCCACAGCAAATGCTCTTCATGCTATTGTGAAAACATAGGGAGAGCTTCTCCTTGCCAAAAGGATGCTGTTTCTCATACATCAGTAGTCCAGATACAGAAAGCAGATCAAATATGTTGTCAAGCAAAGCCATGATTTTGTTTAATGCAGAATAAGGTCATGAAACTACTGTCAATGAAAACATTAGTTTATAAAAATGTTTTATTATTTTTAGTGTCTTCTAGATAACAGCAAAAACATGTGGACTCTGAGAAAACTGAAAAGAAATGTCAAATCAATCTCAGATACACTGAATATCTATTTTCTTGGTGTAGCTGTCCCAGACTATCCTGTTCCTTGTAATGCCATAGCTGTAACTCCATATCATGATGTTACATTGGTGCATATCTGAAGAATTCATTAAAAGGGATGGGCAGAGGCAAAGGCAGAAGGGAAAACGGTGAGAAGAATTAAAACTGAAAGGAAACTGAAAAATAAATAAATTAGTTGTTCAGACAGCACTTCAGAGGGTTTTTGAGAATGAAGAAATACCACCCACTGCTTGTCATGTTATGCAGACTTTATGGGAATTGAGGGGTTTCTATGTATACTTAGGGCAAACTTAGGAACCAATGGAAGTCACAAACAGCAGCTGTCACCTTTTACCCTAGAGAGAGCCTTTTGCTTTCAGGCATGAGCTATGAGAAATCTTTTCATTGTTTTCAAGGTGCTGCTTGCTGAAGCACTCACAATGTGTCAAATTTGAATGCACCACCTTGTGTATCACAGTAAGTGTGCTTGGGTGAGAAGGCTACAGAATGGGTTAGACAGAAGTTTAATGGCCTCTTCTGCTACTCACAGCTCTCCAGATTCTGAAATTTTGTTCCATGAGCTCTAGTCCAAACAATCCATTTGTATGCTGCAATGCCCAGTGAGTATTGCCTGGGCCTGGGATTTTAAAGGTGTCTATGCAGAAGATAGAGAGGGCACCCAGATTTGGATTTCACTGAGTTTGAATCTGGACACAAAAATCTAAAGTAATACTCTTAAATGTTTACTTATTTACCTAAATAAGAAGCAATTTCTATATTCTGAACTCCACACAGGTGGCACTCACACTCATTTCTATGTGCTAATCTGCACTTTTAAATATTAAGCTCCCCAATTTTTATTCCAAATGTACTACTAGCACTGCCACTGACAGTAAGCAGCAGAACTGTTGTTAGTTATGAATTTTTTTTTATTTTCTTGAAGCTGTAGGGCTGGGAATGTCATGACTGCAGTCTTCAGTCTTCATCTCTCACAACCATGAAGAAAATCTTGACTAGTAACCCGTAGGTGCTCAAGCCAATAGATATCACACCTCCGCTAACTTTAAACAAAGCAATGGTTTTGAAACCAACCTAGTTACACTGGGGAGACTGAATGGCCACTTCTCACACAAGCCAGGCCATCAGCATCTAACTCCCATTTCTGCAAATCTTAAGCAAAAGCTGCAGAAACCTCACCTTCCTCGGAGAAGAATAACACCTTCTCTTAGCTGTCATACTCAAGGGCAATGCTTTCCTAATATAGCCTAAACATGAATCAGTACTTTAGACTATCAGTGCTGCTTAACCTCTTGCTTCTTGAAACCAAGGCAACTATGGTAAATAGTATCAAAAGATGCAGCTTTGGAAAGTAGATTTTTTTTTTTTCTTTAGAAGAATGACTATTTTAAACTTTAGAAAACAATGCAATTGACTGTGCTGATGGCAGAGGTAGGAGCACTCAGAGAGCATCTCCAACCACTCACAGAAGGCAATGCAGCTTACCAGAGGGCTAAAACACAGCTACAAGAAACTAACAGTGTGCTGCTGATTTTTAACAGAAGAGGAAGACAGAGGAAGAGAAGACAAGCAGGAAGAGTAGTTTCACATGAGCTCCAGAAGCCTCTCTGACTTAAAGCTGTACTCAGCAATATATCTCACAGGATGCATTTGGCGAAGATGCTTCTACCAGGATCCATGCTGGACACGCTGGCACCATGGGGATCATCTGGACAGCTGCTGGACTTGCATGTGCACAAAGACATATACAGAGTGCATGGTCAGTAGGTCACTAATACAGTACTTCTGTCCAGCTGGCCTGGATTTCAGGTGGATGTGAGACTGAATGTCACTGCTCAGGTGAGGTTTTACACCACGCAGCAACAGCTTTCCTGAGACTTCAAAGCACAGTACAGAGTATTTCGCTCTCCTTGCCTGTCTCACCACAGCTGCTACATTCTTGCAGGGTTTTGGTAATATTAGTGCCAACAAGAGATACTACCTTGTTCTGCTGTGCATGAGAGCTCAGATCCTGATGCCACAGGCTGTTTTACAAAATGTTCTGTTATTTCATGCTATTTCCCACTGGTGGCTTCAGAGCTGGCTGTGATGCGTTATCTTTTCACAGAGATGGAGTGTGACACAAGTCAGCTTCAATCTGTGTCTGTGCTCCAGTTTTGAACGCTAAGCCTTCACACAATTATTTTCTGTTTCCAGCAGACACTTGTGCAGTCGTGCTGGGAACACCATTCCCCAGAGAGGCAGAAAGGGGCCCTTACACCTCTCTGTTAGCAGTCCCCAAGGATAATAGAGAGATCTGAGCCTGTAGTGAGTCATGTCCCAGTGAAGGTTAAGATCATTTGTCACCACACAAGTGGTTTGTCTCCCTGAAAGATAAAAGCCTTGAAGAGAAATATCAGACTGATTGACAGATCAGCAGGGAGGGCATTATACAGGACCAGGTTTAAGGGTCTTTCACAGAATTGCCCTAGTCAAGCAGTAAGACAGCCTTCAATATTTGTGATTGCTCCTGAAGAAGGTGATCATAAAAGAGGTCTTCCTCTCAAAAGCCAAGAGTTGGGGAAGGATGGGGAAGAGAATAACAGCATTAATTCCTTTACAGAAACAGCAACAAATTAGTGTAAGAACAAAACTTAAAAGTGCATGTAGCAACAAAATCATTACAGCAACGTCAGAACGAGGAGCAGCTTACACTGACATAAAATCTGTGAATCAAAGTAGATTAGATCACTTCAAGTCCACTTGCACCTGATTTCAATTGTCCATTTCAGAGACCAAGGTCCAGATTCCTAATACCTATAGGGTGCATAGGGGTTACAGTGTGATCATTAAAGAGAGTGCCACCACTGGCAATGCCAGGTGGGTTGCTGCCCCTACCCCAGGAGGAGAAGTAGACTTCACACTCTGCTGTGCGATGGGACCTGGACAAACTGGAGAAGTGGGTCCGTGTGAGCCTTACGAGGTTCAACAAGGCCAAGTGCAAGGTCCTGCATCTGTGCCAGGGCAACCATCGGTATCAATACAGGCTGGGTAATGATGTGATTGAAAGAAGTCCTGCAGGGAAGGATTTGGGATACTGGTGGATGAAAAGGTGGACATGAGCCAAAGATGTGTGCTCACTACCCAGAAGGTCAGTTGCATCTTGAGCTGTGACACAAGAATTGTGGCCAGCAGGTTGAGGGACATTATTCTGTCCTTCTACTCTGGTAGGATCTCACCTGGAGTACTGTTTCTAGTTCTGGAGCTCTCAACACAAGAAGGACCTCTTGGAGCAGTCCTCCCAGAGGAGGGTCATAAAACCAGAGGGCAGGAAAGCCTCCCCTTTGAGGACAGGCTGAGATATTTGGAGTTGCTCAGCCTGAAGAAGGGAAGGTGAAGGCTCTGGGGAGACCTTACTGTGACTTTTCAGTATTTAAATGGGGTCTATAAGAAAGCTGGGGACAATCCCCGTAGCAATTGCCTGTTGCAATCCAGTTTATTTTAAACTAAAGACGGGTTGATTCAGACTAGATTTAAGGAAGAATTCCTTTTACTCTAAGAGTGGTGAAAAACTTGAACAGGTTGCTCAGAGAGGTGGTAGATGCCTCATCCCTGGAAACATTTAAGGTCAGGTTGAGCAGAACTCTGAGCAACCTGATCTAGTTAAAGATGTCCCTGATTGGGGCAGTGGGCATTTGATTAGATGACCTTTAAAGGTCACTTCCAACTCAGTTTTATGATTTAATGGCACAACTTCACATCCTCAGCACACTGAAAGTGTCCCCGGGAGGGACATTTGGCATTGAGAGACAGAGGAAAGGCTACAAAGGTAGTTGAGTAGCTCAGTTCCCAGGGGGGTGGTGGATCATTGCGCTGGGTAGTGCTGAAACCACATCTAGGCAGGCAGCCAGCCTGCATAGAGCTGCCAAGAGTCATCAGCCCCGGTGCCTGCTGCAGCCACTGACCTTTGAGTTTTATACTTCTGATCCTTTTTCAGAGGGTATATTTATTTTTTAAAATAACTTCATTATTCTTTACTGTAAGCAAGTAATGAATAAGATGTCATGACAGAGGGCAAGAGAATGAACATGTCAGAAAGAGAGAGGAAAATATCTTTACCGGAGGAACTTTTAATCTGAACAACAATTTCGGGTGATTTAGGCAGCACCTGAAACTTATTCTTGGCTAGTAATACAGTTGAATATTTAAAATATTTTAGAAAATACAGAAAACTTCTAAGAAACTATGAGTTCCTTGTGAAGAGATTAGTGTCAATGTGCTAGCTATGCTCTTGCTAGTCCTGCACTTTGTTATTTTGCAAGTATTTAAATAATTTCTGATACCATAATAATTCTCAGAACTTTTATCTTTGCTTGACTAGCATGTAGCATTTAAGTCATTGCCCCATTAATGTCTTGCTATTCATCTGCAAACATAACCTTTAGACGGGAATGTAACCTTTAAAAGAGAATTGTATACCCTGCAGTGATCTGGTTTTGATCCAAGCTGCCTGTCAGGCCCACGTAACCACTTCAGCAGTGACCTGCTTTGGTTGTGCCCCATAGTTATCCCTATCTGCACCTTTTAAAGGAAAACCAAGTGAAACTTCTTACTTAGGATTTTGGTCTGTCTCCAGCTAGTCAGTAATCCTCCTATATGATACTATCCCACAACATCTCCCATGTCCCTTGCTAGCAGCCTCTACAAAAGGGAGCAGAGTAGTGAATACAACCATATGCCCACCCATGCATGGCCTGTTGTTTATACTCCTACCACACAGGCTGCTCCTATGCATAGGCAGATGTGGCCCATGTTGTGAGGAGCTCACCAACCAGGAGCACTTCACAGAATTCTAGAATCATGGCCTTTTTTTTGGCTGGAAAAGGCCTCTAAGATCCAGATCAACTGTTGACCTACCACCACCATGGCCATCAAACTATGTCCTGAAAAGCCATGCCCATGCATGTTTTGAAAACTTCCATGGACAGTGACTCTACCACCTCCCTGGGCAGCCTAGTCCAATGCCTGACCACTTTTCCAGAGTTGCATCTTCCATGCAAATGTCTGGTGGCATCACGGAGAGGAAAAGCCATCCCCCTCAGTAACCATCTCCCATTGTAATAGGAGATCTCATTCCCTGAAAGTACACCTTCTGCTCGTAACACACACAAAAAATCTCACAGACTACCCTCCAATAATCTCTCTTTTTTCTCCAAAATTGGTAACACTGAGTATCAAAGCCACAGTTGTCTGACTTTGTTTTTTTTTGTTTTCTTCCTGAACATTTTAGTTTGGCATCTCCAGGGAAGATGAGCTATAGCTCACACAAATTGAAAATAACCTGCAGAAGAGATGTGAGGCCAGTGGCTGATAGCTGAGCATCACACAACCTAGCTCAGGATTCCCTTCAAAAGCATCACCTCTACAGTTGTAACAGCACATGACTTCTGCTGAAAAATGTAGGGCATATCCTGGAGAAACTTTTGGAAGACACTGGAGTGAGAAGAATTTACAGTCACATCCTCCTTGTTTAACTGTTGTTGTCTCTGTCAACAGTGTCCCTGCAGTGCATGTCTATGCCATGAAGTAAACATTTCCACTTTGACTTGAATAAGTTCTCCCAAGACAACATATCCTGTGGTCAGTCCTCTTCTCTCTGAAGACTTGAAATCTAATTGCTAAAACATTTAATGCAGTAAACAGAAAGGACATGGAAAAAGGAAGGACATGGAAAAAGGAAGGTTATGGAAAAGGAAAGGAAAGCTTTAGGGTTTTTTGCCCTTGATCTTGAGTCTATTTGTTGGCCTGTATTGCCCTGGGTACACCTAGACCTTGTTAAAACTATTTGTTTAAGTGAAACCTCCAGCGTTCTAGTTTGTGCCTGTCGCCCTGACCACCACTGAAAAGTGTCCAGCTCCATCCTCATTACCTCTGTCTTTTAGATATTTAGAAGTACCAATAAGAGCCGCTTTCGGTCATCTCTTTTGCAAACTACATAGAAGAGAAAATCCCACAGAGAAGTTGCTGCATGTTCCTTATTTGTTATTGGGCAGCCCTTGTCCATGTGGCTCATCCTCTAGGCTATCAAAGTGTTATCTTTCATTTGAACTGTGCAAGCTTTGGAGGTTGTGCATGGCCCAAGGCCTATTTGGTACTTTTGCATCCCTGTCAATCAGATCAACTGGGCTCATTGAGCTTTCTAGGACACGAGACCTGTTCTGTCCCTTTTTATCTTCTGTCTATCCATGGTCAAGGCAGAGAAACTTGCAAACTCATAAATGGGGGAAAACCAGAAGCTCTCCTAGAAACACTAAGAAAGAGCAGGGCCTGAATCTTCAGCCTTGAACCAGCTACTTCAATGGCAGTGACAAGAAATTGCTCTGGCCTCTTTCATATGAGGAAAGCTTAGTTAGAGTTTCATGAGAAATTCAGCAATTGCTGTTCCCTTTGCTGCTCTGTTTGCCCTTCTTTCCTTTCCCTCCACTACTTAACATTAATCCCACCACAACGGTGGAAATAAGACAGGGTGCTGTTGTCAATGTCAATAATCATATTAAATCAACAATTTGAGGGTGAACTGCATTGCTTATTGCCTTGGAGGAGGACAGCTAAATGAGCAGCTGTGCTTTCTGTAACAGATCCTCTAGCCATATGATTTAGCTTCTCTTGGGTGCTCATCACTGATTGTAATAGCCTGTGGTTTGGCAGCCAGATCTGCTCCGCAATATGACAACTTTTCCCATCTTTTACATATCTGTATTTGCCCTCTGCATCTCCTGCCATTCCAAAAATCCACACCAAATCTGCACTTGCCATAGGACTGGAAGAAGTTTACTGACTTTCTTTTTTTCCCCCTCCTTCTTTCTTTTTCTCTCTGAACATACATCACTCAAATTATCATGTAACTCATCCCTCTAACTTTTTTCCCCTGGTCACTTCCATTGTTGATTCGCCCAGGTAAACAGTTCCAGAAATCTTAAGATATTTGAAAGAAATAGAAAGAATTCTGCACACACAGCAAAAATTAAGTATTTACTAGTAGACATACCTGTTTAGTTAGCTGATTAAATAAAGCACAGATCTGTTTACGCTGAGCCATAATTTGTTAGAGCTTCACCTGAGCAAAAGAAGACTAAATTAAATCTGAGATTTTTTAATTTTTTTTTTTTTAATGTATAACACATTAAGAATTTATCAAGCTCTTCTTAATATCTGATCTCAAAAAACTGAGCCAGGATGTGCGTGCTACAAGCTCCCTTTCAGGTGAAGAAACTGAGCCTCATGGGATATGATTTATCCAGAAAATGTTGCTGAAATGAGAACAGGATGCACATGCAACAAGTCACAGCTCAGCACCCTCTGGCCAAGTTGCTCTTAGTCAGTAAAAGCGCCTCTAGGAGCCACAGTGACACTGACGGTGTGACCTGCTGTCCTAGAATAGGAGACAGATAGCCCCAGCCTGCCACTACTTCCAGATGGTTATTCCTTGTTTTTCCCAATGATTGCCTTTGGGAGCACAGGCAGGGGGCACTTCCCCAAGCATTCCTTCATCCCTCTTCCCTCCCCTGGCCCTGGAGTGTCTACCCGGGAGAAGAGAGAGAGAAAGTGCAGATTGATGTGGTGTTTTCCAAAGAACATTGAACCATTCACTCCCATTTGTTGCTACAATAGAACATCAGGTTAATTTTCTATTAGCTGCACCCAGTGCCTCAGCACTGCTGGAAAAACCACAGTGGCTTTACTAGATATACAAACTGTTGCCATCATTGGACTCTGAACACAATCTTATGGACACGACTTACATGTTTTCACCTACAGTAAGGCTGAAAGACAGGTGGAAAAAATATTTGCTACGTGTTTATTTTTAAACTCTGAGGGGAAAAGCTAGCACAGAGTATCCAGATGAAAGATATCATGACCTAAGCCCACACCGTCCATGTGCAGAGGTAGTTTGGAGGCAGCTTCCCATCACACAGTCGCCTTCTGTGGTTCACTCTGGAGGCAGACAGCAGCTCCTGGGCAGCATTTGTCCTTCCACCCATCCAGCCCTGGCTGCTGCTGCCGCTGCCAGTATGGGCAGAAATACTTCATACTTAGGGACCAGCCCTCAGTGTGGTACTTGCAGCCCTCTGAACAGTCTTGATTTCAACAATCAACACACAAAACCTGTTTTGAACCTTTGGTCTAGGGCCAGCAAGTGCTCTGATTTTTCTTCTGAGCATAAATTCTGGCTAAAGGTACTCAGGTTAGTTGCAGTGCTTAGGGCACAGAGCTGGCACTCTGAAGAGCCTGAAGCCTGCAAGTAGATCCAGGAGTCCAAGACAGATCTAAAAAGGATGGTGACCTGAAAGGCTAGAAGAAGGCTTTTCAGTTTAGTGTTCACACAGGGCTTTGCTTGCTCTGTGCTTTAGAGGACACCATTCCAGTGTGAGCACCAAGTTAAAAAGCTCAGCAGAAGGCTCATGAGACAGGCAGGAGTCAGAGCCTATGGCTGTGCTAACATGCTTGATGATTTTCTACCCAATCCATCTAAGCACACTTCATATTTTTCATTACTGTATTGGTAGCAGCTACTCTCAGGTGACCTTACACACACTCCCAGCGTAGACTGTGTGCTGTAGCACACATCCATGGCATGATTACAGATTACACAGAGGATCTCCTAGGAAAGCATCTTAAATGCCTTACATAGCCTCATTTAAAAGTCACTACGTTTGCCAGCACTTACCACTGGCAGTAGTAGTCTGTGGTTCTCTGATGCTGACATTTAAGGAAAAGCCAAATGACAGCTTTTGGCTCTGCGTTTGGTGGTTTGTTTTTTTTTCCTTTAGTAAGCACAATCATTTCTACTGATTTCTGTTAGGTCTCAAATCTCTGCCAACATTTTCATTTATTACCTGCAGAGGTAAAAGTTCAGTACTGGAAATAAAGAGAATAGATAATACTGAGCAGCCCAGGTCATCAAGTGGTATCAGCTACACTTGTTACACCATCAAAGTAACTGGCCCAAAATTGAGCACCGTAAGTCTCAGCTACAAGGACTTAACTCTTTGATTTTGATTTTATATTCCTCTAGTGCAAGAGAATTGTCTGTCTGAGGCATTTGGTTTTGCATTGAGTATATGGCTTTGGAGAACTACTCTTCCAACGAACTAATATTTTCCTAGAAGCTCGATACTGGCATTTAATGATACTCATCATTCTGATTTACTTGTGACTTGGGATGAAGCAAATCCAAAAAACAAAAACAGCCATCAAAGCAATGACCCTTGCAGCACCAACCCTACTTCAGTGTTGCAATCCTGTACCAGGACAAAAGCACTGGCTAAAGGGTGGGGATTTTACTTACCTCACTGACGATGGATGAATGGGGATTTTTATACACCCAGTTATTGTGACATGTGGTGAGCTGCAGGTTGCCTGTGCTGCAATTGCCATAGCAGGTGAGTGGGGTCGTGCAGCTGACAGGGGCGTCCCATGTGATGTCCAGCCTCTCACACTCCCCACTGGAGGACCTGTTCTCAAGGTGCAGAAGCAGTACCGAAAAGTTTCGCTCCTCTTCCAGAGTCCATCCACATCGTTTACTTAATTCAGCTGCCGCAGGGATCCTGCACCAGTAGTCATCTGGTGCTTGCCCAAGGAAAACCACACTGGCAAACAGGAAAGAAAAAGTTATTCCAGTCTGGCAAAGGAGGAAAAAGACCCTCTTTTGAAATCTTCCAAATTCTCCAGCTTCCTTCAAAACCTCATCAAAAGATGGCATTATGTGAGGCAGTCTGTCCACTTGCAGCAGTTCAAAAGATGGCAGTTTGCTTTCACACTTTGCATCGACTGCTGCCACTTCCTAGAAATGTGACCATCTCGCCACCCTTCACTTCTATCTTCTCACGTGCGTGGACACAGACGGACAGACATGTGGGCATGCAATGCTCCAGCAGCATGAGTGAAGCTGGAACAGGGCAAAGCTGCAGGCAGGCATGCAAGCAAGCACGCATCCAAGCACAGGCACACAGATTCAGAACGTGTCAAGTGGTGCAGGGCTTACACACAGCCGGGGAGGAGTGTGATCTAAAGTGCACAAACATACTGTAGGAGAGGAGGGGCATGCATTTCCTATTCATCCCGAATGTTAAACAGATTATGTAATAAATCCAGTTAACTCTTTCAGGGCAGGTAAGCTGCAAATGCCAGCTCCTACTGCAGCTGTGAACAATTAGTAGTTGGGAGAATAAAGCAGCAGTGAGTTATGCAGCCTCTCTGTAGGCAAGGAAAAAAAAAGCTGTGTCAAAGACAGTTATAAAGTTTTTTCCCTTCATGAATACTATGGCAATGCTTTATTACCTCTACAAAGTTCTAGTTCACCATTTGTGCAGATTTAATTTGCAAGAGTCTTTCCTCTCTCTTGTGTAAATAAATGAAGGCTCACAAAGTGCCAGTTGAAAATCCAAGATGGTTTTTTTTATGTCAGACCTACTTGTCAAAGGCTTTTATATCACCTTGTCAATTTCATTTTCACAAGGTCTTAAAATATATTTAAAAGATAGTTAGCCAGGCTTTCTTCCTCAGAAATGCATGGACATGGAGTTATTTCACACTTCTATTCAGCTGTTTGAGTGGGGTAGAAGGGAAGGGGGGTTCAGGATTGGGGTGCCACATCTTGTCCAGAATCTTGTGAATCAAATCAGACCTGCAACAGCATATTTTGCACTTTGTTCAGTGTCATGAAGTCCGTGGCAACTATCTTTTCATGCAAGAAGGAGCAGCACAGGAACAACATCTATCAAAGAAGCCTTCTGCAGTCCCTTTTCTCTGGTTACCTACAGATTTGACCATGGATGCCTATGGTTTTGAAGCATAAAACACATCCAGATCAAGGAAGTCCGACTACCAGATATGGACTTTGTAATGCACATGAAGACAGGTGCTGTGGTGTGACATGGACATGGATTCACAAAGACATGGATTTCCAAGTAGATGCACTGCTGTGCTTGCATCAGAAGATGTTTTTGAGGGAAATTTGTTTAACTACACTGTTTTGCATTAATCAGGCTTAGAGGCCATGCAGATGCACCTTTGGATTTCCCATATCCCTCAGCCAGACTTTTTAAGCAAAAGGACAGTGACATCAGCCAGTTTGCAGACACCTCAAGGCACCATCCTACATAACAGCACCATTTTCATGATAAAGTTATGCAGAAAAGCATGACCCACAGGCACATGCCTTTTGCTAAATAAAAGGAGGCCTGGGAAGAAGCTTGGGCAGGCATTGTTCACCCTGCCTATTATCTCACTGCTTCCTATTGCATCAAATATTCCTCCCCCAGACAAACCTGCTATAGACTAGATAGCTCTAAGCAGCAGGAGTGTAAATCACTCAGCATCACATCATCCTAGGGCCAGGAGATTGCCTACACTAATCTCTCCAGCCTTCATGCCAAAAGGAGTGGAGCTCTGCAGCCTTCTATTTGGGGATTATCTTTACCTCTGCAAATTGATGATGCCACAGAAGAGGCTGATGAAAGAAACCAGGCAAAAGCAACTCAAAATACCTTGCACAGACATTACTGTCAAAACTTGGTTCACCGAGGAAGGTGGTAGGGCCCTTCAGCACTCTTCGCCACCCACTTCACTTTTCATGCACCTTCCAACTGCATCCTGCAGGTTTGGCTTTCCAGTGCAAAAGCCATTGCTCTTCCATGATGGAGTGCAGAGGCCTGATGACAGCCCCAGAAATATTACATGTTCATCAGGCTGCTATTACAACATACCTCACTAAGAAGCCAGGCTGGAAAAGATGTGAGAACTCAGTTTTGGAGAATAAATGAATGGCGCACTTTTGAGACCAGATCAAGACCTTTTCATGGGGCAATTTGAGATGTTTACCTCCCTTCTCCCACACATCACATTCTAAACCAAGACACTAAATTACATGCAGTTTTTTCTCTGACAGTTCTTGTGTTTTGAGTTTTGTTGCTGTTGTTTTTTCTCTTCACTTTATTTATCTTTATTCTTCCTCCCACCACCCACTTTCATCTTCTTGTATCTCCTCCTTCTCTGTCTTTCAAATTTCCTCTTTTTCTTCCCAAAAGATAGTAAATGGAATATGTCCTTTCCCAAGCCTTCAGATCAGCTTAGTGAGATGCAGACAAACTTTGAGACATGGGAAAAATCAAGTCCCACCTTTTGGCAATCCATGAAAGTGGTGCACAATGCATGATACTCCCCTCCCTCACTATTTCCATGACCTTTAGGTTGGTTTGAGAATATTGGTTCCAATAACAAGTACAAATAAATGCAGTTCTGGGAACTGTACATCACAGCAACCAGAGGATCTGGAGTCATCACTATGATGGCATCTGAAACAGCAAAGGAAAATGGGATCATGGGGAGAAGGGAAAATCCAAATGAGGAAAGTGAAAGGAAAAACAAACAAGAACAAAGAGGTTTCTGTTTCTCTCCTCACAGAAGAGGAAAAAAAATCAAATCAGATCAGTCGTGACCACACCAGAGACAGCCAACATCTGCAATATTTTGACCTTGGAGAAAGAAGCCAACCTTCACCTGCAGCTCATGCTCATTCCCATACTCTCAGCTATTCCTCTTTCTACTCTGGTGCGGAGAATGAGTGGCTCACTGAGTTCTCACAGCCTGTGCTGCTCCCACAGGCTCCCATCACAGCCAGCAGCAGGGACTCCCTCCCTGCTGTCCCACACTTCTTGTTGCACAGGCTCTTCTTAGAGATTAAGCATCCTATTGCCACAAGGCAAATGAGATCCTGGGGGTTCTGTGTTTTCTTATCCAAACCCAGTGATCCTCCACAATTGTGGCACTTGAATACTGGTCCTCTTTGCCTCTTGGAGAAGATCAGGTGCCACATATTTGTGTGTCTGCAGAGAGTCTGTGTATGTTCCCTCTTGACCTCAGTCCTACTCAGTGAAGGTAGCAGAAAACTGTGGGTCTCCCAGCATTTCTGGGAACACCTGCTTGACAAGATTTCAGCTAAATATCAGAGGAAGGCCGAGAAACCAAAAGGGCTCATCAGCTTCTCCAAGGCCATGTGAAGAAAAGGCAGCCAGAGGAAAAGGGGATCCTACACACACATTTTTGCAGTCCATATGTGGCTTCCCTCATCCTTTCCCTCTTTACCCGGTCACTCTGAAGGCCAGTGGAGGGGCTGCACCAGGCTCTGCCTTCCTGTTCAGATAAATATGTCATAATCCCACAGCACGTTTTTCAGGACTCTTGCTAATGACTTTGCATAATCAGGCATTTTGGCTGTGAGATAAGACAAGCTGAGTTCACCAAAGGCTATTTCACACGATGAAACAAACAGAGGACTTTTCCAGAGATGGGTGTAAATTCCTGGTAAAAAGAAAATGTCCTCACCGTGTTATCTGGCAGCTATAAATTGCATGCTTGCTTTCTCTCTTAGCCACACCTGCTTCAAGTCCTTCCTGGAAAGATGAGGGGAAACACATCAGTTTTGTTTGTGATTTCTCATGGTTGTGCATTCCTTCCCTTCTGACTGTGTTTTCACCAGGTTTGGAAGCAAACATTTCTAAATACTAGGAAAAGGGATTTGTGCAAAAGTTCCCAGCCCTGTTTTGTGAGAATAGAGCTGGAACTCCTAGACCATACCAAGGAGGATGTTAGCGCAGTGAAGACTTCTGGCGGTGCCACTCACCAGTTATCTGCTTCCTTAGCTGTTTATGAAGAGGGGATTTCATTAAACAAACAAACAAAAAAAAGGGCACACAGAAACCCTTACAGAGATTCTAACATTAGTCTTTTTAATTTAATTTCATACAACTTTTTAGTTTTCTATTTTATCAAATATTGAAAACAAGCCTGTTTTATAGTCTTTCTATGGGGAGGGACTTTTTAGGCTATCAGGTAGTGACAGGACGAGGGGGAATGGAGCAAAGCTGGAGGTGGGGAGATTCAGATTGGATGTGAGGAGGAAATTGTTCACCATGAGAGTGCTGAGAGCCTGGAATGGGTTGCCCAAGGAGGTAACTGGGGCCACATCCCTGGAGGTGTTTAAGGCCAGGCTGGATGAGGCTCTGTCCAGCCTAATCTAGGATAGGATGTCCCTGCCCATGGCAGGGGGGTTGGAACTAGATAATCTTTGTGGTCCCTTCCAACCCTGACTGATTCTGTGATTCTATTGCACAGTTTTTATTGCTGACACCTCTCAGGAACTCTGAAGCCCACTAATCTAGTCAGCGTAACAAAGATGATAGCATTCATACATATGAGAAGAAGGTAATAGAACAGTTCTCCTAGACCACATATGTCCATCTTTTGGACAACTCTGGGTAGAAGCAACATGACTTGGCACAGTAGACAACTTGGGTTCAAAATACACTGTGAACTTGAATATTTGTCTGATCAAATTCCATGGGAGAATTCATACACACTTCATATTTATGTGCAAAATTATTTACTTTCAGCAAATTCCTCTTTCTGGCATTCCACCACTGAAAAAGGGCTGAGAGAAGCTCCTCAGAAAACAAACAAACAATATCAGCTATAGGAGCAAGGTAAATTCAGAGCAGCAGCAGCAGAGGTCTATCACACTCCAGGCATACCAGCAAAAGTTTGATTCCCCTTGGAAGGATGGATGTGAACTAGTAATTGCTCAGTGCCTTTCTTGAACCTGCCTGTGTTTTTGGGAGCCCTTATTGGTAACAGTCTATTTATAGCTGACTCTGGTTTTGTAGTTTATCTCTGCTGTGATACTGTGTCCTTTGTCTTAAGTGGGCAATACCAATCCAAAAGAATTCTTAACAGCTGAGTTCTCACCTCTTACTTGATTAGCAAGCTTTATTAATAAGAAAAGGGACAAGACCACTTCCATCAGGCTGCTTAGCTGGGGGTATACGCTCACTGGTCACAATCCAGTGCTCTGCTTAAAATGGGCAATTTTGGATGTGTGGACCTACCACTGGGTGTAGAATAATACAGTCATAGAACGCTTTGGGAACTTTTAAAGGTCATCTAGTCCAATCCCCTGCAGTGAGCAGGGTACTTCAATTGCTCTGTACTTTCAGTTGTTTCAATGCTTATTTGCTTTTAAATGTCTGTTAGATTTTCTTTTCCCTAGTGAATAATCTTGAGTGTATTTAAGAGAGAGAAAAAAAAAAAAAAAGCAAAGACATAAATATATGAAGCAGAGATACAAAGCAAGAATGATTCAACAAACATTCAAAAATCAAAGAACTGTTTATATTAGTCTGAGATCCCCAAATCCTGAGCAACCAGATGAGCTGAAGCAAAGGCCAGTTCAAGCTGTTTATTTCTGAAAAGGCTGCATCACTCGTATAGATTTTCCCATGGAACAATCCTGCAGTGGTTGGATGGAAAGTCTAATGCCTGTATCTTGGGAAGCTGGATTAGACAAAATGATGCAGGTGGCAGAGGGAGTTCCTGAGACGGTTGCTCACTAGGCTCTAGTGAGTTCCCTTACAGAGTACTCACTGTAAGGGAAGTGCAGTGATCAGGAAACTCAGCCAAACTTACTCAGCATGATGCAAAGTATGGCAGCAGGTGGTAAGCCCTGGGCACCAGAAACTGGAAGGAATCATCTGCAAAAGACTGTTCTTCCTACTGCGAGGTTGCTGCTCTTGGCAGCTGATCTCAGCAGATGTGCAACCTTTGATTCAGCCCTTGTAGCCAGGCAGTAGCCAAGAGCTGGGGCTACCGAATGTTGAAGGGACATTATCAACAACAAATAGGGGATGGGACCACAGCTTCACCCCTTCAGCTACATGCTAGCCAGCTGCAGTGGAAAAGGGAAGTGAGAAGGTCTTGATAAGTCTAGAGTAGTGGCATCTGCTGCCATGGTAGGTGGTCTTCCCTGGGGATAGGTCTACCATCAGTCCTCTGGGGCAGACAGTTCTTCTGGTCCACCTATCTGCTCCTCTGCCCTGAGGTGAGAAGCCAGAGAATGAACCAAGCAGTCAGTGGACTAACTACCAGCTCCTTGAAACTTAGGAGACTAATCCAAAGCTTTCTGAAAAGGTTATTTAGGGGATTAGTTCACGTGGCATATTTAGCGAAATAATTGATGAAGAAAGACAAAAAGGATTTCTTTTCAGTTTGCTTAGTAAAAGAAAACAGACAGATTACTGTGCCATTGCTGTACGTGCATCAGCATTGCTGCTGGCACTATCCTGATCCCTCAAATAACTGCTTGCTCCAGTGCTGTCTACAGCAACAAACCGCTCCTGGCCCAGCAGAGCCAAGGAGATGTTTATGATCCTGCACAGTGAGCAGGCACAGACATGGACCTCAACCCCTCCTCATCTTCAGGAACACTGCAGGCCTCACTGCC
This sequence comes from Psilopogon haemacephalus, assembly GCA_013396835.1. Classification (NCBI taxonomy): domain Eukaryota; kingdom Metazoa; phylum Chordata; class Aves; order Piciformes; family Megalaimidae; genus Psilopogon; species Psilopogon haemacephalus. The sequence continues at coordinate 80,729 of VWZI01009213.1, forward strand.
TTCGCATGGGAGTGAGGGAAGCAGAGGCCATCCCAGCCCTGTTGTCCATTGGGCACAGACTGGCTGAGCAGAGCGTAAGGTAATGCATGTATCAGAGTGTTTTGTGCACCCTAGGAAGGCTGTCTGTACACATTTCATGCTTTGCAGGTTCTGGCTTTTGCTCTCCCAGCTCCCATGCCAGTCTGATAGGTACTTCACTGGCCTCCACCCTCTTCACAGTCATTTTCCTAAGGGATGGCAGACAGTTGTGTAACAGACAAGGTATAACTTGGCACAACTAATATGGGGGAAACTCTAACTCTTTCTTTCAGTAATATGACTTCAATGGGAATTTATTCTAAAACAGCAGGCATATCTTTCACTGTTTCTCTTGGTAAAGGTTTTCACTCAGTCACATGGCATTAGGCAAGCTTTCATCACAGAAACTGCTTATTTATTTTCTCAAAGTGCATGATCTTCACAGATAGCTCTTCACTAATTTTCCATATTCAGGGAAGTTTCTCCCTTGATTTTTCCATCTTATAATGCTTTATTCTCAAATTATTCTCTTCCACCTCAATATTAGAGAAGTTGGGAGGCCTTCACCCTTAAAGATATTCAGAAGCCATCTAGACATGGTCCTAGATAATCTGTTCTATATGGTACTGCTTGAACAGGGGGCTGGGACCAGGTGACCCCCAGAGGTGTCTTCTGACCTCAACCAGTCTGTGATGATTCTGTATGTGCTCTTCCCTGCAAAGTTTCAAGCAACCGCAGTCTACTTTATCTGTGCTAAGTCACTGCCAGTGCCTGCTTATAAAACCTTGACTCATTTCTTTGAGTTTCTGAAACTTTCCTTATGTGTTTCAGTTCCTCACTTGCTATGTGGCAGGGTTTTTAGCATATCTAGAAGCTATATATACTTTTTTTTGGGTTGTTTTTTTTTTCATAGAGGTCACTGTACCTGGAAACCACAAGACAATCAGAGCACAGAGAGAAGTTCAGACAAAGTTTTTGGGTGCTATCACCTGACTTATCTATAAGCTTTTTACTTTACAGCTGCATCCTTTAATTACTTAAGAGCATATAGAAGCCTTACAGGATGTTCTTGATAAGACCAGAGCAGTCTGCAGTGTATTTTTTTCCTGCTTGGCAATTGTCAGATTTGTTTTCCATTGAGCATGGCATTGCAGTGTGTAGGCAGTGTGGATCAGCCTGGCAGAGATCCTGTATGTGAAACACTGCAGAGTATGTCTGCTCTGGGATCATCCTGTAAAGGAGTCTTTGCTGATATCTACATACCCAGCCAGACCCACCTTACCCAAACTCACTGAAGTAGATGTTATGGCACTGAATATCTATATTTCTGTCTGCTATCCCTCTTGTGTTTGTGAAGTTCAAGAAAACAAGAAATGAAGTCACACTTATCCCAGACACCAGATCTGCCTGATTCATGGAAGTGTCTATGCACTGCCAAGAGCACTGCCAGACATGGAGACTCTGGTTGATAGAAAATAGAAATATGGAAAATAGAATAAGCCAGGCTGGAAGACACCTCCAAGATCATCCAGTCCAACCTATCACCCAGCCCTATCCAATGGCACTAAGTGCTCCATCCAGTCTTTTCTTGAACACCTCCAGGGATGGCAACTCCACCACCTCCCTGGGCAGCCCATTCCAATGGCAAATCACTCTCTCTGTGAAGAACTTCTTCCTAATATCCATCCTATACCTCCCCTGGCACTTGAGACTGTGTCCCCTCGTTCTGTTGCTGGTTGCCTGGGAGAAGTTGTGGCTATAAAGCTCGCAATGCTGGGTAAAAACAATGCAAAACACTGAGCTGGCATAAATGTATGCAGCTGATTATGGATCATCCAGAAAGCACCGAAGAGACCTTCTAGCAGTATCTGCACTGACTGAGGTCCTTCACTGTTTGCTGGCTTGGGTATCATCTTGGAGCTGGCATTGAAACCAATGTAGAAGCATAAAGGTGGCACAGCCCTATGTCATGTGTACAAATTCTACAGAAATATGTTTGTCTCCAGGTCACCTTTGTGTGCTGTGTGACCTGGGAACCAGCACTGGTGTTGCTGGTGAGGGACAATTCTGCTGCAGGTTGCAGTGGAAATGTACCCTGAAATCAAGCGGAAAAGCTGAGTTCAGAGCTTCTACTGTAACTGAGGGACAAACAGTTTAATATTAACCTTGCTGTGATGTATCTACAACCTGGCCCAAAAATACACATAATAACACCTACTTTTACCACATCACAGAATCACAGAACTCTGAAGGTTGGAAGGGATCTGAAGATCATCAAGTCCAACTTCCCTACCAAGTCAAGATTCCCTAGGTTAGTTCACATAGGAATGCATCCAGGCAAGTTTTGAAAGTCTCCAGAGAAGGAGGCTCCACAACCTTTCTGGGCAGCCTGTTCCAGTGCTCTATCACCCTCACTGTAAAGCAGTTTCTCCTCATGTTGAGTTGAAACCTTCTATGTTCCAATCTGAAGCCATTGCTCCTTGTTATATTGCTGCTGACCAGCGAAAAGAGATTGGCCCCAGCCACTTGACACCCACCCCTCAGGTATTTGTACACATGGATAAGATTTCCTCTCAGTTTTCTCTTCTGCAGACTAAACAGCCACAGGTTTCTCAGTCTCTCTTTGTAGGGGAGATGCTCAAGTCCCCCAGTCATCCTCCTGGCTCTTCACTGGACTCTTTCCAGCACGTTCCTGTCTCTCTAAAACTGGGGAGCCCAAAATTGGACACGGTATTGCAGGTGTGGTCTCACTAGGGCAGAGTAGAAGGGTAAAGAACCTCCCTAAACCTGCGGGATACACTTTTCTTGATGCACTCCACAAAGCCATTGGATCTCTTGGCCACAAGGGCACATTGCTGTCCCATGCAGAACCTGCTGCCCACCAGGACTCCAAGGTCTTTCTCCACAGAGCTGCTTTCCAGCAGAGCATCTCCCAGCCTGTACTGGTGCTTGTTGTTATTCCTCCCCAGTATGATTAAAACAGCTGCTCACAATAGGTGTGACTAAACACCCCCCACACACACCTACTTCCAGTCTTATGGACTCAAAGAGGTATATTTAATAGCAATTTAGGCACACAGTTTGCTGCTTCACTCACAGTCCACTTAACTCTTCTATTTAGGAGAGTAGTCCAATAATTCAGAAGTACAGGGAACCTCCTGTACTGAACAAGCAGCTTGCTCCACAGGAGAGTCAGGATGTACATCTTACAAGATCACTCAGTCCCAAATACCTCCCTGAAGAACAGCCTGTACTGCCAGCTGTGCTGCCTCCAGCTCAGGAAACCAGAGAAGGACCAGTGCTGTTCGCAAGGCTAGCCACACAGGTTGCAGGGTGGCTGTTCATCCATCATCTGCTGAAGGCTCTCCCTGCACACACACTGCCCCCGTGTACACACATGCAAGGACACACTGCTGTTCCTGTACTTTGTAGCTCTTCCTGTGAATGCTTCCTGCACTTTGTCTTTGCTTTCATCTTTATTTGACTGAGGGGCTCAGCTTCTCCAGTCACTTAACACAACTAAATGCCTTAGTTTCAGCCCACAGAGAATGACTCTTCCACAATGAGCTCCCCCACCTTTACTTAGCCAATTTCTCCCAACTTGAGAGCAGATCTACTTCAGCCCAGTAATACCCCCATGCTGGATTTATGGTTCATCCATACAATGTGTCAAGTCTGCCAATCTTGTTCCCTTAGCTGTAAAGCAGCTAGGCGTTCTCAGAACTATTTCACTCCAAAAGCTGCTTGTCAAGAGGCAACCAACCCAAGAGCTGTTCAAGGATAACAGCATGATCTCACTGATGCATATGGGCCACTTCTCATTTAACACAGCCCAAACAGGGTATCTACTCATGATCATCACTGTCTTCTTGTTTCTTCCATCATAAATATTCACCTGCTGCTTCATTTCTTACACTGAAAGCATTTACCAAGGCACCTACTGCAGCAGAGAGGGGAACACTGAAACTTGCTGGGCAGCACGGCAAGACGGTTAGGCACTGGAGGGGAAGATTCAATCATAAAATGTTTGTCTCTGTTTCTCAGGTGCTATTCCAATGGCATATGTTTGGCTTCAACCTTGCCTGGTAGCTAGTTTCCTTGTCCCTCAATCTGACTTCATTTAGTTCTCTGACCAGCTTCTTTCAGTCTAGTTAATCCCACTGAAATTTCAACAGTCCTGGAGGTAAAGTGAGGCAGAGCTGGCTGCATTCATGATGGATTTGTAGTGTCCAGCCATAATTCTCTAACAATGATCATCTGCATATCCATGAATGTTTGATCCCTTTGGACTTAAACTACTGATCCCTTCTTGCCATTCCTCCTCGTCAGCTGTCTTTATTTTGTCTTTGAGAAGCTATATTTGCATTATCTCACTTGTAGCTGCAACTGGAATGGTGCCATCATAATGTTTTATTATTTCACATAAGTGTAGATACATGTCAAAACGACCGTAAAATCAAACCACAAGGTATCAAACCTCAAGCTGAGAAATAGAAATAAAACATGAGAGCCAGTGCTCTCAGCTTCTCCAGATGGGAAGACTTAAGAGCACCTACCATAACAAGTGTTGAATGCCTCCTCCTCTACTGGGCCAGCACCTCACTAGCTCTTTTGTGTCAGAGTCATCAGACCTGAACATGAAAGCTCACAGGCAAATGTGCCATTTCTCAGCTACAAATAGGCTGATTTTACAAGCAACTGAACAGAAGTAATAACTTCTTTCCCCAATGAGGAGAAAGCCCTTTTAGAAGCATAAATGTCAGGGCTAATAACAATTGTATAAACACTGACAAACTGCAGGATAGCTGTGTGCTTATGACACTTAACCAAAGACGCAAGCCTGCAGAATATATTTGAACTCCTTCTGTGTCCAAAAAAGTATGATCAATCTCAGAGGAAAAAAAAAAAATCACAAAGTTGCACTGATTGTGTGCTCACTTCGCAGATGTGCTAACATGGAGCTTTAAGTGAAGGCCATAAAGAAAATACAAGAATAATCTACCTAATGTTACTGAAGCTATAGTCTTCTGGTATGGTGTAGGGGATTCTGTAATCACCTGTCTCTCATTAGGCCACATCCACACCAGCAACCCAAACAGTATTATGGTAATGCACAAGCAGCAGGGCTATGGAAAATCCTGCTTTTTATTCTGCATGGGACAGAATGCCAGGATGATAGTTTCCTTCCTCAAAAGCTGAGTGTGATTTCAGTAGCTGTCAGGCCAAGTACAGCAGCTGCAGGAGGAGTCAGGAGGGTCTGCTGCAGATTGGGGCAGAGCAGAAAGGTGAGTCTGAGGTCTTTGAAGAGGACCAATTGGTTTCAAAGGAAAACAGCTACGTCTTCTTTTGCCCTCCTATTCCTTTCAATCTTTCCAGGAAGAGGATACTTTGCCCCAGTGCAGTCTTATCTGCTGAGACAGAATGTCACCCTCTCCTCCACATATCCACTCATTCCTCAGAGAAGTACCCTCTCCTCTCTGTCCCAGCTGGACCCCACTGTGCAGGTGCCGTCCCCACTGTGTAGAAGTGGAGAAGGGTATCAGCCAGGGCAGAGCTCCAGAAAAAAAAGGATGTGCCACTTCATTGTCACCTTCACTCTTCTCATAGGCTGAACACGGCAACAGCACTGGGATCAGAGTCCCCACAGCGATGGGAAGGGGACATCCCCTGCCATGATCACTGTAGAAAGGGCGGCCTCATCCCTTCTCCATTACCTTTCCCCTGCTTGAAGCTGGGGTGAGGTGCTCAGGGTGGCTTCACAGAAGGCGTCACATCATGCTATGAAGGTGTGATACCCTGTCTGAGCACAGCAATAAATACGTGATTGATATGTGCAATCTAGGAATTATCTAAGCAACTCCTGAGATCTTACCGAAAACTGCATGCTCATGATTAACTGTGTATTAAACCCTGTTTGAAGGCCAGTTCTCAGCCTTTCTAGAAACATCACTGTCTTTTGGCTAGCCTGACAGCAAACCTTCTTTCCACTTGGAAATTTGCTTTCTCCTATTTTTTTTTTTCTCTCCCCTTTTCAAATTCATGGTCCTCCTGTGAGCAGTATTTCACCTGAAACCTACTTAACTTCCCTCTTCCCTTTTATCAAAGGCACAGAGCAGCTCCCACACTTGAAGGACTAAAAGATCATCTGTATTTGAGAGGAGTCAATGCATTTAAACCACCTCAGTCCAGGCTGAGAACTCTGAAACAAATACTGCTTCAGCCCTAGGCGGATAACTACAAGTGCAGTTATTCAACGTCATGACAGCAAAACCTACCTTTGCCACCAGCAGAAATGTGTGTTATGCTGCAGCTTTCAGGCATCAGGTTCACTCCATCCTCATTTGTGTATCAAATCTCTTGTGTAGGGTTTAGCCTTGTAATAGCTGTACAGTTTGCACCTCCTGTTTCATGCTGAGCCCTGTTACCCTTAGAGACAGTACCAGCAGCTGTGTAGTCAGACCCTCCTGACTACACGAAAGAAATAATTTAATATTCAAGACTGCAAGTCTCTTGGGAATGGGACTTGCTCTTTCAAGCCATCCATAGCTGTTCACCAGGAAGCTGAAGCTTTGGGGCCTGTGTGCTTCCTGGTCATATTTGTGGCTGTGATGGTAGGTTGGATGGAGACATGAGGGCAACTGCAGACAACCTGTGCAGTACCTGTGCTGTACTGCCCCAGAGCTGGGAAGGCAAATCTGGCCAGGTCCAGCCTCTGCTGCAGAATGTAGTAACTCCCTCCAGACAGCTCTGGGAGGAGTTTTGTGAGGTGGATGGGTGGGCAGGCTCAGGAAAAGCCTCTGATTAGCATTTAGAAACCCTGTGTGTTTTTCTTTAAGTGCCTAGCACACCCCCCAGGCTCTGTTCCGGTAGTTACAGGGCTGCCTGGACTCCTTTACCCACCCCGGTAATCTATTATCACTCTCCGCTTTGATAACAGAGACTGTGCAAACTCCAAGCACATTGTAAGGTGACTTTGCCATCTTCTTGGGAAGTCAGAACAAAGAAACAGCACCCTGACAGCCCATAGCACAGGTTGAAAATAAGTCAAGCTGCCCCAGGGCTATTTCCCTTTCCCCAAGCAGCAGAAGCATCCCTCATCCCAGTCAAAGGAGCTCCTCACACAGCACTGCAACAATTCATGGACACAAATACCAGTGGCACAGCATCTTGGCAGGCCCTTGGCAAAATTACTGCCACCTCACAACTGCAGAAATTAAACATTCAAAGAACAAGCTCCAACAACAGATCATGCTCTATGACACAGCAAAACCTGAGAGGAGTGAGGACTGTACATTGAGCTGCCTTTGTCACTGGGGGACATATTTCTAGGTTTCACAATACTAAGTAGCAATTAGTGTTCAATGAGGAAATGAGCTCAAGCTGTGACTTCTGGATCTAGATGTTAATTATTAGAAACTAGAGGGGTTTGCCAAATATACTGTGATTATCATCTAAGAAAAAATGTGTCAGTAGTATGTGAGCCAACCATAAAGTACACTTTGTTTTTCTCAGTTGTAAAATGCGTTCTCACGGTGCAAATAAATACCAAGTGCACACACATTTGAAATAACATAAGCAGCCTAAAAACAAGGCATGCAGGCTCCCTCTATAGACAGCTTGTAGGCATCTATCATTCACTTCTGATATGAAGAGGTGAAATACCATGATAGAAAGCACTGGTGTATCACAGACTCTTTGGCAGTCCAAATTTACTAAACATTTTTTTGATAGCCACCTTAGTCCCAGCAGGATTCACATGAACTCAAGTGTTGTTTGGCCACCTGCAGTCAGCCTCAATGTGAACTCAGCACTTTGTGGCCTGGTTAATTTGTCAGACACATCATCATGTTTCAATACATTGTCCAGATTAACTGTGAACTGCAGGATGCTCCAACTGCTGTTAACAGCTGAGTGTGCAGATTTGCTGTTAAGCACCACTCTAAGATCCTACTATACACATGGATATATACCTAGAGGTACCTGTGTTTCTCTATTGACTGAACAGGCCTGGGCAACAGTGCAGATAACTAGCTCACCTTGGCTTTTACATGGCTGACATTAGCCCACGTAAGCACTACCAAAGCCCTACTGAAGCTGTAAGACAGCTGGTCTGTCCATCACCATAAAATACCATCCTGCTTCTTCCCTTTCCCTACTCATTTATCCTGTATGCCATAAGCTGGAAACAGCTTCCCTCTTCCAGCATCTCCCAGCCATGTGGTCCTGACTCTTCCTATGTGCTGATTTTTCCTCATCCTTTCGCTAAGTACCTACAACTGACTACTGCAGAATAAATCTACCTACTTAGCGAGTCAGCTTGTTTTAGGGAGTACAAGATTAACAAGTGCCAGAACAGGTTGTAGGAAAGGGGATGGGGACTGGGACCTTCACACCAAGAAATTGGACTGGCTCAGTCTTTTTCATGTACCTGCAGCCCAATGCACAGGCATTGCCCAATGGGAGCATGACTCATTGTTTGTTTGGGTGTTTCTAGTGAATCCCTATGACATTCACAGAATCAAAGAATCAGTCAGGGTTGGAAGGGACCACAAGGATCATCTAGTTCCAACCACCCTGCCATGCCCAGGGACACCCTACCCTAGATTAGACTGGATGGAGCCTCATCCAGCCTGGACTTACCTCCAGAGATGGGGCCCCAACCACCCCCCTGGGCAACCCGTTCCAGGGCCTCACCACTCTCATGGTGAAGAACTTCCTCCTCACATCCAATATGAATCTCCCCACCTCCAGCTTTGCTCCATTCCCCCTAGTCTGATAGCCTAAAAAGTCCCTCTCCAGCTTTTCTGTAGGCCCCCTTCAGATACTGGAATGCTGCAATAAGGTCACCTGGGAGCCTCCTCTTCTCCAGACTGAACAGCCCCAACTCTCTCAGTCTGCCCTCATAGCAGAGGTGTTCCAGCCTTGTGAGCATCTTTGTGGCCCTCCTCTGGACTCTCTCCAACAGTTCCATGTCCTTGTAGTACGGGCTCCAGAAGTGCACACAATACTCCAAGTGGGGTCTGANGCACCCCCAAGTCCCTCTCCTCAGGGCTGCTCTCCAGCCAGTCACTGCCCAGCCTGTATTTGTGCCTGGGATTGCCTCAACCCAGATGCAGGACCTTGCACTTGGTCTTGTTGAACCTCATGAGGTTGGCTTGTGCCCACTTCTCCAGCCTGTCCAGGTCCCTCTGGATGGCATCACAGCCCTCCAGTGTGTCTGCTGTACCACAGAGCTTGGTGTTATCTGCAAACTTGCTGAGGCTGCACTCAATGCCTGTGTCCATGGCACCCACAAAGATGTTGAACAAGACTGGTCCCAAGACTGATCCCTGAGGGACTCCACTTGTCACTGGCCTCCACTTGGACATGGACCCATTGACAGCCACTCTTTGGGTGCAGCCATCAAGCCAGTTCTTTGTCCATCTGGTGGTCCACCCATAGTAGGTTCCTCTGAACCTACTATGTGCTGCTCAGGTCCATGGTGGCACATGATCATGGCAGACTGCGTTACACTCACAGCTTCCTGTTAAACATCTGTGCTCTTGTTACACACACAGGAAACAGACCTATAACAAGCTCTGTCTACAGAGGTGTATGTCACAGATAAAAGAATGACTTACTGAAAGGAAATCAGTGCTGAAATGCTCAATCATGCAAGAAGATCTTTAGCAGCTCTGTCTTGTATCTGTAATTTTTTTACAGTGTTTTAGTCTTTACATTTCATCCAACCCTGTAAGCATGTATCTAACACTCAGGAAAGGCAGAGAGCAAAAATGCTTACCCCAGGTTTTGAAAGTGTGACATTTTAAATCAGGCATAGTAATTCATCACTACTGTAAACTGAAGAGATTACTAATTACACAGAGTAAACCTGTCAGAGCTGACTCTGTTTTTACAAACCTGCCACTGAAAGGCAACATGGGTCTTTTGTTGGAAAGGCAGAGATGCTGTGGCCTGAGCTTCATTTACTGTGCTCCTCTAGCTGCCTTACATGTTTTATGTTGACTGATGTTGTGCTTCATCTGTGCTAATAAATAAAATAGGCAGGCACATTTTTAATTGCTGGAGGCATGAGGTGCGGTGTGGCATGGCTTACATTTGTATACACCACCCACAGACAGGGTGATCTTTCCTGTCCTGCTGTTCAGAAACAGTCTTTCTGGCATCACTACCCCAAACCCACCTGGGTGTTGCGAGGACAACAAGGAGCAGTACTTGACCCTATTTTAAGTCCCATTTAATTTCTCCTTACCAACGTCACTCTGGCAGCAGTCATGCTGCCTCCATTCAAGTCTGCTTAGACACATCAGGACATCTGCAGAAAAAAAGTATCCAGGGAGACCTTATGGGTGCCTTCTGGTACCTAAAGGGGGCCTAGAAGATAGCTGGAGAGGGACTTTTTACAAGGGATTGTAGTGGAATGGTTTTAGGCTGGAAGATGGTAGATTTAGACTGGATATTAGGTTGAAATTCTTTACAGTGATGGTGTTGACACAATGGAACAGGTTGCCCAGGCATAGTGAATGCCCTGTTCATGGAAGTGTTCAAGGACAGGTTAGGCAGGACCTTGAACAATGTAGTCTAGAGGAAGGTGTCTCTGCCCATGGCACAGGGGTTGAAAATAGATGAGCTTTAAAGCTCCTTCTGATCCAAGCCATTCTGTAATTCTATGATTAATGCCTGCTCTATTCCCAGTGAAATAAATAAATAAATAAATAAATAAATAAATTTAACTTGCTGTAGAACATTTTAATGTGATCACACAAATGCACTCAGGTATGTTCAAGTGACAAAAGTCACATGTGTTGTGTTGGTGGGATGGAACACTCAGGTCCCCTAAGACTGGTGTTGGAGTACATAAGAGAGTCTTGCCTGGATATTTGAGAGCAGCTGAGGTGTCAATAACAAAAAACATCTGGACATCATGCAGTATCTGAAGCCACTCAGTGGTCACTCAAACTCTAGGACAATATGTTGCTTACTGAAATGCAAGAGAATACTCAAGTAACACTGGAGGTTTTCCAATAGAAAGAATCATAGAATCATAGAATGTTTGAGGTTGGAAGGGACCTCAAAGATCATCCAGTTCCAATCCCCTGCCATAGGCAGGGACATCTGCCACTAGAAGGCCCACTCAAGGCCCCGTCCAACATGGCTTGAACACCTCCAGGGAGGGAGCAGCCACAGCTTCCATGGGCAACCCATTCCAGTGTCTCACTGCCCTCATTGTAAAGAACTTCCTCCTAACATCTAGTTTAAATCTCCCTTCTGCCAGTTTACATCCATTACTCCTCATCCTGTCATTACAAGACCTTGTGGATAGTCCTTCCCCAACCTTCCTGTAGGCCACTTTCAGATACTGGAAGGCTATACAGGGTCTCCTCAAAGCTGCCTTCTCTCCAGACTGAATAACCCCAACTCTCTCAGCCTGTCTTCATAGGAGAGCTTCTGCAGCCCTCCGATCACCTCCGTGGCCCTCCTCTGGACTCACTCCAACAGTTCCATGTCCTTCTTGTGTTGGGGACTCCAGAACTGTACACAGTAGTCTAGGTGGGGTCTGATGAGAGCAAAGTAAAGGAGGAGAAATCCCCTCCCTTGCCCTGCTGGCCACACTGTTCTTAATGCAGCCCAGCACACAGTTGCTGTCTGGGCTGCACATGCACACTGTCAGCTCCTGTTGAGCTTTTCTTCAACCCAGACCCCCAGATCCTTTTCCTCAGGGCTGCTCTCCAGCCATTCACCACCCAGCCTGGATTTGTGCTTTGGATTGTGCCGAGCCAGGTGCAAGACTTTGGACCTTACACTTGGCCTTGTTGAATTTCATGAGATTGGCCTGGGCCCGACCTCCAGCCTGTGCAGGTCCCTCTGGATGGCATTCCTGTCTTCTAGCAAGTTGACTGTGACACTTAGCTTGTGGAGAACATGGATTTGTCTCAAAATCAGACATAAAACCTTCTGCTAGCCTAGCTGGCATATTAACATAGTACTTTTATAATTCTCCTAAGCATGAAAACACACTAGGTAGAATCATGAAAGGGAGCAAAACAGATGCTTTATGCACTTCTTGTTGCATTTAATTTTGTTTGGCTGACCCAAGTGTTAGCTGTAATAAATGCATGCACTGCTGAGTGGTCTGTGTTGCTGGTCGGTGCAAGGTTTAAAAGCTGGTAGTGCAGTGAGCTCCTTGAATGTTAACAGGGGGAATAGTCCATTCCCTGCTTCTGATGTAGAAAAGACCTGAACAGAGATAGGTAAATAATTTAGTTGTAAGCAGTCAAAGGTCTGGTGTTTTCTTAGCTGTGAAAAATGTTTATTGCAAAGTAGCAGTCCCATTTTTGTTTAATGACTGTTCTAGATGTATGCTGGTTGTTGCAACTCAGCAGGATGTGTTATTAATAGCCCTTTAAGATAGTATGTTACTTATCACCTCTGTTTTCCTCCAAGGTTAATTGTTTTGTTTTGTGCTTCGTAAAACTCAGAGTGCTCCTCAGGGATATTAACTCAGCAACAGAAGCTTGCTCAAGGGTTCCCTTCAGAAGCATTAAACAAGCTACAAAGTCACAAACTCATAGAATAGTTTGGGTTGAAAGGGACATTAAAACCAATCTACTTCCAAACCCTCTGTTGTGGGGAGGGACAATTTCCAATAGACCAAGCTTGTCAAAGCCTCCCCCAGCCTGGCCTTGAACACTGCCACGGAGCAGGGGGAACCTACAGCTTCTCTGGGCAACCTGTTCCAGGGCCTTACAACCCTCACAGTAAAGAACTTCTTCCTTATATCTAATCTAAATCTGCCCTTTTTCAGTTTAAAACCGTTACCCATCATCCTATCATTACTTGCCCTTGTAAAGAGTCTCTCTCCATGCATTTTTGCAAGCCTCCTTTAGGTACTGGAAGGCTGTTTATAAGCCTCAGAAAGAAAGGTAATAAAACCCATCTGCAGAAAACTTGCAGGCAGAAATCTTTGCCCATATATATTTTTTGTTCAAATCCACACTTTTGATGTTCAGCTGCACTGAAACTCTTCCAACACTCTATCAGTACTTACATTATTTGACACAAGCTAATTATTTGCAGTGCAAGAAATCAGGAAATAACATGAAAAGGCCTTATGCAGCTACAGCTATGGCAACATGACATAACTCATTCCCCTCATTTGGGAGATAAAAAGTGTGATAGAGAAGAAGTAGATGGGGCTAAATTTGTCATACAATGAGTTAGTAACAGCAAGATTTTTTTTTTTTTTCAAACTTAGACTATTTAGAGTATCATAGAATCATAGAATCAGTCTGTGTTGGAAGAGACCACAAGGATCATCTAGTTCCAACCACCCTACCCTAGATCAGGCTGGCCAGAGCCTCATCCAGCCTGGCTTTAAATACTTCCAGGGATGTGGCCCCAGCTGCAACCCATTCCTGGCTCTCACCAGTCTCATGCTGAACAACTTCCTCCTCACGTCCAGTCTGAATCTCCCCACCTCCAGCTTTGCTCCATTCCCCCTAGTCCTGTCACTACCTGATAGCCTAAAAAGTCCCTCTCCAGCTTTTTTGTAGGCCCCCTTCAGATACTGGAAGGCCACAATAAGGTCACCTGGGAGCCTCCTCTTCTCCAGACTGAACAGCCCCAACTCTTTCAGTCTGTCCTCACAGGAGAGGTGCTACAGCCCTCTGATCATGCTCATGGCCCTTAGTTTAGAAAAAGAAAAACTGCAAATGGTGCAAACCAGTAGACACCTGAAACATAGTAAGGATCTCAGAGATATTTTGTATTTTTCCTCCTGTCTGAAACCTGTGTTAATTATACCTGAATCACCTAGCACCTAGCAGATGCTTCTATAACACAGTCTTTAAAAACCTGCAATGCTGGATACTTCACAGCTTCCTGGGGCAGGGTATTTATATTCCCTTGCTTTGCTATCATCGCCGTTAAAAAGCAACTCCATCTTGCTGTCTCTTGAGACAGCTGGGTGGGGTCAGAGAAGATCCCTCCCAGCCCTCCTCTGCATCAGGTCAAGCCAGGGAAGCCAGTTAAGAACTCTGTGATACAGCCCCAGCAAACTTGTCCAGAAAGAAAGGTTAGAAAGAGATAAAGCAAGCAGCCAGAGGCAATCAAGCTTTTCCTGGGCTGAAGTCCAGTTACACTTGAATGAATATCTCCAGCTATAGACAAGTTAATATCAGTTTACCTCCCCTTGCTGGGTGGCTGTTGGCAATCATGTCATCGTAAACCAAAAGCGAGTCACAGAGCAGCAGTTCACTGCAGACAAAGGTCAACCAAATCTGGGGCATTTTGCCATATCTAATGAGGAGCAGGACAGCCATCTCTTAGCTCCCCCCTGACAGGGCTCATGGAGGCCCTGACACCTCTCATGTCTGGCACTACTTTCACACAATGAGACAAGATACAGATGCCTTGGCATCTGGGAGGGGAAGGAAAAGATGCTCCAGTGTCCTCCAAATTTTAAGCAGATGGATAGGGCGGAGAGGGTGAGATTTTTTCCAAACTTTTAAATTTGTTTGTTTGAAGTTTCGCTTTTTCACTTTCCTTTTGTGTCATTGTGCAATCATTTTCCAGGGTGCAATTTTCCCACAAGTTTTGGGAAAATATGGACAGGACAGATTGCAGATGTCAGTTTAAGAGACTAGAGGTTTGAGGGGTTTTTTTGGTTTTTTGGGTTTTTTTGTTTTGTTTTGTTTTCACTGGAGCTCATTTTCTAGTTGTTTGCCACTAGTCTCCCTCCTGAATAGCCATGGTTTGTGTTAAATGTTCCTGTTCTTCTAACTGTGGTTGCTCTTGCAGTTTAATCTGGTGTGTGAAGACTCCTGGAAGATGGATCTCTTTCTGTCATGTGTGAATGATGGGTTTTTTATTGGCTCCATGAGTACTGGCTACATCATAGACAGGTAGGTAGTATGCAGAGAAGTGTAAGATGAACTGTTTCATCTGGTTACATCTGCTTTCTGCATGTTGCTGAGCAACATTCACAACTCAAAGAGGAACAGAATACAATTAAAACTTGATTCAAAAGGCCTATGTGCCACTTACAAAGGTGTGGAGGGTGGTTCCCTGTTTTCAAAGGCTGTTGTGATGAAGGAAGCAACCAAAACGTGGTGATGTTGCTCCACTTTGATAGCATATGTGTTGGCTCCATGGAGAATCATCGCATTCACCAGTGAAGAGAATTTTTTTCTTCCATGATAGCAAACTGCAAAGTGAACTCAGAGTTTAAGGTGAAATTTTAACTCAGGCACAAAGAACAATTTGCCGATCTTTGTGGCAGAATTGTTTTACACTAACTTTAGCAGTATCCAGAGGGTCATAAATCAGTTTCAAAGTAAGAGTTTCTCTCAGTGTACTGGTTTGAGGCTAATTGGAATATATTAATGAGAAAAATTAGATTATAGGCTGTGAAAAGAAAACAATGGTGATGTCTACTTCACTCATAGATGTGCTGAAATGTATATAAGAACATAAACAGATAAGAAGGCATGTGTCTCTCGGTCTGTTGGAGTCTGTCTCTCTCTGGTTTCTAGCTGGATCTCTGTAACCCAACTAATCAATTCTGCTTCTAATCTCCTTCCCAATCTTTCCAATTCACCTTGCATGTAAGGTAGATTCTGGGATAAGATTGGAGGGTGGGGAGAAGGTGGAAGGGTGGTTTGGAACCCGTCTTGGGGACTCTGATTTCTGGGAGGGGTATTGTGTTTCTGTATTACTTTTAACTTGTATATTTCTGTATATAGCTGTAAATATCTGTTATACATTGTAAATATCTGCTTGTAAATTGTGCTAAGCTGTGAATATAAAGCTTCATTCCTTAACTTCCAGCTGGCTGAATCTAGTCTGGGTGAATTCAAAAGTATGGGGGAGGGGGTGGATAACTCTCAATCCATCACACTCAGACCCAGAAAAAGAAGACATGGCTCCCCACAGATATGGATTCAGTGGATGAGGAGTTGTCTGGATGGTCAGATTCAAAGGGTAGTGGTCAATGGCTCAACGTCCAGATGAAGACAGATAGCAAATGTTGTCCCTCAGGGGTCTGTACTAGGACCTGTGCTGTTTAATATCTTCATCAATGACATAGACAACGGGATCAAGAGCACTCCCAGCAAATTTGCAGATGACACCAAGCTGAGTGGTGCAGTCAATATGCCCGAGGGATCTCCCATGTTTCATTGCAGGCAAATGCATCATTGTTTTAGGTTGTGCACACCATTTTTTTGTGGGGCTAATACAGTCCTAGTGAACTCCAGTCTGTCCTTCCATAGGAACATGCCTGCTTGTGAAGAAGCTCACCTGTACATGGACTCACCTACACGCTTTCCAATCCTCAGGAAACCATTATCTTACTGCCAGTGAAAAGACTTTTAAAAGTTTTCTTCTTAAATGGGCTTTTCATCAGAAGATGGTGCTTTAGCCAAGTGACTCTCTCCAGCCACATCTTTTATGCAGTTATATCTCTGGCAAAAAGCTCTCTCAGATGAAAGACATCAAGCAGTTACAGCAATACTGCAAAGATCCTACACCCAAGCTTCAGCACTGGGCTGGATTCCTCTGTCTGATTTGAAGAACAAAGGTTGACGTGCTTATGCCAATTTTTGCTTTTCTTCACTTTGAAAGATTGTGGTTTGTTTTTAGCACTGGAAATGTGTGTCGGCTCTTTGCCTTAAATCCAAATCCTTGTTTTTTGGCCATCTGTCTAATGATTTTTTAAGTATTCCATCCTTTTTCCCAGAACTCAGCTTATGGGGTACAAAGGAAAGGATATATAACAGCTACTCACCCAGGCATGGCAGGACATGAAACAGCAGCGAGCAGATCCTACAACCAAACAATCTGCAAAAGCAGATTAAGCGATCACGTTCACTAGCAAAGGACAGCTTGGCAGCATATGGTTGTGCCAGCCAGTAAGAAGCAGAACTCTCTCTGTATCAAAGTGCTGAAGCATAGTCTTACTAAGGTCTATTATCAAACAAAAGCATGAAGCTACATGATGGAGTAGGATGTCATTGCTGCTAAGTACATGAATGATTCAGCACCTAGGAGCTTTCTACTGCTCTGCTGACCACCACCCTGCCCCAGTTCACTGTGATCCCTGTCCTGCAGGCACTGAACAGCAGTACGAAACCTCTTACAGAGAAAGTGTTGTCCTTAGGGCAAAAACAAATCAAAAAGCCTCAAGTTTACCAGAGGAACTGGATAAAGGGCTTATGAATTCTGTGTTTGCTGGATCTGAGATATCCATCCTCTTCTTGGTCAATAGCCTGAGTGTAGCTGAGTGCTAATCTTCCTATGCATGAGGAAAACTCCTGCATAGGAACTCCTGCAAATGTTTCAGGTGCTTCAGGAGAGGTTCCATAAGTTCTTAATGAGTTCCTCTCTCAGGGATTAGACCAACTCATTTACTTAATTATTCTCTGGACACACATCTGGAAGCTGACTTTGACATTCAGGAGTCGTAGGTGTCTTAGAAATTGCACTCCCATGCCCCTAGAGAGCTCTTGAGATCAGTGATAACATGCAGCATTGCAACTTTGCCTTTCAGAACTGGGGCACTGGGAAAAGGTTCCTCTCAAGGTCTGTTAAAAGTCTCTTGGGATGGATATTAAGGTAACTAAAAAATGCCTGTATTTCAGTCTCGTGACAGGAGAAAAGTTTGAGTGATGGGATCTGCTGATGTTGTTACAGAGAAAAGAAGACTTCTTTTTGGCTGACATTTATTATTGTGCTATCTTTGTTAGTGGACATTGGCTAATACATCTCTGTCAGATAGAAAACAAACATATTTCCAGTGTTCGAGCGAGTTCATTTCTTTTTGGAAATAATTCATTTGTGACTATCTGTGAATCACAGTGATACAGGAAATAACAAATAACAGGGATGTACAAAAGTTTCTTCAGGAAGAGCCCAATAGCCAGCCAAGATTGAGAAAAAAAATAGTTACCAAACAAGATCCCCATTACAATTCTATTTCAGCTTTGAAAGGTAGGCTGAAGAGCCATATTAAAGCATTTCTTGAACTTATTAGCTGAGTCAACCAGAAGTGGGCAACAACCTGAAAACACAGGACAAGAGACTCCTTTCACCTTCCATTGAGACAAAAAATATTGCAAAGGGAAGAGCAAACACAGACTTCCAGAGAAAAGAGGGATGGGGACCATCTCCAGGCTCTTCGAACCATTTGGTTTAACACCCTACCCTGCCAGCAGATAAGTTCTTTCTTCTCCTTTCTTCTTTTCTTCTGCAGGTTTGGCCACAAACTCTGCCTCCTGGCCACTGTCTTCATCAATGCAGTCTTAGGGGTTCTCATGGCCTTTGCATCAAGCTACGCTTGGGCAGTGATCTTCTGTCTGATATAGGGACTGGTCAGCAAGGGGGGCTGGCTGACAGGCTATGTCCTCAGCTACAGCTGCTTGCAATTATGCTTTCTGGGCAGCAATCCTGTGCTTTGCAGCAGGGCTGAATCCTGCTTGTGCCATTCCATTTTCAAGGAATTCTGTGTAACAAAAGCAGACAATGATACTGCGATTTTCACTGCCTAACTGCACCTCTTTGCTTAAATACAGTTGTTTAAGTTCCAAGCTTGCACCAGCCTGCAGACATAAATGGAATGATAAGGAGGCAGCTCTGAACAGCAGGGAGTGTTTGTACCTGAAGAGGAACACACTAAAATGAAGGACAAGGTCTAGAGACAAAAAGAATTGAAAATTCTGCAAAGATGTATGACCCTTTTCTGGGCAAGACAGCAAGTGCTGCTGTGAGAGGTAACACTGGTGCTTCACAGCCATGGTGCCAGAACCATTTTTGTTGTGCTGTTTCATGTTTGGCAGGTAGGGACGTTCTGTTCCCAAGCCATGTGGGAAGAAGGAAATGAAATCAAGTAAATGCTAGTTGTGTATTTCATTTTCCCATTTATTTCTTAGCTAGAAAGAGTTGGAGGAAGAAAGCAATGTTTTCCCTGTATTAGTGGGTGAGAGCCAGACAGCCTCAAAAGCAGAAACAAAGTTCCCAGCTGATCAGGGGAGGAAGGGTCAGGACTTGTCTGTGATTTACACTTTCTCATGCAAATCCACACCTGCACAGCACCCCACAAGGGCATGGCCACATACAGGAGCTCCACATGTTTTTAATTGGCAGGAGTTAGACTCCCTTGACTCTCCAAATCAATTTATTTGACTCGTATTCACAGTTGCAGAATTTGTTGGCTCAAACTACCGAAGAGCAGTTGGCATCACTTACCAGCTTGACTTCAGCTTGGGGCTCCTTGTCCTCACTGCCCTGGCTTATGTGCTTCCACACTGGAGGTGGCTCCAGCTCACAGTGACACTGCACAATTTCTTCCTACTGCTCTATTATTTGTAAGTGACCACTCTTAGAACTCACAGCAACAACGAGCCCAAAACAGGGCTTCTGTGCAGCCATCTGCTGCAGCACTACACGTAGGATTTTTTTAAAACACATTAGATCATCTCTGGCATTTTCCTGTGGTTTTGTTGCCCCAGCCAGGCATTTAGTCTGAATCATCTGTGAGTAAATGACTACCTGAAACCTGTCATAATGCTTCTTTGTCTGGAGTTGTTGCCATTCATCACAGAATAATAAGTCCTTATCTCTTGAACAATACTTTAGCTACTGTGATATTCAGTATCATCTAATCATCAACTAAAATAGCTCTATTTTTTTTATGCAATCAACAGTCTTCTGTTAACTATTTGCAAATAAACTGAGTGACAATATTTGCATTGATTTGTTTCTTAAAGTTTACTTTTAACGTGGACAAAACTGAATGATCATATCTACAGCTATTCTTTTTTTATATCCACAGGCTACTAGCCATTTCTAAAACATGTCAACAAAATGTATCTCAGGCTAATGTTTCTAAATTATAATAATCTGGCTTAGTCTTTAAAAAAACCCAAAAAGCAGGTTATGTTGTCAAGTGGAGCACAAATCAGAGTTACAATTGAATTCAATACCACCTGTGGATACTCAATACCGTGATCATGGGGTCACAGTCTGAGAAACTCATTTCCATTTTTATTTTCTGTGTACCAGTAACTTGCATTTTCCCTCCCTGTTGCTGTCATGCTATACGTGTTGCAGGTGTCTGGCACAGTCCTGCAGGTGGCTTATAGCTCAAAAGAAAAGTTACAAAGCTCTGGATGTTATTACGCACATTGCAAAGGGAAACAAGAAGCAGCTACCTCTCTCCTTTCAGGTGACTGTACTACCTTGGGGAAAATAATGTTACGGATTTAGGATTGGCTTGGGTTTAGAGAAGGGAGAATTTTGACAACCAGAAGCATTGCAGTTCTCTAAAGCAAAGGCACATAAGTTTTTTTCTCTTTGACTGACTAGGACCATTGCAGAGCATACTTGGGAAAAGAAGCTTGCAAAAATGGACAACAGACAAGAAAAGGTCTTGTATCAATCAACAGTAAATTTGTCAAATTCATGTCTGAAAATTTGAGATCATCCTTTTTTTTTCTTTTTTCTTTTTTTTTTTTTTTTTTAAAAAGCTGCTTCATCCCAAGCATCAGTTTCATACTGTGGTAGTTTGAGGGATCCCAGGTCCCCCTTCAACAAAACCATAGAGACAGAGGCGCATCCCTGGAGGATGGCCCTGCACATCCCAGGTTATTGGAATATTGTCATTCTATTCCCTTTCAGGTATCACAGCTTTAAACATAGTGCTTGACTCCATTTCCCCACACCACTTCTCCTCCCTGCTTCTCTTGCTTCCACTTCTCCTCCAAGCAGTGTGCTCTCTTATCTGGGTTGGTGGGGGAGTTGGTGGGCAGGGAGTTGAGCCACTCAGGCCTTGTGGGCCCATCTGGGGGGGCGGTTTCAGCCTACCTACAGGCTGACTGAGGGTGGAACGGGTGGAGGATTCTAGGTGGCCAGTTTGGGCCTTGTGGATTTTATACTTATTCTACCTGATTGCCTTGTGGATATATGCTCTTGTAAATAGACTTTATCTTCAAAGCTCCAATCAGTGTGCAGTGTCCTCATTCTTACTCCTGGAAATGAGCAGGAGTCAATTCTGTTCTCCAGAATCAGGTATGCTCCTGGCCCGAACTGGAACACATACACAAGACTGCACATATACGAAGGATACATAAATTGTCAGGTATCATTTCCCCAAAACGCTCCGGAGAAGTTATTTTCTTGTTATAAATGAGCCTTAATTAGGTGTTAATGAGCCGTCCACACCAGTTGTGCACATAAAGATGCTAAAGTTTTATTTTGTGAGATAACAGGCAAACAGCGCTGGGTCTGTGGGGGGGGTTGCACTCCACCAACCCACACACCAATACAATCGTGGCACAGGGTTTTTAAATTATCTCCTTATGAATAAACAATGAGTAAACTATGAACATTGCAAAACAGTTCTTGCAAAAGGTGGAGCCTCCGTGTGCTTGTGTGTTGGTTTGAGCTAATTGGAGGATTTGAGTGAGAAATTAGACTATTGGCTGAGAGAGTTAAACACAGTGTGTCACTTCACCGAGTTTTGCTGAGAAAGGAAAAAAAAATTGTTTTTAAGAACTGTTCTGAAAACAACCAGAGTAGCAGAGGGTTTCTGACCATTCGGCAAGGCAGCTGCTTCTCCTTTGTCTCCTTTGTCTCTCTGTCTTTTAGCTAATTCAGAGTAGAATTCCTAACTCCTTCCTGCCACTAATCTCTCTGACCAATCTACNTGCTTGTATATTGTGCATTGCTGTAAATATAAAGCTTCATTTATCAACTTCCATTGTTTTCTGAGTTTTAGCCAGGGTTTACAAAAGGTGGGGGGGGGGCAGGTAACTGCTAAACCACTACAGCTTGCGTCCTGTGACCCCGAGGGTCTTCTTCCTCTCTGACCTCAGAGCAACCTCGGCAGAAGCATGGGCTTTCCTCGCTGCCCATTGCAACACCACCACCCCTAGCAACAAGCATGCCCTACTCTCTCTCCAGTCAGCAGTTCCCACCTTTTTGTTGGCGAGAGGAAAGCAGACATAACACTTCTTACAATCAACAACAAACACACCCACTGTGTAGGAACTTCCCCATCCACTGCCCCTTCTCTGCCGTCATATGGCACTGCTTATTTATTTTCAGCATGTATCAAATACATCTTTATCATATCGTCTTCAATTTTTTAACTGTCAAATGAAAAACTTCATCCTCCTATTAATTCAGAGGAACATTCATTGCAGTGCTCAACACTGTCTCTCCTATCCACTGTCATCTCTTGTCCCTCTGTCACTTGTGCTCATAGAGTCTCAGTTCTGAAGTCGAAGATGGAGACAAGATGAAACCTTCATTTCTAGACCTGGTGAGGACACCTCAGATCAGAAAACACACATTAATTTTGACATACAGTTGGTAAGGGAAGGCTTTTGCAGCCCAAATGGAGGTGTGTGATCTAGTGCCTAAGTCATCACTGCTGATTTAAGTCTGTTTTGCTCACAATCAGTTGCAAATCTCAGTTCTTTGCATAAAGTCTCTCCCAAAGGGTTTGGCTTCATCTGCACCCTATTCTCTGCCCAGGTTTACAAGCTCCATCCTCTACCAGGTGCTGACCATGGGAACAGCTGCTGGAGACATGTATCTGGATTTCCTTTATTCTGCACTTGTCGAGTTTCCAGCTGCCTTCATCCTCATGCTAACACTGGATCACATTGCTCATTGTTACCCCTGGTCTGTGGCAAACCTGACTGCAGGTGGTGCTTGCCTTCTTACAGCATTAGTGCCAGACAGTGAGTCATGCAAACCTCATCTGGCAATGAATTCTATCCCTATCTCTTGGTTATTCATGAGGAAAAAGGAAAACAGTCTTTGCTAACCTGTCCCATGTCAGTATTGTCATCCAATGCAAATACCATAAAAGCTAACGTATGTCCCTTAATTGGTGGGGCAATTAATGAGGCAGGAATTATGTAGTTATTTAATTTCTGAAAAGCCCTGCCCACCAACTACATACAAGCTGGTTAAATTTGGGTTCTAATTTGTTTGAGAAAATCTTTGCAAGGATGCTTATAGGCAATTTAGTAATTTAGGAAAATTGGAAAAGGTTTAGCCACAAAACAGCTTCACCCCACTTACAAATTAAAAGGCAGCCCAGAGGCCTAGGGAACGTCTGTGCTACTCATGGTGGTACAGTAGGAATTTCAAGACAATCCCTTGGCTCCTTTATGGCAGTGTCTTTCGTGGCAGTGTCTGGAACTGCGAATTATAATCCATCAGCGGATCAACACGGCACAGATTCCAATGAGAGTGAACCCGTCAAAGTCCAAAATGACTGTAGACACAGCTTCCACAGGCCAAGATCGTGGGGCAGTGCAGGGAAAAGCTGGGCTGCTCGGCAGTGTTCCCACAAGTGGCACTGGTTTATGGCAGAGGCAGATACCTGCAGCAGGAAGGCAGGATGTGCTGGTCCAAAAGCAGGGGATGCGCTTTCTCATCACCCTTTGTAGTGGTTTTGCAGTTACCTGCCCCACCCCCCACCTTTTGATATAAACCTAGGCTAGGACTCAGAAACACTGGAAGTTGATAAATGAAGCTTTATATTTACAGCAATGCACAATATACAAGCAAATATTTACAAGGTATAACAGATATTTACAGATATATACAATGAAAAGGTAATACAGAAACACCACCCCCCTCCCAGAGACCCAAATCCCCAAGAGCATTAACCAACCACCCCTACCACCTCTCCCCCCTTCCCCAATCTTATCTCACCACCTGTTGATGCTGAAGATAAGCTGAGGTAGATCGGCCAGGGGAATTAGTAATAGAAAGAAGTTAGTAGCGTTACTGAGAATTAGCTACCAAGGCAGAGAGACAAAGGAACCATGCAAAGAGCGGCCGCAGCCCAGCAAGGTCAGAAACCACCTGGTATCTCATGTTTTGGTTACACTACTTGAAAACAATTTTTTTTCTTTCTCAGTAAAGCTCTGGTGAAGTGGCATACTGTGTTTTCCTCTCTCAGCCAATAGTCCAATTTCTCACTCAAATTCTCCAATTAGTTCAAACCAGCACACCCTTCTTCCAGGTGCTCGTCAAGATCCCACTCAAGGTGACTAGACAGTGTGTCCAGTTGCCATATATATATGCTGGGGCATTTTGTTCCTTCCCCATTCAAACCTCTGGTGGGGCAGGGATTTGTGTGTTTCCTGCCACAGTCCCACCATCAGCATTCATGCCAGCTAATGAGAGGCTGGAGAAATGGAGTGAATTAAACTTTCAAAATGCCATCAAATCAGATAGCCAGCCTGCAGGTGCTAAGTCACAAGGCATGATATGTTAAGTCCATGATTTTTGTCTGACATGAAATTTAGATTTGAATGCACAACTCAGAGTTTTCATCCAAAAATCCCCTTGGATTCTGTTTCTGAAAAGGCAAATTGTATGGGCATTTGCACACACTGCAAACACCATCTGGGTGCCTTCTGTATCTAGAGATAAATAGTGCTGGCTGCCATAAATGCAGGATGTTGAGCAACCGTGACAGCCACTTGGCTTTTGTTTAGCTAAAGATTCTCTCCAGGGCTGTAATCTCAAAGCATTGTGTCCCTTAAGGCCCATTAAATGAAATATCTTTCCTTTTACTTCATGGAATACAACCACAAACCACTGAAACCACAAACATAACGGTGCCAAACAACTATCACTTCTGGGGGGGCAGGGACGGACACAGGACGGCAGACACAAGGCCAAAACCACAAAATTTTACAGAAAAATGTCAGGGACTAAAAAGCCCCAAAATGTCCAGGCAATGGAATTTTATCTTAAGGAGCAATTGGGGAGGGCAGGGGCTATGCAAGGGACCACTGGGATTTGCTGGGGGAGTGCAGGGATGGAAATCCCAAGAGCTCACTGTTGCTGCCTGTGATAGGCCATGGCTGCCAGCAGAGGCTGGGTGAGTGTCTTGCACCAGGGAGAGTCATGGCCAGTGAAGATGCTGCTACCAAGCTGGCTCGGCCCACCAGGCTTGGCAGCAGCACCCACCAGCAGAGACACTAGACCTCCTCACCAGCCCTGATCTGAGGCACCTTCAAAGCCCACGGCAGCCCAGCTCTCCAGAAAAGGGTTGTTTTTTGCCCTGGCTGGCTCTGCAGGGACAATAGGGCAGACAGAGCCCTGGTGGGGATGGAGACACCGTGGGCTCCCACAGCTGCAGCTGCTGCAATCCACACTCAACACTGCTGTCTCAGCCTTGGGGAGGCTCTGACAGCAGGGCTTACCAGCAGATATGGGGCAATGAAAACACTGCTCTGAGCTTGACACATCCCTTAGTTGTTAAATGAGAGAGGAACTCAACACTTGTGCACTAATTGCTGAAGTAAATCTGAGGTGAGTATTGGGGTCTAAAATCATACATGGCATGCAGAGGTGTCCTGTACCGACTCTATGAAGAGGGCTGAGATATTAATTTATTTACAGCAGACATCTGTAGCTCCAGGTGTGAAAACAATTGTAGAGAACACACAGAGAGACAAGGGGACAATCCAAACTCATCACAGACTGAAAGCCATCAGAAGTCTCTGTGAGAGACTACTGAGTATCTTACTGAGTAGCAGATTTCAGCTGCTAAACAATGCAGCTGCCCTCTGTCTTCATGTCATTGCAAGCATGAAGAGGTTTCTTATGTAAGCATTTGGTTAATGTACTGCATAATTCAAACTATTTTGTAGCACTAATTTCTCCTCTCCGTGACAGCAACCTATTGCAGTCTAAAAGCTTGGCTATTTGCTTGAATCACAAGACAATTGAGTTATAAATTCCTCATTGAGTGAAAGAGAACACCACCATATGCTATCCTCTTGAATTTTTATGACAACAGTCTTACTATTTTATTAAATTAAATCTTTAATGCCATTTTAGGAAGAAGTTCTTTACTTAGGAAGAAGTTCTTTACAGTGAGGGTGCCGAAGCACAGGAACAGGTTGCCCAGTGAAGTTGTGGATGCTCCCTCCTTGAAGGTGTTCAAGGCCAGGTTGGATGAGGCCTTGAGTGACCAGTTCTAGTGGGAGGTGTCCCTGCCTATAGCAGGGGGCTGGAACTGGATGATCTTTGAGGTCCCTTTCAACCTAAACCATTCTACAATTCCATGGGTTTTTGCCAAGAGCAAAAAGAAACATGGTTTATATACCAGCCTTAATATGTAAAATGTCTTTGCAGCTCTTTATTGGCTTAAAATTACTGCAGCTTGCTAGGGCAGAATGGTAATTGCTATGTGCTACAAAATCACTTGTGTGGTAAATCTTGAGGTGCATCCAATGTTCCTTGGGTAAGCTGGCTGGTAAAAACGCTGCTGTGTTTCTCTGGAAAAGACCATGAGAATCAAGGCTGTGGATGTAGCTGAGGAGTCTATGACTCACATACTGCCCTGGAAAAGCAGTTTGCATGTATAAAATACACCTCATTAAGGTGGGTGGTGCAGCAGAAACTCACTGCTTTCCATGACCAAAGACCCTTTCCCACTTCACAACACAGCACTGAGGCAGCAGGTTTCTGAAAGTAACTTTCCCAAGCATCCTGCAGGCTCCCCTTGCAGTGTCATTCAGTAAACCAGAAGTCAAATATTCATTAATATCTCTGTTTAAATACAGGGATAGTTTTAATGTTGTGACTTGTCTAACTCTCTCTGTCTTCAGACTTGTGCTATTTCTCCATGGGAGAATGCTCTGCACTTGCTTTCTTTTGATTACGTTCACCACAATAGGTGGCAGGCCTTTCTAAGCCCCTGGGTGTCATCTGAATTCCTCTCCATGAGGGTCAGGATCTGTCCCTTTTCCCATCAGCTGCACATCCCTTGGGCAGGGTTCTGACCTGCTCTTTACACTCTGCTCCCAGATGCTGCAGGTTCTGCCAGTGTGCTGGGCTGCTGATTTAGAAATTAATAATTGGTTATGAATTACTTATATTAATTTTGTTATTAATATTGATTTATTATCAATATTTTAATATTCAGGAAAATTCCCTGAGATTCTTTGGAATCAGTCAACCGGAAGTAGTTACACAAAGGGTATTTATACATATTACATGGAATTAAACAGCTTAAACAGTCAGAACTTGGAAAATAGGAACCTGGAAACAGAAAAATCTAACTACACCTATGGAGTCTTAGCATGCATACTCACTACAGGCTGGAGCAAAGATACAAAGTGTTCCCGGTAGAAAAGGAGGAAAAAGCTGCCTTGTCGCTAGGCTGTTGATATAAGCTGCACAACATGCTGCAACAGCTACGAAGCTGTGTGAGGCACTTCTAGGCAGAGCTATGAGTGTGCACGTGCGTCCAACTTTGCAGGAACCCGGGAGTCCTTCTTTGCTCATCCTTGTGCTATCTTGGTGCAATCATAACATGCTTCCTTGTGTATAGACTAGCAGAGATCTGCATGAAGTCTGTCATCTTTGGTAAGAGCTGTGAGGTGAGTTGGTTGGTCACAGCTTAGATGAGTGAGTTTGGTGAGCTACTTCTTAGCTTTTAAAAAGAAGTAGAGGCGTGTAGGTATCTATGCGTGTAAACATGTAAAGCACAGCTTGGTAAGTCTGTTTCAACTGTGGGTTTTGAAAGTTGTGCCAAGGTCACCCCTTAGCCCCTTCTGCAGCAGAAGTCTTTGACTTCCTGCTGAGCCCTCCCCAAGGAAAAAAACATCTTTGGGTCCTGCCCCTTTCCGTGTGCATGTGGTCCAAGTACAATAGCTTCCTGTTTCCCTCTGAAAACAATCACACTCCATTTCTTGCTGCTACCTCAGTCTCAGTCTGTCAAGGAAAAGATCCTATGGCAAAGCAGCATGTAGCTCTAATGTTAAAACCACCAGCCAAATAAAAGGGCTACCCTGAATGTCTGCTGTTGCTGTTGCTGTCAGTTTTAGATCACTGAGCTCTCCCCTGAGTATGATCATAGCAGGCTCTTAAAATTCATCAGAAGGTGAAATTGGCTAGATGGACTGGTTGTAAACTTCTGTGCATGTCCTAATCTAGCCAAAAGTAGCAATGACAGTGTCAACCTATTCCCATGCCAGCTGGACAACTAGAGTCAAAATCCATTTCCTTTGCACTGTGGACACAAAACAAGGGAGCCAGACCACCTTTGGGACTGTGGCCCAGAACAGCTTCCCAGGTCTCAGATGAACCTCAGAAATAAATCCAGTTACTGAAATATGACAATGATATCACTAAAAAGCCAGGAGTTATTATCACTTTGAGAAGTCCTTATTCAACTGTCAGGGTAGTGGCAACTCTATGAAAATGAATTAACAACTTGGAAATAAACTCAGACATGACCATTGTGTTGCCTGTTCTGTGTTTGCAGCTGTGATTAGCTTAACTAATGGTGGCCTGGTTTTGCTTCTACCTGAGATGAAGGGGAAAAAAAGTCTGCCTGAGATCATTGAAGATGCTGAAAATTTGCACAAGTATGACATTAAGGACTCTCCCACGCAGCAGAGTGACTCTCCTTCACCGCCACAAAATTTGCTAAGAGAAAAATTATTGCACATCTTTAAGGATCTTCTGGATTTTTTCATATACATATAAATGGATGGCTGGCAGATAACTCATC
This sequence comes from Psilopogon haemacephalus, assembly GCA_013396835.1. Classification (NCBI taxonomy): domain Eukaryota; kingdom Metazoa; phylum Chordata; class Aves; order Piciformes; family Megalaimidae; genus Psilopogon; species Psilopogon haemacephalus. The sequence continues at coordinate 109,302 of VWZI01009213.1, forward strand.
CCCAGGCAGCAGGATCAGGCTCTGGACTCACTTGCATAAAATGACCAGAATCCACTAATACTTTATGTGGGAGCCAGAGAGTAGGTGAAGGTGTGGCTTCACAGGTCATTGTAGTGGGTTTGCAGTGACCTGCCCCCGCACCTTTTAAAACCCCGGCTAAAACTCAGAAAAACACACTGGAAGTTAATAAATGAAGCTTTATATTTACAGCAATGCAAATATACAAGCAAATATTTACAAGATATAACAGACATTTACAGAAATATACAGTAAAAAAGGAATACAGACACCACACCCCTCCTGGAGACCAAAATCCCCAAGAGAGGGAAACCAAACCCCCCTGTACCACCTTTCCCTCCATCCCCCAGCTTTATCTCACCACTTGATGATGCTGCAGATAAGCTGAAGATCGGTCAGAAAGATTAGTGGCAGGAAGGAATGAATGGTTTTAGTGATTTTACTCTGAATTAGTTCAAAGGCAGAGAGACAAAGGAAAGAAGCTGCTGAAGCCAACGCCGACCCAGAGCCGACTGACTGCGCAAGCACACTGGCTTATCTGGATGTTTTGGGAACATTCTCAAAACAATCTTCTCTCTTCTCTCTCAGTCAAACTGGGTGAAGTGGCACAGTGTTTAATTTCTCACTCAAATTCTCCAATTAGCTCAAACCAACACAGTCATCTGAAAAACATTAGTCTGGGCTTCTGTTGCTCCTTAGGCAGGGCCTGCAGCTGTTCTGCCTTGACAGGCATCTGTCAGCATGGGGAAATGCATCTTCCCTGACACAGCTGCCTGCTGTCAGCAGCTGAAAGTGGCTTTCAAGCAGGAGGACACCTTGGCACAGTGGCAGGAGCTTTTGGCAGCCATCCTATCTGCCACGGAAAGATGAGGGAGAGGGATGGAGCCACAGCTTCCTGAAGAAAGATGAGTAGATTGGTGGTGTGAAAGTCCTACTTAGCTGACTCTTGTGCCTGTGCAACATCAAGCCAGGGAACACAAACACAAAAATTAACTGTCCCATTTAAGCACCTGTGACAGGTACACCCCACATGTGCCCACTCTTGCTTGTCACCCTGGTCTTATGTCTCATATGCAGTTGTCATAGTGAGAAGACTGCTTATGTCTCCATGCCCACACCCAATGAGGACAAAATTGGCTGAGATACAGTTCTAAAACTGGGGAAGCAATGCAGGCACTTTCTCCTTCCAGCATGACTCACACCTGCTGGAGCAGTTCCCAGGATAAGGGTAGAGCTCCACAGGCACTAAAGTAGCTGCTCAGACTTACTGAAGCTGATGCAGAGCCCAAAATATATTTTTTTTACTGTCCTGATAAAAAAATTGGTTGTGGGAGAAAAATGATCCAACCTGACCAGAAAGGGATGGCAACATAGCACAGGTAGAGCACAGAGAGGCTGCCTCTAGGAAAATATAGACAGTTGATACATTCAACCATACACCCAGATTTTACTTTAGGATCCACCTAGAATAATAAATTTAAGCAGCAGGAAATGCCAGAATTAGAGGGACTAATGCTACTTTTGTTATAGAATTTCTAGGCAGCAGTGGAGCTGCAACGAGGCCACTGAAGTCTCCAATTTCCTTGTTACTTTGGTGCTCTTCAGATTGATCTAATCTCATTTGAAAAAAAGGTAACTGTGATGACACATCCACTAAACTTAGTTTTCAGTGAATACAGATTTTGTGCTGGATCATGGGAGCAGTGTCTGTCTCTTCCCCTTTCCTTCCACAGGCAAGAAAGAAACAAAGGAAAAACAATATATCACCACCTTCTGATTTCTGAAGCTGTTCACAGGTACAGATCATAGAAGCATAGGAGTTGTTCATTTAGGACCACAAAATCATTTTGGTTAGCCAAGTCACCACTAAACCATGTCCCCAAGCACTACACCTACACGTCTTTCCAACACTGTCAGGGATGGTGAAGAAATTTTTCCTAACATCCAGTCTAAATCTCCTGTGGCTTAAGGCCATTTTGTCATGCTGTACCACTTGTTATTTGGGCAAACAGACTGACCCCCACCTCACCACAACTTCCTTTCATATAGTTGTTGAGAATGATAAGGTCTCTCCTGAGCTGCCTTCTTTCCAAGCTAAACCACCCCAGTCCCCTTAGACAGTTTTGATACAACTTCTGCTTTAGACCCTTCATCATCTTTGTTGCTCTTCTTTAGACATGCTCCACTATCTCAAGGATCCCTTTTGCCACAGATCTGCCTTTACTAGGGCAGGAAGTTAGAAGAGGGCTGGCAGAGCAGCTGTAGCAAGCCCAGGTCTTGGCCCCACCTGCAGAGGACAAGACCTCTGAGAATGTGGCAATCTTTCTACCATTGCACTCCCTCAGCTGCTGGCAGTGCGTGGCTTGGAGACTTTATGGGCCAGAGCTAGTCTGCCTACATTTCTGCTCCAGTCTGTCATGGGACTGTTTGCCTTGTGAACACATTCACAATTCTGGTGCCCCAGGGCAGTTGGCAGCAACAGCTCATACAGCCTGAGTGGGAAGCACATGAAGGAACACTTTCTTCTGCTTGTTATGAAACTAAGCTGATCACTCACAGGTCATTTCTGTAGTGAGTGGGAGTGTACTAATGTGGACATTTCACCTCCTCCAAGCTACACCTGATTGTGCATGAAAGCAAGCATGTAGACAGCTGAATTACCCCTAAAATCCCACACACACCACTTAAAATCTTGGCACTAACAGTTCATCTGCAGCTTCTGATGATCAGCAGATCGACTTTGTGAGACGGCTTCTGTGGTGCAGCAGCAAGCAACTCCACTACAGAACCTACTTCAGGAACCCAGGACATCTGGAATCCACTCTTACTTCTCTTTGATAATGAGAAATAAGTTTATTTTTAAAAGGCACTTCTAAGCTTAGACTGCCTTTTATGATTTGTCATCTGTGGTGGAAGGTCCAAATGACACCTGAAATACATACCCAAGACCCGTGTCCTAAACACCTACCTGAATATCCACCTTGCCCCCCCACACCTCTCTCTTTCTTCCCGGGATGGAAGAAGGGGGAGAACAGACAAAAGCCATGGCGCCCCTCAGGCTGCCACACAGACACCATATTTGGCCTTGTTCTGCACCCTGCTTTGTTTTTAGTAACCATGGGTCGGGTGCGCTAGGCATGTGCATCTCCCATTTTTGGTGGAATAACCCGGGATTGGTTCCAGGGGTGTTTTCATCTGTTGCTGTTGGCCAAAGACACTGGTCAAAATGCTTAAAACCCAGCCAACTTGTTTGTTTGTTTGCTGCTGCTGCCTTCCTTTTGTCTGCTGTTTGCCTTGTGTGCTTTGCACCGCGAGTGGCTGGGGACTCGCCTCTCCCACAAACCGAAGACCTGTCCCTACCTGTCTTCAGAACTGAGCCAGGGGCCTGAAGCTGCTTGCCCCACTCTGGGATCAGCTACCCACCTGAGCCCAGCAGAGCCCCACTCCGACTCTGGCTGAGTCTAGGTGACAACGGCCTAGCAACGGCCTAGCAACAGCCTAGCAACGGCCTAGCAACGCCTTGCGACGCCGGCACCTGCGGGCCTGCCGCTCCGGCCCGAGGGCAGACTCCTTCGTTGTGCACCGCACCCGATCGGACTGTTCCAGCCCGTAAACCTGGACCCTGCTTCACCCAGGTGGCTGACCACTCCAGTGACCTCCTAAGAACCCAGGGAGCATTTGTCTCGGGTCTGTGGATCTTCTCCAATAACCTGATCAACTTAGGCTAAGCCAGCAGCAAACCCTGCTGTGTCATCTCCACGTGGAAGACCACCCTGTGTCTGGGACTATATTTTTCCCTGTTTATGCCTTTACATATACTCTTGGATTACAAACACTGAGGCTCTGAGCAGTGAGTAAATCATACTCCCTTTTCTGAAGTTTGTGAAAGTTCCCATTTGACCTCTAAGCGGCAGTTTATGCTGCAAGGCTCTCTCCGGTCGATTAAATTTTCTACAACCTTTCCTAAATTAATTTAAATCAATCTGATTGTATATATACATCCTGCAAAAAATTAGTTCTACCAGCCACATCACAGAATCTCTGTGTGTTATAATTGTAAATAAGTTTGGGGAAGTTTTCTTTATCTATTTAATAAAATATTTAATAATTTTTACGTCGGCCTTATTACAATTCACTTCTCACCCAGATTCAGAGCCTTCCTTAACAGCATCTCAGAATGTGACTGGGTAGTCTATTACAGGCCACCTGACCATGATCAGAAAGTTGAGGAGGCCTTCCACATGCAGTTAGCAGCAGCCTCACAATCACACATCCTGGTTCTCATGGGGGATTTCAGCTATCCAGATATTTGCTGGAAGGGCTACTCAGCCAACCACAGTCCAGGAGGTGCCTCCAGAGCATTGATGATAACTTCTTGATGAAAATTGTGGAGGAGCCAACCTGGAGAGGAGCACTGCTGGATCTTATCCTCACCAACAAGGAGTGTTTGGTTGAAGCAGTGAAGGTTGAGAGCAGCTTTGGCCTTAATGATCATGAGATGGTGAAGTTCAAGATCTTGTCTGCTAGGAACAGGATATCAAGCAGGACTACAACCCTCAATTTCAGAAGGGCCAACTGGCCTTTTCAAGCAACTGTCGGGTGACACCTCATGGGACAGGGTACTAGAAGGCAGAGGGGCCCATGACAGTTGGTTAACATTTAAGGATCTCTTCTTCCAAGCTCAAGATCAGTGCATCCCAGCAAGTGGGAAATTGAGAAAGGGAGCGAGGAGACCTGCATGATTAAGTATGGAACTGCTAAGCAAACTTAAGTGGAAGAAGAGAGTCGAGAGACGATAGAAGGAGCAGCTGGACTCCTGGGAGGAGTATAGGGCTGTTGTCAAAGGGTGTAGGGAAAGAACTAGGAAGGCTAAAGCCTTGTTAGAACTCAACCTTGCAAGGGAGGCCAAGGATAACAAAAAGGATTTCTTCAAATACATTGCAGAAAAAGCTAATGTTAGAGGCAATGTAGGCCCTGTGCTGAATGAGGAGGCTGCCTTGGTGACAGAGGACACAAAGAAGACAGAGTTACTAATTTCCTTCTTTGTCTCTGTCAATACTGCTGGAGACTGTCTTCAGGAGCCCCCAACACCTGAGGCACCAGAGGAAACCATAACAAAGGAGTCTTCCCTGGTTGATGAGGACTAGGTTAAAGAACAGTTGAGTAACCTGGACATCCATAAGTCCATGGTCCCAATGGCGTGCACCTGTGGGTGCTGAGGGACCTGGTCCCAGACCACTCTCTACCATCTTCAGTAAGTCATGGTGGACAGGAGAGGTGCTTGGGGACTGGAGGAGGGCAAACATCACTCCAATCTTTAAAAAGGGTAAGAAGGAGGACCCAGGTAACTATAGACCTGTCAGCCTCACCTCCATCCCCAGAAAGGTAATGGAGAATTTTATCCTTGATGCTGTCCTTAGGCATGTCAAGGAGAGTGGGGTCATTAGCAGCAGTCAACATGGTTTTACCAAGGGGAAGTCATGTTTGACCAACCTGATAGCCTTTTATGAGGACATGGTAGAGCAGTGGATGTGGTTTATTTCAGTAAAGCATTTGACACTGTCTCCCACAGCATCCTTGTGGCTAAACTGAGGCAGTGTGGTCTGGTTGATCACATAGTGAGGTGGATTGGGAACTAGAGGAAGGAAAGAAGCCAGAGAGTTGTGGCCAATGGGATGGAGTCTAGTTGGAGGCCTGTGACTAGTGGGGGCCCACAGGGGTCAGTACCGGGACCAGTTCTGTTCAATATATTCTTCAATGACCTGGATGAGGGCACAGGGATGAGGATGCCCTGGCAGCAGGTTTGCTGACACCAAACTGGGTGGAGTAGCTGCCACACCAGAAGGCTGTGCTGCCATTCAGCCAGAAGTGGGCAGGGAGAAATTGAATGAAATACAACAAGGGCAAGTGTAGAGACTTGCACCTGGGAAAGAACAACTCCAGCTATCAGTACAAGTTGGGGGCTGACCTGTTGGAAGGCAGGAAAGGGGAAAAGGATGTGGGGGTCCTAGTTGATGAGCCAGCAATGTGCTCTCGTGACCAAGAGGGGCAATGCCATTCTGGGGTGTATTAGAAAAGCAGTGGCTAGTAGGCTGAGAGAGGTTCTCCTGTCCCTCTACTGTGTCCTAATGAGGCCACATCTGGAGTACTGTGTTCAGTTCTGGGCCTCCCCAGTTCAAGAGGGACATAGACCTGCTTGAGAGAGTCTGGTGCAGAGCCACAAAGATGATGAAGGGAATGGAACATCTCTCTTATGAGGAGAGCCTGAGGGAGCTGGGGCTCTTTAGCTTGGAGAAAAGGAGACTGAGAGGTGACCTGATCAGTGTTTATAAATATGTAAAGGGTGAGCACCAGGAGGATGGAGCCAGGCTCTGCTTGGTGCTGTCTGATGACAGGACAAGGGGCAGTGGGTGGAAGCTGAGGCACAGGAAGTTTCATTTAAACACAAGGAAGATTTTTTTCCCTGTGAGGGTGACAGAACACTGGAACAGGCTGCCCAGGTGAGTTCTGGAGTCTCCCTCTCTGGAGATATTCAAAACCCTCCTGGACAGATTCCTGTGTGTTCTGGTATAGGTGATCCTGCTGTGGCAGGGGGGGTGAAGTAGATGATCTTACAAGGTCACTTCCAGCCCCTGATATTCTATGATTTTTATACTAGACAAGCAGGAAAATTAAAAAAAAGGTGAATAGCAGTTGTAGGCGGTGAAACCTGAAGACCTGGGAGGCTGCATCCAGCTGCAACATCATCAGGGGTCAGTGGAAGAAAGCCCATCACAGACACACACAGGGAGCATGAACGATAAAAGGACACACATATTAAAGGATATTCATATTGGTATTTATGCATAATTGTTTTCCTTACACCACAAGTTTAGGTTTTCTCATGACTAAACTCCAAAACAGCTGTTACAGGTAAGGACTGAGGTGGCAGGAGAAAGACAAGCCAAAAAAAATGTATGGGTATGTAGATCTCCTTCAATAGCATACTGGAAAATCACTGCTGTAGTGTTTTTGAAGGTGGAAGGGTTCTCTCCACTGCCATTCAGAAGCACTTAATTCACATCGTATTTACTAATTTGTGTACATTGTCTGCTGACCAGTTCCAGTTCTGGGAAAAGTTCCAGTTTCTTCTATAAGCACATACGATGACACAGTGCCATACATTGGAGTAACTAAAATTAAATCTAACATTTGTTGGTTAGATCCCACAATAAACAGGGGAGCTGAAAACCACATGAGCTTTGCACAGGCCTCTAGGATGTGATTTTTTGCCAGTTCAATAACAATAAGCCTTAATGAGTATCTGATATGCTACAGACTCTGTGGCTATGTTTTGTGGGATAAAATTAGCACCTGAGCCTCCAAATAGCAGCTGTGTTGGTGGGATGGTGTTCGGATGTCAGTGCTGACAGCAACAGAGCAGTGCTCAAAATGCTTCTCCAGACCATAGCTGCAGCGAGGGCATCCATCTGATGATGCCCTCCAGTAAAAGTACAGAGTCATTCTTTCCAAAAGCCAGTTACTGAAGGTTGATAGCATTGCAGATAGAGGATAGACAGCCAGAAAAAAAAAAAAAAGGCAAGACTCTTGAAAGTATATTTATTCCAAACTGTCTTCTACATTCATCCCCTAAAGCAGACTGTCCAGAAAGATTTATGCCTTCTTCAGTCTTGTGCTGCTTCTGATGTTCGGACATGAAGATAGATTTGTTTTGTCTTTGGAGCACTTCGCCTGCAAGAATAGCAAGGTATTCCATGAGCACCCAGACTCAAAGTTCTTCATTTGCTTTGCCACTTCCCCAAAGAAAATGAGCATCTAATCCTTAAGTCTTCTAGATTTGCTCTAGCTCCTCAGTAGATACTGGTGCTTTGCTCACTGCATGAGTGGCTGCTGTCAAGACTGCTCTTTCTTTGATTTACAGTCAGAGTTTTTTAAGCACAATTACCATTTATGACAATATTGCTGCAGCTTTAAGTGACTAGTGCACATGCCAGAAAATTCCATGCTGCTCATTTTCAGATGCTTAGATATGCAAGTGGTCAAAAGAGTCCAAGATATATCTACCTAGAGTCTGCAAATTAACTAGCAGCTTCTCGGAAGCATAAGAGGCAGTCAGGTAAAGCCCTGGGCTTTCCCAGGGAGCTCCAGGCAGAGCTTTTGTGCAGCTTCAAGTGAGTACTGCTGACAGACACTTCATCATCTTGACTCACCTGTGAAAGTTTTCAACATCTTCAACAGTCTCAGGCAAAATTCTTCCTTTAGTTTCAGGTAGAAGCAGCACCAATCCACCCGCAATCAACCCAACAACAGCTTCGAAACAAACAGGTGCACAAAGGGCTTGTTAGCACGTACACCACTTCCTACTGTGCAACACAAAATGATGTTTTATTTAATTCTTCATACAAGATGTGCACATCAAAGTTCTACATGTGAAACTGTCATGCCACCTCTGAAGGAAGTACATGCTGTATAGAGACAGCAATGTCCCATGTTCAGCTGCAAGTTATTCGCTGCACTAGGGCATGTCAGACTGCATAGGTAACTCTGCCTTTACAGAAGAAAGAACCTTTTCTAGTATGAGAATATGCCACGAGACACATTCAATTTTTCTACTGCTCACATAAGAACAGAAAATACATGCAGAATGTATTATCTCCTACACAGTTTCATTAACTTCTCCACTAGCAATTTCATTTACCCATTTTGCACACGCTTGGTGTCTGTATTTTACATTTACTAAACACCCTGCTAAATGCCCTGTCCATTAAAAACTGCATGATGACATTCAACACATTTTTCTATAATTAGTGTACTGATGTAAAGATTAAGAAGAGTTTTGAAGACCTTAACCTAAGAGTTCGGGTCACCAGTCTGCATACGCTCATCTTGCACTTATTTAGTGATCTCTTTCCAAACAGCTGGAGAATAGCCAGTTAACAGTGTTGGAAAAGCTGCAGCAAAACAGCCACGCCTGCACTCCATTAAATAGACAATTGTGTGGAGCTCTAGAGTTTTGCTCCCACTAGACAACACACCTCACAAAAATGCAGTAATTAATCAAATTCAAATCCATCAAATATTCATCCCAGCAAAACACTTCTCAGCCCTTTGCTGTCTGTCAAAGGAGGCATGAATGCATAAACAAGTACCAGGGTGTTACAAACAGAAGGCTATGGCTTGTACAGACAGAACAGGGCTTCTGCTGAATTTGGAGGATCTGCCCCAGTGGTGTTTCCCTTCCTTTGAAACTTGGGCCACACTGTTGCACCACAGAAATGGCACTTACCAAAGACTATCAGCGGTAGATCATGCCAGACTTCTGCCAGTCTGTAGACAACAAATGGGGCAATGACACCACCAATATCACACAAGGAGGAGCAGACCATCACCCCAAGGTTCCTGGTTCAACAGCAGAGGAATGATGTTAGTGTCAGATCACTGCAGGTGGAAAAGGATGGATTCCAACTCTGAACCTTGTGCAGGACAAATCCAACTACTACATGAGCATTAAGATCCTTCATCCACTATGTCTGTCTCCATTTTTCCCTTTTTTTCAGTCACATGAATTTCCACACTTCCTTGAAGTACCTTAGTTTTCTTTACTAAGCTGCTCTTTAAATTATTTTAATTGTGGTATATGTTCATCAGTCCACGTAGCTGTGAATCATTGGGGGATAACTTCATTTAGGCTAAAACATAACATATGCATAGGCTTCATCTCTGTTTCTAGGCCAAACATCAGTGGGGAGGAAGGTGCACCTACCTGATGTATGTTGGATATAGTTCAGTGTTTACAAAGCAAACCATTTCAAAAGCCATTGTGATTCCCATTCTCCCAATGCAAGCTGCAGTCACTTTTAGCCAATGTATGTCTGCAGAGAAAATGCATTCAACACCTTTAAAAATATCCCAGCAATTTAGCAGATGTCAGTTAACACAGCACTTATTTTAGAGGGACCTCTCATCCCGTGTCACTTGATGTTTTTAAGGGACCTTTTTTCACTTGTCATAGAATCACAAAATGGTAGGGATTGGAAGAGACCTCTAGAGATACCTACTCCAACCCTGCTGCTAACACAGGTACACCTAGGTCAGACTGCACAGAAACACCTCCAGGCAGGTTTTGACAGTCTCCAGAAGAGAGACCACAACCTCTCTGGGCTGCCTGTGCTAGTGCCTTGTCATCCTCAAAATAAAGAAGTTTCTCCTTAGGTTTAAGTGACACCTCCTGTGTTCTAGTTTGTAGCCATTGCCCCTTGTCCTGTCACTGGCCACCACTGGAAGGATCCCAGCCCCATCCTCATTATACCCTTTAGATATTTATGTACTTAGAAAGTCCCCTCTGAGTCTTCTCTTTGCCAGGCTAAAGAGCCCCAGATGTCTCTTGATCATCCTTGCAGCCCTCCACTGGAATCTCTCCAGTAGTTCTCTTTGTGAAGGAGAGAATGGGAACAGTCACCATTGCATGAGCTGTGGCACATTGACACTACCAGTGCAGCCTGGGGGACCTAAGCACTTTGAGATTTATTATTGTCAGTCCTACAAATTGATCTCATTTTACTTCTGCAGCACAAGAAGCACCACAGAGTGTCAGGGAGGCAGCTCCCTAGGGTGGACCTTTGAATTTGGACCTTAGCAAAAGTGAGGGAGAGGTGGGTGCTATTCCTAGGGAGCAACACCGTGGTGGAAACCCACCACATGGCCTATCCCAGGTGACTTACCATCTGGGATCAGAGTAGTGACAAGGCAAGACACTCCAGCTAGCAGGTTTGCCACAGCCCAGGGGTAACGGCGACCAACACGGTCAATGGTGACAATGATGAAGGCGGCAGCTGGGAACTCCACAAGGGCAGAATAGAGGAAATCCAGATACATGTTCCCACCACCTATTCCCATGTGCATGATGAGTCCCTGGTAGACAACAGCGCTTGTGAACCTGTGCGGAGAAGAGCATTCTGCCTTTGTTAGTCAGTCAGAGAACGGAGATTCGTGTCATACTGGAGCCTTCAAAAACAGCTCTGCAATGTTATGTCCTCACCAATTGTACATCAAAATAAATGTATTTTTTCTCATCTGCGGTGTCCTAACAAGGTCAATGAGTGAAGGATTCTGCTTTCCACTATCTTCGTCTTCAAATTTAATGTCCTGCAGAAGAGCCAGCAAAAAAGGAGAGTAAGTTTCTACCGGAAGGAACTCATAGAAGCTACCATCATGATACTTACATGCACAAGCAAACTGAGCTCACCTCAAAATGGGAAGGCACCTGTTTCCGATTTTTTTTTGCCATAGCACTGACAACTTCCATAGCTTTTTCATTTTTCCCTTGAGATATCAGCCACCTGGGAGACTCTGGAAGGCACCTACAATGCAAGTGGATGCTATTATATATCAAAGCAAAACCTGCACATTGCTCCCACATATGGAAAACCAACAGGGTGTTTTAGTTGAGGTGGGGATTTTGTGCATGTGCTTTCCTGTTCTGCCAGGTAAAGTAGTATATTCCACTGCTGAAACTGGAAGAGGAGAAGCTGTGGAAGTGACTTAATATAGAGATTAGTTTTGCTAAAGTCAAATGAGAGAAGAGCTTTAAGAGTAGTGCTATCATTTTATTCAGCCTGTTCACCACAAACTGGCTCCTCTGAGGAAGCCATTTCCTGGTTGTGCTATCGCAGGTTCAAAAGCAGTAAACAAGCTGGACTTTGCTTCCCAATTTACAAATATGGGAAAAAAAATGACAAAAAATGTCTTTTTACCATTCCTAGCTTATCAACCCACCCAGGCTCCAAAGCACTTGAAAAATATCAATCAAAAAGCAAGGAGAGAATCCAAAATAAAGGTGAGCCTGTCTGCCTTTTCTTAGTTGGACCACAAAAAGCGGGAACTTTTTGTCCTTAAGAGAACATGTAAGCAACGTGCTACAGTTATGTTAGCATTCAACGATCTCTCAGTAACCATTTTTTTCAGTGAAAGATGTCACAGCATTTCTTTTCCTTCAGGAAATGCTTCATGAGATAATATATGATATCAAGCCACTCTCTCTCAGTGTTTTTTGAAGTGGCCTTTTTTTCCAAACAGAAGTCAGATTCCTGTTTCCCTCTCCTTTTATGCTGTGTACCTGCTCTTTGCACTAAGCGGTTCACATGACCAAAAAATGGTGCCATGTGCCCCTCAATATCAAGTCTTGGGAAGAAGGAGGAAGTAATTTCTGGGAGGTGGGCAGAGGTATAGCAAAAGTCCATTTACCAGTAGTAGAGCAGGAAGAAGCAGCTTGGCAAGGTGACAGTGAGCTGCAGCCATCGCCAGTGAGGGATGGCATAAGCAATGGCATCAAAGACCAGGAGCCCAACAGAGAAGGCAGTCTGGTAGAGGATGCCCACCGTCCTCCGATACTTTGGACCAACGACTTCTGTCACTGAAAACAGACACAGAAAGAGGTGAATGACAGCTCAGCCATGACTGCTCAGTGCAGCAGTAACTTGCTCTGTGAGGGCACTGGAAGACCAATGCTTCACTAAGGCCTGCAGACAGGGCAAGACTGAACAATGCCCTGGTAATCCTGGGCTTCTTGTCATAAAGCCTCTGGACAAAAAAAAAAAAAAAAAAAATTAAAATACAAAAATTTTTGTTGGNCTAATGTTTGCTGAGGAAGGTTTGCTTTTCTGTCACACAAAATCTTAGCAGAGGAGAAAACACTGTGCAGCTCTTACACCAGCCCAAGGCATCCAGTACTGTACTGCACTGTGGAAATCTCTCAGTAAATCAAACATTCCTCAATGCCCACAGATAGATTTTACTGTAACATCTACCACCAAGCTACATAACATCTCCAACCCAGTAATAAAATACTATGTTTTCTTTAACATGTGCAGCCTTCCGTCTTGCAGCTCGCTCCAAGTACATAAGGAACATTTGTACCACAGGTTGGTACACAGCTTTCTGGTCAGGATGGCTTTATAACTCATCTGCACTTAGCAATAGCACGTGACAGGATAAACCCACAGGTGAAGTCTTGATACAGAGCTGAAAGTAACAGCAGGCAGGCACAAGCACACTCAATTTTGGTTTTAGTTTTGCAATTTCAAGAAGGCAAACTGATTAGAAAGAGAACAGAAAGCAGTTATCTAGCAGCTGAAGGAAGCGCTGTGTTTTGAAGCCATGGATTAGCTAATACTGTTTGGCAATGAAATGCATAAAAGCATCTCCTCAGGCTCAGTAGGACTGAGCCAAGAGCAGCAGAAGCATAGACAAATATGCCAGGAGACTGTGATAGTAACATTGGTCTGTCCTAGTAACCTTCCCTGGGCATTGAGTACTGGCCACCCCTAATGAGAAGTTTAAAGGGACCTCAAGGCTTTTGAGGATTCTATGACACTTCTCTCTCACAAAAGAGCTTTGAGGAAAATCCAGAAGTAAGAAAGTGTAACTGAGGGAAAATATCAGGATAGGGTTAGGCACTGTCCTGTCAGATGCTCTAAAATGGCACATGATGCATTCCTATGTGACCTGAGCTAGATTATATGGTCCTGCTCTGGCAGCGGGGTTGTACCAGATGACCTCTTTGGGTCCCTTCCAACCCCGACATCCTGTGATATGAAGATGTCATTTCTGTGAGAAAAATATTTAGAAGGCCAAGCAAACATCTAAAATATGCACAAGAAAGAGCAATCATGTCTTGGAAGAAGACAGCCTGGGCTATGAGCTGGATATTTTTACTTTATTAATATCATATATATGGATAACTGTATTAGCAAGATGTCTCCACTAAGACTTGGCATTACAGAGTGCAGAGATTTACATGTTTATCACCAGAACAGTGAACTGCATCACTCTGAGCTACTCCCTAAAGCCTCTATTGGGCATCATTTAAGATATTTCATTTGGTGCTTTGGTGATTGCTTGGAATTAGGGCTTTTTTGACAAGCCTGAGCACCACACTGGAGAAGTTCCAGGCAGCTCTACCATACACCAGAAAGCTGAACCGGCCCAAACTCTGCTGCCACATAACTATGCTTCACTGCCAGACATGATGAATGTAAAGTGCTGGGAGAAGCACCAGCATAGCCTGGCTCCTTTGCAACCCCCCAGGTTTGTCTCCACTCAAATAGGTACACAGATACCCAAAGAGCTTGTCTTTTTCTCAGCAAGCACATTCTGTTCCTCAGTTATTTTTAGGCTGTAAACCCTCTGTTTACCCTTTAGTGCTCTTCATGTCATAAAAATGCCTTCAATGTTCCCCATCCTCAGCCTGCTTCATTAATTACCTCTTCTGTGTCATCACCCCACCTGCAACTGGGCTGACACAGCTGGGGTCTGCCTTCAGGCCATTTCCATCCCTAGGGGAGAGAAGGGAGCCTGTGGGCCCACATTTGCAAAGCGGTGCTACACCATAGGGAAGAATCTATTTTGAAGCAACAGCCCTAATATACCACTGCTTGCTTGAGCTTTGAAGGCTGCTGTTGGTCTTTCTAATGACAGTGCTTGAAAAAAATAATGAAAAGTCAAAGGGGAAGAAAACTCCTTGACATCAAGACAAGGAGTAATGGGTGTAAGTTGCAGCACAAGAGGTTCCACCTCAACACAAGGGGGAACTTCTTTACTGTAAGGGTCATAGAACACTGGAACAAGCTCCCCAGAGAGGCTGTGGAGTCTCCTTCTCTTGAGACTTTCAGGGCCTCTCTGGATGTGTTCCTCTGTGATCTGAGCTAGATTGTGTGGTCCTGTTCTGGTGGGGGAGTTGGACTCAATGATCTCTTTGGGTTCCTTCCAATCCCTGACGTCCTGTCACAGATGTTCTTTATATTGCTTTTATTTGATTTTTTAAAAAAAAAAATTAATCTTCTGCAGCCAATCTTGCTCCTGGCAAAAAAATTTAACTCACCCAGGATGTAGCCTGCAGTCCAGCAGCCCTTGCCAACCAGCCCTTGCAAGAAGCGAAGGATAACTATCCACAGATAGGTGGGCACGAAGACCAGAAGGACTCCAAAGACAACATTTGCAAGAATTGTATTCAGGAGGCAAAATTTACGTCCAAACCTGGATTGGAAGATAACACAAGCAAAACACTAGATGTGAAAGCATACTTGGTTTAAAGAGCTTTGTGCATCTTTGGAAGAAATCCAATTTTGCTATATAAGGGATAGATGCATACTGACTTTATTTTTCACCCTTCACTTCTTTTTAATTCACTGAAAAAAATGACCATGCCCATTGTTGTGCAATTCCACAAAGGCTGTCAAGCTTCTCAGAGAAGAACCACTTCCCAAGTTAAAGAGCAGCTATAGTCCCTTATTTACAGATTTGGGCTGTGATTGCTATCTCTGAATTTCAGAATAGGCAGTTCAATAATGGGGGTTTTATAATGGGATGAAAAATAATTATAGGCTAATAATGTAGTTCTGATAAGTCTGCACATACCAGAATAACATATTTATATACCCCAAATGTTAATACTAAAAAAATCTTATACCTATAAATCTTGCTATGATTGGGCTGCATTTCACAACTGGAACAGCTCAGAGCCAGAGCCTGCTGTGCAAGCAGTCTCTAGGCAGGAGGGCAGCAGCAGGGACAAAGGGCTTTCGAGCATCAGCATTTGTTTCTTTTTAACTTTGGTCACTGGGCAAGGGTGACTGCCTCTGCTGGCTGTGAACAGGGCTGGCAAGGTGCTAGGACACAGATTTTCAAACCAGCACACCTCATATCTGGTAGTCTCCACAGTTGCTAATTCAAAGTTTCTTCAAAGGAAACAAGATGTTTTCAGAATCTACAGTTCTCCAAACCAGTATTTCCTGGCTTTGGTTAGCATTCTAAGGCTCTCGTGTGGCACGGTAGGGAGTTTTGGGCATACGGTCCTAAAATAATTCTTGCAGGCTCTGCGGTACTTAGAGAGCAAGACAGATTTGCGCAAACCTAATATTGCAACTGAATATCCAGGCGGTTGACTGTTTTGAGAAAAGCAGAGAAGATACCAGTTGCACAACCTTTCTCTGCCATTACCTATCTTAGCTGCTGAACACTGATAAGGGAGGTCAGAGCGTTTTACTGCCAGCCCACACGTACCTGTCTGCTATGTAGCCAATGTTTATGGAGCCAATAAAAAAGCCAGCATTCACAGAAGCCTGGAAGAGGTCCAGCTTCCAGGAGTCCTCGCACACCAGGTTAAACTAAAAGAGCAATCACAGTGAGAAGGAAGAGAGTGAAATGAGGAGCTAGTTTACATCCACAAGCCTCCCTCATCTCAGTTAAAGATTTAAACTTATTTCTGAGTCAATGTCTGTTTTATCAGCACACAAAAAAACCTTACTGACTTAAGTGTCCAGCATTAAAACCAGGATCAAGCCCTTGAGCAGGTTCCTGGTATTTCCTATTCATGTCTCATCCCTTGTTACCTGAAAGAACATAAGCAAGTTACTACCTGTCAAGATCAGGACCCTTGTGTTAGGTCTTGTTGATCAAATCAGCAAGGACCTGATGATCACCCTGGGCTTTTCAAATAGCATTTTTTGTGGCTGATGGTTAACATTTCTGAGCAGTTCTAGTTGCCTCATGCCTGCACATGCCACATTAGTCCCTAGATGCCCCTCAAGACTAAGGATGATACCTTCATTAGAAGTACTCTAGATGATGTCCCACTTTACAAGGAGCACTGGATTCCCAGAGTGGGAAGAGATATCTGCATCTGGGCCTGAGGCCACAACATTTTCTCTCTGCTTTGGTCTTTTGCTCCTACAGCTTCACCTGCCAGGAAACTAGGCATTCTACATCCAGGGCCAAGCTTTACACCATAGAAGGGTTCACATGTATTTGCCATCTGGCCTTACTTCTGATATCTTAAGTAAACATGTACAGAGAAGCTACTGGAGAATAAGGTTAAAAAAAAGGTGTCCTAATGTGGCTAAGAATTCTTTTTCCATCCTGCTGGTAGCTGGCTTTATTTAAAACTATGCATCTTTAGTCAACGTAAAACCTAGTATTTCTCCTGATGATCTGTGTGAGTCCCTGTGAGGATATTCTTCCATGTGTCAATTTCTCTTTGGAGCAAAGTAATATGCTCTACTCTGCTACTCTTTCCCTTGCACAACTGCCAGAGCAAGGGACAATATAACAGCATTTGAGATCATTCACAGAAGCAGTCACATCCAGAAGCAAAATGCATTGTTAAAATGCACACAGAGGCATGTGACATTTCTGGTTATCCTGCAAAGGAGGCAACCTGCAGGTCTGGCCTTGCACCATTTTCAGAAGAAAAGGCAAGGCATCTGATGTGAGAGCACGACTCCATGAATAAACAGACTACAAGTTTTAGACTTCCCACAAACTCAAGAGACCATAGTGGAGGCATCTGCATTAGAGCATCTGATCAAGCCTTTTGCAGCAAAGATGTGCTTGCCGTATTGCAGTTTTGCAGAAGTTTTTGGATCATCGTCTGTTTGAGGGGTGCACATCAGACCATCTGAAATGATGTGGTCCCTTAATATCACACAGTCCATAGAGGAAATAAGTACACTTATCATACACGACCTAAAATCTAGCTCAAACCTGAACACTGAACTTGCCTGCTCTTGTGTGTTAGATGCATGGGGAAAAGACCTTGACTTTTACCATCTCTAAAAATTTGGTGGAACTTTCTGTGATCAAATCAAGTTTGTCATCCCAGCTGATACAAATTTATTTTGTAAGTTAAAGCACCTAACCGCCTAAGTACTCTACATAGTTTGAATACCATTTTCAGTTTATTCACACATCATCTGAGAAAGCAAAAAAACTTCTTCCACTTCATTCCTGATTCAAACTGCTTAACTGTGGGAGGCAGTTACCTTTTCCCCCACCCATCGTCATTCACTCACATTTGAAGCAAACTGGTAAAGACAGGCTTCTTTCTTTTGGAAACCTTCACGTCTGGGCATGGATCCCAAGAAGACTGGGAGGTGTGCCCGCTCAGGGATCAGCCAGTTTTGTTTGCAGTGCTGCAAGCTGCTGCTCTCTTGCAGGTGCTGTTTACACTCCTCCACCAATCAGACCTCTCATGAGATGGGAGTTGCATTCAGTTTTGGACTTTATCTAGCTGAGGATTTATTTGCTGAAATATGTTCTGCTCCCCAGCTAGAGATATAAGCCTCCTGAAGCAGCCAGTGCAGTGCTTCACAGCAAGGACAGTGGTAAGATAAGTTGCAAAGCACCTGCACATGTTGACAGTGAGAAGAAGATCCCCTGCCCAGGTAAGCAGGCATCTTTTTTAAGACAGCCGAGGCTACATCAACCCACTCTCACATCCATCAGCTTGACTGTAACAGAGGTAACAAGGGAAAGGGGGCATTCGTTTTTACCTCAGTCACGAGAGAGGTCCCTGGAGAACTGTAGACCCAGCCATCCTGGCAGGGACCGAGGGGCACAGTGCTCCTGTTGCCTGTAAGGCTGCCAAGGGGGTCAGTGCAGCTGATGCCTGTCTCATTCCAGTCCACTTCGTACCTCCTGCAGCGGCTGCTGTAACTGGCACCATGGGCACTCCATTCAGGAACTGTGTAATTCAGCTGCTCCTCCAGGCTCCAGCCACACCGCTTGCTCAGCTCAGCCACCCCAGGGCTGACGCAGTGATGCTCAGGGATAAACCCTAAGAATACGACACCCACGTATACTGGGGTGAAGGCAGCAGAAAGCAAACACAGGACAAAGAAGGTTTGCTTCTGGAACCTGTCAAATTCTCCAACATGCTCTAAAATGTCATCTAGCGTTGGCATTTTGGCATCAAAACCACCACAAAAATTTCATCTAGGTCTTCTCTGCAACACTGATACAGTTAGTTGGCAGCGAAGCTATTTAAGTAACAAAGACATTTGACCAAAAGTCAAGACTAACTTCATAAATTATTAAACTACATGTTGCAAGCTTTGCTTTTTAGGTTTTATTTGAAATCAGACCTTAATTCACCCATGGACAATTTCCATTTAACCCCCAATTGGAGCATATGTGTTCCTTTTCTCCAGAAAAGCCACTAACAGCCCCAGCACTTTGGGTTTTATTCGTCAAACTACTTGGTCAAAGAAAATGCATTTTAAGGAGCCGGTCTTAATGGAAAATTCCAGCAACGTGCAAGCAAATGAAAAGTTTAGTGTACCAGCTGCTGGGCACCACATGTGAACAAGGCTTACCAGCCAGGTCCCATAAACAGTATGCAGTACACTGTGAAACAGAAGTGTCTCTACAGAAGGAACAGCTTCCCCACAAACTTCAACAACATGTTATGTGTCTCATCCCTGCAGCCACTCTCACTCTCCCCTCTCCATTTCTGAGGAAAACCTCTCTAAGGGAACATAATTTTCACCTGACTATATTTTTGCAGTGATATAAAAGATGAAAAGCATTCACTAAGTACACACTGGCAATAGCTTTGGGAAGCCAAACAACACCTGGAGAAGACCTGTAAGACTTTAGGTAGAATTCATTGTGAGGCACACCTCCAAAAAATCTAGTTATATTGGACTCCAGTATTTTGTGCTTTCCATGGATAAACACTTGCTCCTTCAACAACTTTTACTACTAGCTGCTTCCATCAGAAAGAAAAACATAACTGAAGGTAACATTTTAAAGATGGAAAAAAAGGTGGAAAGTGCCTTACACAGTTTAGGCAACCGGGCAAAAAAAATTTCAAGACTTCTTTTCAACACATTCCAAAACCTAAACAAGCTTAGAAGGACATTCTGCTCCAGAGACAGAAGCAGTTCCTTGCATGTTCCCACTGCATATCAGCCATAAGACCAACAGTGGCCTCATCAGCTGCGAATGCTGCTTTGCAGAGCAACACTCTGAGATCACTCCCTGCATCTCACAGAGGAGGTAGAAGGGGTAACTCTTCTCAGGACAGGATAACTGAAGCAAGGTAACAAAAATTCCTCTCCTACAGCCACTTACAGGTACATTATCCCAAGCTTAGCACAGCACCACTCCATACCAGATTTCTCTTTCTTGACTACAGGGTCTCCAAGCAGAGCTGAGGAGGGGAACAGCAACACAAAAGTCCACAGCACCCAGCACACTAGCAGCCAGAACACTCAGTCTCACTCAGCAGGATATGTGCAGTCAGTCAAGGCCAAGGAAACTGATATCAAAGCCTACATGGGAAGTGGGTGAAGTTTAAAGCCATTAGGCTCCATTTTAAAAGCAAAACCAGCAATTTTGTTTAATCAGGTGATAATGGTGTGCATTAAGTTCCAGCCAAGTGGTTCCTACTATTCTCTTAACATTTCCTTCCCTATGGTTAATCAGGCTATTCTACTGGGCAAACAGCCTGAAGTCATCTCTGAATATGATAAGATTCCATCAGCCTGCATAAAAAGCTTAAAAATTGGGCACTGAAGTCACTCACTTCTGTTGGCAGCATAGTAGAAGTACATCACTGATGTTGCTCAGATAAGTACCTCCATGAAAAGTACCTCTACCTAAGCCTCAAGTCACAGCAAACAGACCAATGCAGCGTTGTGTCTTCATGCACAGGAAGTCATTCCCAGCAGTGATCAATGGATCAAACAACTCCAAGATGCCAGCCCTAAAGACCTGGGGAAAGGAAACAGCATTCTTCAACATCCATTGAGAGAACTACATGACAGGACTCAAAATTCCACTGTCAAGCCTCTCATTCCCCAGATCAGCCAAATGCTACATACAAAAAAAGTTGGTTTTGTTATGATGAGAGACAGCCTTAGCCAAACTGATTTATACTGTCATTGGTAACAACAGAACAGGAAGAAAACCCAAGTCTGGTAAAAGAATACACCCCTGGGGCTTACCTGTATATTCTGATCTTTGTCACCAAACATTGGCCCTTGTCTTGATTGGCATAGCTAAGGTATTTGCTATTACAGCACGAAAGTTTAGAGCAGCACTGCAGACTAGTGTAAGAAAGATTCCAGACTTGAGATGTGGGACTTTGAATACCCACTTCATATCTTTTATTGAAATTGCTGAATACTTTATATTACACTATTTTGATTCAAAATGGAGTTTTTATAAAAAGAAACCATTGTTGAAACTGAGTAAGCCAGCCAAGAGGAACAATGAAAAGTTTCCAAAAATCCTGACCACCACACATACTCGTACAATCATTGCCCATGATTTCATTTAGAAAACACCTGGAGAAGAGCAAGACTGATAGAGGAAATTTGACTTGCATTCATTCATTGCCAGCAGCTTTTCAAATCAATGACCATGGCCAGGATCATTGCATAAGAGCTAGAATTTAGATTATCAGGAAACACCTGCCCAAGCTTTTTCCTTGCAGTTTATACCAAAGAGAAGCACTATCATGACAGGGCTCCTCCAGCTGTTGGGCTTTTCTTAGTGGCAGTGCAGACTGTATTACAGGAATTCAGTCTCTATGTCTGTGAAAACCCTGATTCTCTGTTCTAGCTCAGCCATAATCTAAAGGGAAAAAAATAATAAAAATCTTTGGGTTCTTGTCAGCTGCTCAGGCAAATACTGAAGTCAGTTATATGACCAGTACCAACAAAATATCATGCAAAAAAACCAGCAACCATTTCAGGCAAAAGCTATACAGAGTTGTACCTTTCAGTCGATACCTTTGAACCAATGATCTGTTTAAATTAGAATGAATATTCAAATTTACAGGATAAATTAGACCAGTCCCAAAATTTACATCAAATCATCCCCAAAGTTACATTTTCCCTTGTCTTACAATGGGTGTACCCATAGAATAATACCCTGCCGGCAGGAAGAACACGTTGCTATTAAGCAAACCTGAGTACAGAGGATCAATAAATACAGGGAGTTAAAATGCTAGTAGTCAGACAACTTGAGTCTCAGGAGCCAGGGGCTTCATTGAACTTTAATCCTTTTGCTTTTAAAGGTTTTTCTATTTTGAACAAGCATTTAACATCCATGCTAAGGTTAAAAAAAAAAAAAAAATTAAAAAAAAAAAAGGTGTCCTGGCTACAGAGAGTCAATGTAATTCAGTTAACTGGATGTTAGAAATCCAGTCATGACTGAACAGATCATTGTAAACAACCAAGAAATCTTTCTCTTCTTCCCTTTTCAATGGTTTCTTGTTAAAGGCAAAATTCAGAAAAATCTTTTGGGCTGAAGTCTTCATATTTGGTTGGAAATGTTGTCCTGTTATATATAATCTCTCTATATATATTTGATTAGGCACAAGAGGAGTTATTAAACATTCAACAAGTCCTCATCACTATCATCATGAAACGATACTGTATTTGTAGAGTTCTGTGCCTGCTGCTGGCCTGGGTTGGGTTTTG
Organism: Psilopogon haemacephalus; assembly: GCA_013396835.1. Classification (NCBI taxonomy): domain Eukaryota; kingdom Metazoa; phylum Chordata; class Aves; order Piciformes; family Megalaimidae; genus Psilopogon; species Psilopogon haemacephalus. The sequence goes on from VWZI01009213.1 coordinate 131,585, forward strand.
CTTTCCTTTCTTTTCCTCCATTCAGCAAACAAGCTTTGTCATCACTTCCAAAACTGGGTAGCTTCTTTTGTGGGTGCTTTCCCTTGTCTAGTCCTCTTCCTGACTGAATCTTTACATCTGGAATAGTTAACACTTCATCCTCACTGTCCAGGTCATCCACACGGAGAGAGGTAAAGGCTTCAGATGTAACAGGCTTTGTAGTAATGTGACCATTCTCCTGCCTGCCTTTTGTTGTCCTTTGATTTGGTGCTGCAACTTCCTCCATAAGCCACTCTGTTTCGTTCTCATTAGCTTCTTCTTCACTATTTATCTACAAGTAAAAAGAAAATGGTAAGAGCCTGTAATATCCTTCCAGATTCTGCCACATGCTGATATCCCCAACCATCAGATCTCACATCACAGGTGGCCTTAGGTTTAATTTAGGCCATAGCTTAAGTTATGAGATAGTAATGGTGTGCTATTGGCAGGATTACTATCATTTCTCATTATGTCTGAAACAGGCTTCTTTCTTTTCCTGTACATGTGTGTTACTTGGCTGTTGGTAGACTGCTCTTCATTTTCTCAGATGTTTTCCTTTTCTATTTCACAATATTAATGTAGGTATCTCAGCTGTGTAGCTTTCCTGAAGCCACACAGTATGTTTTCCATGCCCTGAAAGAACTAGGAATTCAGGGGAGTTATTTATTAAAAAAAGCTTCATTTTAAGAAAACCTGACAAGAAGCAACATCTGATTTATTACCTTTGTGTACTTGTAGGAAACACCAGATGTTCTTCTGCAGCAGTTTGTTATCTTGCTTATTACAATCTCCCTAAAGAAGAGGAAGAATACTGCATTAGGATGATTGTATGCACATTACTAGCCTGTATTTTCCCTCACTGAATTTTGCCATTGACATAAAGCATTTCACCAAGCAAGCTGCAAGCTATCACATAGTGAGACTTGACCCTAAACCACTCCATAACAAAACTCTACATGATGATGTACATCTTGCCCCTTAGCACAGCTTCAGGAAACACCTCTGCCTTTTACATCTAAGAAGAATAAAATAAAACTTGTCTGGAAAGCAAAAATCCAGAACTTTCACTTGTGTTGTTTTACAGTTGCTGCTGTTGTACATTTCTGGCTTGACACCATGAAGAGTGAAACATCAAATACTAACAAATTTGTCACATTATTTTATGCTCCTTAGTTAATAGCTGTCCACAACAGACTAGCCCAATTTATTTGTGTACTCCAGCCCTCTATACATGGACCTTTAGACAAAACAAATAAAAGAACCCAAATAAACCAAAAGTAAAACACTAACTGTAAACATCCAAAACACCAAACATCAATACAGTTTGACAGTTGATGTTGCCAGGTGGGAAACAGAACTTAAAAGCTCTCTACTTCTCTTTCACTGAGGCAATGAGTCCTATCAAAGAAACTTCTAGAGTTCAAAATCATTTCTTACCTCCTCTCTTTTTTGTAGAATAGCAAGACTATTAGGCAAGCGGTCAGAACAACTAGGAGGACACTCAGCACAGCACCAACAGCTTGACTTCTCCTTGAAAGGCCTTTAGGTACCTGAGCTTCCTGGTCAGTTTGGTGCTCATTGCTTCCTGGATCATTGGTTGATCTAATTTAAATTGCAAAGAAAAGGATGAGTAAGATCACTTGACCAGTTGCATCAAAAATCAATTAGAAACATCAGATTCAAAGAAGTTAAAATGTGCCACAGTGTCCTGTCAGTCCTAACACCTGTAAAGAATTAAATTTAGGGGATTTCCTCATAAGTAAAAATCTGTGGTGGGAGGGAGGAAATGTATGTAGTACTGCGCTGACATCCTGGTATGCCGTCCAACAGTATAGAAAACTTGCAATCAAGACTCAAGTGCATGATTAGGTGCTTCAGGCATTACACAGCTGCAATTATGCACATGAAGCTGCTGTGTTAGAAACAAACCTGCCCCTAAGCAAGCTACAGAAGCTACAGCAATTATTTACCTCTCAGCTGATTATGACACCTTACAAGTATCAATAGTTAACTGCCTGCTTCAACCAGAATAAACATTTCTCTCGTGTTTTCAAGCTAGCCAACAGGATGTGAACAGTCACTGGTTCAGTAACCAGTCTCTCCGTTCTTTGCAGAGAGGCTGCCTCCATGCCAAGAATGCCTGTAAGTACCTAATACAGTCCCTCTGCTTTTAACACTGTCACCTTGTTACTCTTTTTTGCATATGTAGAAAAAGTTGATCAACTGCAGAAATACTTCATTATTCCTCTAAGACTTGTAATGATTTTTCACTCCATACTAAAGAACTATGCAAAGAGAGGGGAAGGCCAGTCTGGCATGGCTTTGAAGTTTTCCAGACAGTAAGGCAAGAAGGGTGAAAAACCTTACCAAAATACTGGTTACTTGTCTCAGTAACACAAGACACACTTTCTTAGCTACAACCAGTTTTACTAAGTGAGAACAATATTAAATTTCACCATTCCCCCTCCAATATTACATTTCTCCATTCCCCCTGCAAACAAGTGGCTGTCTTTCCAGATCAACCCAGCAAACATTTATTTAGCAGTCACATGCCAAATATCAAACACAAACACCAATTCCATCTACCCATGAGTCTACTGCTTTTTCAGCTTTTCACTTTTTTTTTTTTCAGTCACTGTGATGAACAAATACAAAAAAAGTCTTAGCTGAAAAGTGCTGACAAAAGCTGCTTTCAGAAAATGGTTAACTACTCACATTAATGGACACACGGCAGATGTATGCCAGGTAAATAAATACTGGCAATCTGCTGTCTCATGAAGGAATTCTGGGATGCCCTCCTTTGCTTCTGGATTGCAGTGGAAGAAAATGGTTGAAGAGACAAACTTTGACTTATCTTTACCACATTTGGAGTCTGATGAAAACATGACATCCAAGTCATCATCTACAATGAGAAGAAAACTTTATAGTTTACTAATTCCCTGGGAACGCTATCAACACTATACCCTGGAAAGTTATGTATTTGTTCTGCAATAACAGCTTATGCTTTGCAGTATCTTCAAGTGAGCTTATACATTTATATACAGCTGATCCCATTGGAACATTATGGTAAGTTCTTCAGAAGGAAAAAGTAGCTAAATAAAATTCATTGCTTATGCAGTACAACCACAGTGGAAAACAGGAGATGGAGTCATCTATTTTATATAATTTCTACCCAAGTCTTACAACAAGTGTCAAACCCAAAGGCCACATTTGCAACTGAGCTTACACAATTAAAAAAACACAAGCAAAATTCTGTTACACAGACTCCAGATACTTCTACAGAAATGGATTAGCACAGAAACAAGAACCATTTTCTGACAAAGCAATTCACAGAGAATATCAAGCAACTCTGACTAATGAGCAAGTACTTACCCTTAACATAGTATTTAGCTTTAGTGGAAGTACCAATCCTCCGAAAGCGACGTTCATTAGTTTTAACCTGGCAGACATTTGCTCCAGAGCATTCTGAGAAACTTGAGTTTTTTATACCAGAAAGTTGAATTTCATATACATATTTATCACCATTTGTCCTTATGTCACCAGAAGCTGTATACAACCTGAGGAAACAGATGGGAGGTCTATAATTAAGTTTAAACTCACAAATTAAGGTTATTCCAAAGACATGATTACCAACAGTGGTAGCTGCTGCCACTGGTTGATTGCAGAGTAAGTTGGAGTGACTAGCTGAGCAACCAGAAAAGATGCAGAACTGAGGCTTCCTCTCTGAACATTACAAATTATGACATTTAGCATAATCTTTCCAAGAAAGCACAAAAAGCAATACAACTTTTCTAGTTATATTGCTCTCAATGAATGTATGACCATGTAAATACCTCCAACAGATTAAGATAAACTGGAGGACAAAAAAGCATTATTCAGCAGCACATATACAAGCTAGACTACTGACCACAAAAACTACATTGTTGTGTCTTTGGCTACGATAAATCATATAACTGAGCTGTTTTCTCCAGAAGGGTAAGTAGTTCTACCATAAAGTGTTACAAAAATACTATGTACAACTACATCCTTTCACACTGCTAGTCTGAATGAGAATGCTCTGAGATTCACAGCTATTTGTTGTAGCCACCTGTCTAAAGGCTCGGCTTGCTCAAATATGACATGCCTTTAATTACAGAAAGTTTTAGTTTTGTCCTGTCTTCCTCTCCTCCTTTATCCATGTCTGTTTGATTTGCCTTTTCTCTGTTTGTAATGCTATTACCATGTCTGCACAGCAAGCTTGCCCATAGCACTTCCACTCAGTCACTCCAGTCCTTATAGTAGCCTTCCAGTATTTGAAGGGAGCCTAAAAGGAAGGCTGGGGAGGGACTGTTCACAAGGTCCTGTTATGATAGGACAAGGGGTAATGGGTTTAAACTGGCAGAGAGGAGGTTTAAGCAGGATGTTAGGAGGAAGTTCTTTACAGTGAGGGTGGTGAGACACTGGAACAGGTTGCCCAGGGAGGTTGTGGCTGCTCCCTCCCTGGAGGTGTTCAAGGCCAGGTTGGATGAGGCCTTGGGTGACCTGTTCTAGTGGGAGGTGTCCCTGCCTATGGTGTGGGGTTGGAACTGGATGACCTTTGAAGTCCCTTCCAACCTAAACCATTCTATGATTCTATGCTGGTGGTTTGTGCTCTACAGTTTATTCTTCCCGTAACACTAGTATGGGCACTTTCCCTTTCATTACTCTAGCACTGATATTAAATATAGTACTTTAGACGATTCTTGATTAGGGTTATGTGCAATATGTACAGTCAAACTGGTCTTCCCCTGCATCTTCTGAGTTCATTCATACTTGATCATTCCTCCAGAGCTGTACTTCCTCACTTCTAAGGCTTTGAAGTATGGGTTCCTTCTTCCACATGGAATGTCTGATCTGGACTAGAAGTGCTATGTGAAAAGCCAAAGAGCACTCTAAATGAAAATAAAAAGAGAAGAAAAAAATGTTCTCTGGCACTGAACTAATGTCTACACACTATGGAAAGAGCAATAACCCACAAAATGGAGATCTAACATAAAGTCAAGGATTTGCAGGCTTTAGAGCAGTCTGAAGTACACCTGGACATGCACACAACTATAAATTGAGCTGTCTGCCGTGCTATTTCTAAGCCCTTTAAGTCAGTTATTGGTACAAGGTGAATCCAGTGCTATTTCCACTTGACAGTGAAAAACTTAAGGAAACAGAATATTGACACCAAGCTCTCTTTTCTTGGCAGAACTAAGGTGTTGGGTTTTTTTTGTTGTTTTGGTTTTGTCCATTTGGGGTTTTTTGAGGGGTTTTGTTTGTTGTACTTACTTGTGATAAGCATCCCCTAAAGAGAAGTTTTTCCCAGTTGCAGGATTAATAACTGTTCCATTCACCACCTCCACCTCCTGCTCCTTCACAGCACAAGCTGCACGTGTGTCCCAAGTGATATAATAAGCACAGTTTTCTTCATCAATCCTGCCAAACAACACACAACTGATAATTCCAGGAAACAGTAACAAGCGCTTAGTATCTCAAAAAAGGGAAAGCAGACAGCTGATAAACCCTGTGTGGAAATGTCTTGCCTAAGCATCATGGTGAGAGTAAGCAAGAACAGTCAGCAGCACTCAAAAAAAAAAATCTGTTTGAATTGTACTGAACTCTTTTGCATTTTCAAGACTCAGGTAGGACTGCTGTATTTCCTACTGTGCAAGTTCCAGAAGTTGCACAGTGTATCTGAGGGTTTTATCCAAGTATTTCACCTAGCAAACATGTCAGGCTACTCCTGGCAAATTTGACATGCGGCACATTAGTTTGTGTGCCCTGTCCTAGTTAATCAGATTTTTTTTACCTTCGCCTCAGAAAAGGCATCTTGATCAGTTTCCCTATCCTACAAACAATATACTGTTAACCAAAACAAGACTGAGAAGAAAAAGTCATGGAGCTTTCTTAGTATTTATGATCACTTTATACAGCTTCTAGTTATCTGTATTGATGCAACAATAAGCCATGTCTTGTAAGCTCTACCTCTGACAGTAAGGTTTCTCTACTGAAGAGATTTTGAGCTAAGTTAACAGGCGGTTGCACTACAAGTGATGTCAAAAGCAACAGCACACCATGCATTGTCACATCTAATTTGGAAATACAATGTTTAAGTTTTTGCCCAGAAATTTTAAGATGTAGAAAGAATACAATTATTCATGGAAGCAGATAGGTGAAGAAACTCCAGAAGATCCGTGACTTACAAGTATTGACCAATGATTATTTTAGAGAATTAAAAAAAAAAAAATTGGCAGTCACTGTCCTAAGACTCACATACTAGAGAGGTACAAAAGAATGAACTATGCAGATCAGTGTTGTGTTAATTTGTTACTCACCTCTGTAGCATGGGCATGCCAACAGTTTTTGCACACTTCAGTTCTATAATTGTCTTTACTTTCTTGTTTTGCCTACATTCCTGCCCACTGGAATAACTAATATACACTGCATCACCTAGAAGAGAAAAGAGGTGACACTCAAGGTTTTTGAAAGCAGCCATCAGAAAGACTCTTTGCTCATTCTCCAGACTTTGTTCAGATTAACTTCCAGGACTACTACTTCCTCCTGCACAGGCCACATATCAGTTACAGTACTTCAGTAATCTGAGGCCTTCACAGTGACAATCACTTAAAAATCACTCTCAAACACTTTTGTATTTTCATCATACCATGTGTTCAGGTCATCAGTATGGCTGTAACACTTTTATATTTAAGATGTTGGTTTTTTTAACGTAAGAGTAAATAAGGATACTCATTTGTAAACAAACTCAGGCAGTAGACACCATTGCCTCAATTTCAGCAGCAGCAATTTAAAAAAAATGTTTAAACTGAAAGATAGAGTAAAACTGGGATTTTAAAAAATATTTTTCTTAAGTGTGAAGCCAGTCAGTCATTTTTCACATGCTGCTTTAATTAAAGAAGTTTATAGACTTCAAACAAGTCTTTCAAAAAAGCAAGAAAAAAACAAATAGTTCCCCTTCCCTCAGTTAGGGAATCATAGACAGGCTGAGGCTGGAAAGTGATCTCTGTAGTCATCTGGTCCAAATCCTTTGCTCAATACAGACTTTACCATAATTTAAGAACCATTATAGTAAGGTTGTAAAATTTCACCACCTCTAGCTCTCTACAGGAACAAGAGTAGCTGTACCTGTCACATTCAGCTTCTGTGTATGAACAAGCCCAAGAACTTGAACATCTCCATTTTCGCTCTTCCTGCAAACACTGGCTCTTTCAGGGCAGCCCGTAGGTCCCTCATGTACCCGCTGACAGAGATTCACATAGTACCTATAGGGAACATGGTAGGCAAAACTTCTTTAAAATTAATTTAGGTTAAACTGAAAAAGTGCAACAGACTTTAGAGAACTCAGGGAAAACTATCCAGGTTGAAAAAAAATTAGTTAGTTGACAGAATAAAGCATGTGCTAAAGTTTAGCAGATTACTTCTAACTAATTTTAAATAAATCACTGTGTGCAAAAAGAATTGATCATTTACCAGATTAGGTCACTTGTTAATTTTGACCTAGGTTGAAAATGGAAATTGCAGCACAAAACTATTTCATTAAGGTAGCAATTTAAATAGACAGCCTATGAAAACCTTCTGGCTTAGACTCAGTTGTCCTTTCAAAATTATTGTCAATAGAGGAAAGAAGTGAGGAATAAGATAGTTAATTCTCCCTCACATAAAAACGGGTTCCTTTTTGGTTTCTTTTCCTATATGCTGTGTTAAGCATAGAGAGTCTTAAGACACTATCAGCAATTTAAACAGACTCTGAATAGTAACCAAAGAGAAGTACTATGCAATAATAGAACTTGAGTTGTATTGCTTAGAAATCTGCTCCCTGAGAGTTACTCATCACTCACGAGTTCCCGTTGTGGAAAAAGATCCATGATCCTGTCAGGGAAGAGAGCATTCTCAAGTCATAAGTTCTGTGCTTCTGGATAAACTTGCACTCCATCTTCTTGGGAGGACAAACTGCCTGAGTCTTCCATTCAAATGTCACAGCACAGCCAAGTGTCTCACTCAGAAGGTATGGTCTCCCAACCCCAGCATTTTCATCACATGTGAAAATAATGGTAGATTCCCTTCTTGCAGTTGCTGTAAGGGGTAAGGTTGGAAAGAGGAGAGAAAGAGAAACAAAAACGCATCACTTTGCAAGAGGTATGTATGGATTTCAGTGTAACAACTTTGCAGTACCACCAAAAACTGTAATCAGGTATTATTTCAGAGAGGCATAAACACTATCTAGCAATTTTATTCCCTCAGCTAGCTTTCATGCTTTTTAGAAAATAGTCTTCCTTCCAAAACAAGTCATCTTCATCAGTTATCACTTGTTACTTGAAGACTCACGATCGAAAAGTATGAATCTATTTCAAAAGTATTTTGCTCACTCAAATAGTCAGGTTTGCTCAGAGATTCCTTGTCTTGCCCACTCCAAGTCCTTTACTTCCACTGTATTGTACCAAAGGCCTTTCGCCCAGCCTGATAATGGCTACCTCCCCATGTTAGCTCAGATCTTTGCACATGAAGTATAGGAGGTTCTTACCATTTCCACAAAATCCCCACTTTCCATCTCCCTGGTAATTTTCAGTTGTAGCACACCATGGTCTATTCTTTTCTTCTGTAATACATCCCTTGTGGGTCTTTCCTTTGTACTTGAAAGGCAAGACACAAAGCTCTCCCTTTTCAGTCACTGAGAAAGAAAGGTACATCCTCTTAATTACATGCAGTAGAACAGCAGACAAGTCCATCTTTGCAACCATATCCAAAGCCTGTACTCCCAATACTAAGACAACAGAAATACTGAAACACTGACTCTAAAAACAGGTCAGAAAACTCGGATGTAGTGTACAGTTAGCTACAATCATCCCTCTAGAAAAGTCACACCCTTCTAAGAGGCGCATGTTGATGTTGCAGATTATTACAGTGCCTGTGATTTAATAAAACTACATGTTTCTATTCACATGCAAAATCCATGTCGCTTCCCTCATACTGCAGCAAAACCTCAGATTTTAAAAGGTAAAAAAAAGCTGAGAAGATTTTACATAAAGAATGAGCCTGTTTCAGCCTCACCTGGAGGACACCGATCACCTCCTGTGTATTGCAAGATGACTGTTTCGTCCTGGTGACTGTAGTCCATTTTCATTTCCTTGACGTTTCCAAAAGACAGTGCTCCACTTTTAGATGTCAGACACACTGCCCCATCTTTGCATTCTCCCTGGGGCAAGTCTGCTGCCTTACTGCATACACCAACATGGTAACGGTTGGATCCAGAAAATACCTATGGACATCCAGAAGCATCACGGACAAAGCTACCTCAGAGCCTGCAATCAATACTTACAAACAACCACTCTAATGCTTTATAAACCAAGTCAGAGGAGGGAAATAAGATAACTAACATAGCAATACTGACCTTCCTTAATATGGCAAAACTGTGGGACCAAGTCTGTTCAGCAGACTTGTTTTTCTGTTCAGGACTCTACCACATGTAAATATTTCTCCTTCCTTTCCTCATCAGCATATGCAAGAATTTTCCTCTCAGAACCATAAACAAGCCCTAATATTATTCCCTCTGTCAGAGGCCTAACATAGCAAGACTGATCACTGCTGCAGCACGTGCTTTAGTCTCCTCTCATACCCCAGCATATTTAAAGGAAAACCCTGATTCAGTTCTAAAACACTGATAGTAATAGGTAATTCACAAATTGGAAAAAAAACAAACAAACAAAAACACACCACGACAACAAACCAAAAAAACCCCAACAAACCCACAACATCAATCCTCACACCATCACAAGCCATTACCTCAAATGATCTTCCAGAAAGGCTGGTCAAGTTAAAAGTATAGTGTAGCTGTTCATCAGTCACAGAGCAGCCTAAACTTTTCACTTTATCAGGACACACAATCGGAGTTTCCCACTCAAACACAAAACTGCATTCAAGTTTCCTTATCATCTTTGGCTTGCCCTGTTAGCAAAGAACACAGCAAGATATAATATGTTTGAGAATTTGTTGTTCTATCTGCATCTCCCTCACCCCACAACAGCTAACCTCACTGGGGCTAGGCTTTGCTAACACTAGGACAAGCACTGTGACTTCGTATTTCAACCAGCTCCAAAACAAGCTACAAGCGAAGTACAGTCTACAGAGCTCCAGAGAACAACCCATGACATAACTGAAGCACACAAAGTTTCTTAGTAAGTAGGGTTCAGATTTTGATGTTGAGCTTTGTTGCAAGTGACAACAAAAGCGAGAGCATTGTGTTTCTGTAAGATGGAGAACATTAAGAAAGTTCATAGACTTAAGGTTTAGAAAGAGCACTTTCTTTTGACATATTTCAAATAAAAATGTAAGTATGTTCTTTGTAATGCTCTAGTTTGACAAATGTCACACTGAAATGATTTCTGCAGTTTGTTGAAGCATTAAAAAAATTCCAGCAATGTCAGATTCACACCATGATGCGACTTCTATTTAGTGTTGGCGTGTCAACAAAATTAAAAGCCAAGTACCTAAATGCAAAATTTTAAAGATATGTATGATTACAGAAAGGGTTACAATACTGGTTCTTGCATTAGCTCATAGTACAAGCTTTTGGACCTACACAAGGAGCAATAGAGTGTAAATTTAACACCAGCAGCAAGTTATTGCTACGTTACTTCTGTCAAATCTGATCCTTGAAACCATCAGAACCTGCTACTCTGAAGGCTAAAGTTCATGCACTTTATGACATTTTGCTTGGTTAAGAATACAAATACCAAGCATTTAAGTAGTTAAGAACACAAATATCAAGACTATTCATTGTTGCAACAAGTGCATTCTTACATGCCAGAAACAAATCCTTGATTTCGTTTTAAACAAAGCTACTTCTGGCTGCTACCCACTTCCCATTGCATTCCACTATCAGAATGAGTTTAATAGATCTCTTACCAGACTAGTTCCTTGGCTGCAGTGAAATACAATAAGAGAAGTATAGTTCATATTGTTGTTTATCTGACAAGGAGTAGTACTGTTGTAAGTGATGTAAACTTCATTTAATGCCTCATTTAACTTGGGAGGTTCAGTAACACGACCAATATCCTATACAAGCAGAAACACATATTAAGAAACATAGGGAACATATACAGATGTCAGACCAGCCCAGAGATTCAGATTAGTTCAGATTATTCTGTTTTGTTTATGTGGGAGCACAACTATTTTTGAAGCTGCATCCTAAACTCAGAGAACAATTGTGTTTTATTAAGAAATAAATATAACAAGTTGAACAGGTCAAAACACTCTTTGAATAAAGCTTGGCAAAAGCCAAGAAGGTTCTACATATTACAGCTAGATTCTGCTTTAAATCACAATGCCAAAATGCCACCACATCACTTCAAAATGATGTAGTATTAACAACGGATAAGGTCCCAAAATCATTGTGGAAGTTCATGGAAAACGTTGTCAACATCATGTGCATCTTCCACAGCTCACAAAAAAGATTTCAAGAGCCTCCATCTCTCAAGGTAGATTATGAGTTAGTTTTTCTATGTTTCTATGCCACAGGCTTGCTAATTGAGCAGCTAGGTGTGCTTTGGAGCATGCTAAGACATACCCTGATTTATATTGCAACAGGCTATCATGGGCACACACTTTTTACCACAGAATGGCAGAGTAAGAGGCATTCTGCTTCCCAGTCTCCATATATGGCACACAGCACTACACAAAAAAATTTCCTGCAGAAATGTTTGTCCCACAAAAAAACACTGGGGTCCAGCACAGGAAGACACTTCTTCATGAGGAAAGCAACAGAAAGGGATTTTGAAAGGTGAATTTTAATCGTGTATTCCATTTCTTCAACCCATTTTCAAGTGTCTGGTTCAAATCATGTCTCTAGGCAGGTGCACTGCTTATTCTAGCAGAGAAACACACATTTCAGCGATTAGGCATAGTACTTACTACTGGCGGTTCATTAACAGGAACCATGCAAACAGCTGCTCCAGGTGGGCAACTGACATCTTTGATAGGCTTGAGAGGCTCACAAATGTTGATGTAGAAGTCTGGAGAAACATCTGTTTCATCTTCATCCACAAATGCCTCATAATACCCAGTGCGATGGATCAGGGGAGATAGATCAATGACGGAACTGCCATTCAATACTGAACACTTCACCTACAAGAAAAGAGGGTTTATTGCTCTTATTCTTTTATTCTTTACACTTTGATTTATCCTTCATAGGACCAGCAGCATAAATCAGATTTGAAACTTTAAAATGCAGTTAAGTAAAGCAGCATTTTTCACTATTTATCTACAAATACTATGCATCTACAAACTGCATACGAAAAACTCAATCACATTCTTATGGAGTGGAGTCCATATAAGAACAATACCAAGATTTAAAGCTCTGGCATGTATAGTCCAGCATGCATAGCTACTATGACTTTGTAAGATCAGTAGATTCTACAGTTCATTCATCTTTCCATCTCCCACAGATCATTGAGTCACCTCAAATAAAGAAGCTTGGTTATAACGATGTGAAATTACTGTATTGTGAGCATTGCATTTCCTTGGAACCTATTTTATACATTCTTAAAGTGCATAATATTACTTGACAGCCTCCCTGGAATTTAGGAAGTTTATTCTTGCTTATATATCAGATAAAGAGCAACTAACAAAATTAGTGTTTAATTTCAAGACAAATAATCATGACTACTACCTAGTGACCACCACACTGAAATAGCTAGGGTCAATGTGAATACATTGAAAATGGATTATAAATGCCCAAATTATCACTGAACAGAGTTAACAGGCTAAAAAACACAACTGTTACAGGCACTGTTGATTTGCATGGTACATGTTATTTAAGGGGAAACCAGAGCCAGAACTCTTACAGAAGGAGGGGACATGTAAGAGTTCCTGTCAGGGAAAGAAAAACTGGAAAAAAAATTTCTTCTAAATGGAAGCGAGAGCTGTGGTAGTACCAAGAGGGCAATAATTAAGAGAAAAAACAACTTGTCACAGAGAATGATGCTTCCACTGTAAGTGATTATGATTAGGCAGAGTCACAGAAGGCAATGTTCAGGTTTTAAGAAAAGACATGAATTCACCTTACAGCTCACTTAGGAGTCTATTTACATTGACAACTTCCTCTGCACATCCAATACTGGTAACAGTTAAACTAACTAAAATTAACTAAATTGAGACTAGCTTAAAGAACTGTCTGAAACACCACTTCACCTACAGCTGAACATTTCACATTACAACATGCTGTACAGCAGAGACTCGTTCTAAATTCTTGCTACTAGGTTTTATCACTCTTTGCACTGAGCAAACTGATCATACACTTGCCCAGCCTCTACTAACTTGCTTAGAAGCAAAGACTATCCCCAAGCAGAGAGATGCTGTCCATCCTCAGCTCTACCTAAACTCTGATGGCCTGTCACATTGGAAGTTCTTAAACATGATTTCCCAAGAAGACGCCCTACGGCTTCTATTTAAGCTGTACAGAAAAGCAGCAAAGTTCCACAGAGAAGTTAAGATTAATGTTAAAAGATTCATTTGAGAACTTTCACATGAACTTGTGTTCATGCTAACTATAGGAAGAGACTTTTCCCTCAAGGAGATTAAAACATACGCTCCTATTAATTTTTCTTAAATTCTCCTTAATCCTTCCTAAAATGTAATCCCACAAGTGTTTTCCCTAAAGGTAATTCTTACCTCTTCCTCACAAGCCAAGGAAGTATGCCAAGAGAAATAACTAGTGCATGTCTGCTCATCATAAGACAGAAAGACAGGCTGGCTGTCATCTCCAACATCAGACTTGCATACAAAGCTCAAATAGCTATTTTGCTTCAGGTTCTGGTCTGCAGGGCAAGGATCTCCATTTTCATAGACAAGCTTTAACACCTGATCTTCATAAGTTAAAATCTTACTCAGTCTTCCAGCATTAATTGATTTTGGACCATCAGTGATGCAGACAGCTAAAGTAAAAAAGAAAAATGAACAAACCAGATCAGGTCTGATATAATTTCCCCTTACAACATGAACAGTAAGAAACTTAAGGTTTTAGTCCCATTTTTATTTTGCTATGAAAGATAGGCTTTTACACACTATCCAGAGTTGCCATTAAATTTACATGAACTGCACTGAAACAAAAAACAAATATTGTCTTTCACGCTTCATTAACCAGCAGAAGTTACTGCATCTACACACAGGTAAGCAAATCTCAGAGCACAGCATTTGGTTGCCACTTCTCTAAAAACCAAGCAATTAGCATGTCAGATACACACAAGTTAAGATGCCTCCTAAAAACCAAGTCAATCCAGTATTTTCTTCTAACCTTACAAAAACAGTTTTTAATTCACAAGCAATACTTCTATTCTAACAATTAAGGTGCTTAAATATTATCTTATATCCAGTTTGACATAAAAGCACTTCAACCATCTTAAAATACAAGATAATCTACTAATGTTTTAGAAGCATCCAAAACAGAACAGAAAGCTAGAAGGAAGTCTGGCAAGGGATCAAAGCGTGGACACAAGGCTCAGTGTAGATGCATCACAGCAACAGATCACCACTGAATAATTTCTGTGGTCAGCTTCCTCTAGCTAGCAGCTTTTAATATCTTCCTTTTCACAACAGCCAAGAGGTGCAGTAGTAGCACCTCTACTCCTGCTGTCAGCTGCAAAAGAGCACCCATCCACTCAGACCTGAAGGGGTTGGACTGGAAACAAACTCATGTAAGTTTAAGAAGAGTGTTCACCAGGAGTCTATCTCTTCATTTCCTAAAACAGTTCTAGGATCTTTTCCCAGCTAATTCAAACACAGCTGTTCTCTTCATTCCTTCCACATTTGCTTTAAAAGTTGTCCCTTCTACAAGTATTTTCTTTGAGTGCTCTGTAGCCAGTGATTACAGTTTCAGAGTGTATAAGGTGCTTACCAGCTCCATCAGAACATGAGCTTTTAGCTTCAGCACAGATGTTCAACTCAATCTTTCTGTTATGTGTATCAGTGATGGTATAGCCAGACTCTCGCTTCAGTGATGTCAAATCAAAGAGGTGACCTGCAGGCAGAACAGGGAATAACTAGGGTTTTTTTTTTTTCAGATTCAAAATGAAGACATTTCTCTGTATTAAAAGTTTTAAGTAATTTAGTAGGAAGGTCAACTGGCCTCTATACGCCTACTAGCTTAGAAAGACAAAGAGTTACTAATCCACGTTAACAGAGGTAAAACTAATTTCAGAACTATACACTATTTATGTTCAAAGGAACACTGCACTATCTCAGAAGATATTTCTGCGCACCAATAAGCTTGTTGGCCACTATCCAGAGAGTATGTCTTTTCTAATGAAGTTCCTCAAGAACAAAAATGCAATAGTGCCTTTTCCACATACAAAATCCTGATTTTTCCTCCTTACCCGTTGCAGGATTGGTGACCCGACAGTCATCTTGCACATTGCTTTTAAGAGGACACGCAGCAGCAGTGAACCATAAGAATGTATATTCACAATCTTCAATGGCCATTATAAGTTCTGGCTTTGATTCCTAAACATGGAACAGCAGAGACAGCAACATCTCTACAGAGTGATACTATTAAGATTTCACGCTACAGTAGCTAAGATTTCGTGCTGAAGCCTGTAGCTAAGCTCAATTCAAATGCTCAATTCAAATTCAAGTCCCAAGGCTTGACAGACTGTCATGGCCCAATAAATTAATCCAAGGGCAGAATACTTAACTGTGACTATTTCAAATATACAGCAGTAAAGAATCATTATAATGAGCAATAAAATTGATGAGATGAGAGCTAAAGGCAACAGAAAATCCAAATAGTGAGGGTAAGACGTCTCAAATGGAACAGTACTTAATGGCAGAATCACACAGAAATGTTCAAATTGGAGAAGACCCTTGGGATCAAATTCAACCAATAACCCTACTTTACAAGGTTCACCCCTAAACTATATCCCCAGGCATCACGTCCGAACAACCTTCAATCATGTCCCTGGGCAGCCCATTCCAATTCCTGACTGCTCTTTCCATGAAAAGAAATTCCTAATGTCCAGTTTAAAAGAACTACACAGGCAATAGCATCATTCACTACTCAAAACACTTCCCAACAAGGAACACATTTATCTTCAAAACAAACAGACAATGTGACACCACTACAGATAATAAAATATGTGCTAGCAGACTGTACAAAACCATCTCACTGCTCAACATCTGAAAGTTCAAGTACTTATAGGTTAGTCTGCTTACAGAACTGGCTCCCATCCCACTACAAACAACTAGGGAGTCGGTAAGAACTGCTCACCATTCTCCACGTAGATGCAGTGGTATGAACAATTCATGAAAACACAGAACCCCATCAGAATAAACCCACTTACAATTTTGTTTTCATCGCACTTGAGGCGCAGTATTGTTGTTTTCTTGCGAATTTTATCTGGACACTGCTCTCCATTAATATATTTCAGAACAGAAACAGAGTTCTCCCACCGGGGACCATCAGCCACTTGCCCAAGACTTGTACACTCTGTACCCTCCACAAGGGCAGCAGCAGCATCAGAAGGACAAGAATCTACACAGATGAAGAAAAGATGAAATGTTACTCCAAATGTTACTAAGGCTTCTTTGCCTGTAATAAAATTCTCCTATGCTACTTTCATGTATGTGATAGCTGATCTATCTCTAAGTCACTGTCCAAACCATAATCACTGGGATGCTTTTTTTGCTTTTAAAAAAAAATTTTAAAAAATATCACAAGTAACAGTAGCCACCTCACTTCACTCAAGGTCATGCAGAATGTAATGGCACTTACTACTACGGACGTAGGCTATACACAGTGAAAGACTACAGTCTATCACCTGCTCTTCCACAGCACAAAATACAAAATCAGTCAGCAGGTACTGTGCCAAAAAGATTCTTATAATCTTTAATGATATAGTGGACTTGCAATAAGGATGGGAGAGGTAGAGTGCTAAAGTCAGAATATAAGATATAAGAACTGCTAGTGAATCTCATCTGACAAGTAGATAGAAATTAGGCCCACAACCTACCCTTCCCTCTGGTGATGAAATCACACCACTGTCTCCATATACTTTGGCTTTGATTTTTTTCAGCCTGAACAACAGCCAGGGGTACTGTTCTACCACTCACCTCCCCTAGCTACAGTGAGAATGTGTTAGTATTTTGCTCTTACGTGCAGCATTGTATAGTACTAGGGGCCTGCAGATATTAATATAGTATTTCTGTGCTGAAGCAGATAGAGCAATTGCCTCCCAATTTTCTCTATGTCGTGTTAGAGATGAAAAATCATAGAAGTTTCCTTTGTCATCCCTGTAAGAGAAATAAAGGATTCAAACTAAGAAGCATTAAAAAATAAAAAGATCAAGTGAATTGCAATTCTTAAGTTACTACAGTAATTTTTTAACCTAGTAACTCTATAGCCAGAGTATTGTGCTGGAAAAGGAACCTGCACCAGACTTATGGCAAACAAACGCACAGTTACAGTAGGTTGCTTTACTTTAGGGCAGATAGGGCAGAAACCTATCACGATGCCAAATGTCAAAGTTCTGGACCAATCATTAGCCACATTTGACCCCATTTATCACATTTAATGAGCTAATAATTGCTCTTCACAGATAGAGATGACATTTTTTCTGGATCTTTGTTTGGTGCTAGTTTCAAATGGACAAAAAATGCATTCTTTTAAAAATTAACCTATAGTTTGATGATAAGCAGACACCTAACAACTTAACATACTCAGAGCTCAACTATAAATGATTGCATACCCAGCAGTTCACTTCGATGCTAAGCTTACTCCCAAAAAAGAAGCATGAAGAATGCATTTTTCTTCAGTGAAATTAGTTTTCAAGAGTACAGATTGGAATAGTTACTTAAAACACACTGCACTGTCACTGAATGTCACATGGCCTTGTTGCTACTGTCAAAACACAACAGCTAAGTGGCAGTATTGCAGTGAGTTTCAATAAGGGTCTAATTTTGCTTCCCCATTTTAAGCCTGTGGAAAGAACTTACTTGTAGGAGCACTCAGTGGATTTAACAGGTGGGCAAGCATATTGAGTATGCCATTCAAACATGTAGGTACAATCTGGAGTTTCTTTCAAAAACACAGGCTGAAAGACCAAAATACAAAAGGCATTTGCTTTCGCATTTAGACATACTGCAGTTACCAAAACGTCTCAGTCTCAGCTCAAGAAGATCCAGATACTTGTATTTACATATATTAGAGGCACACAGCACCTATGATCAACTGAAATCACGGCTTCTTTCAAAAGCTGAATTTATCCATGTGCACCCCTCCAATAAAAGAGCAACCATTAAGACCTTCTGCCTCCTTGAAGGAATAAGGGCAAGAGTAAAACTAACTACAGGCACCATTATTGAAAAAAAGGAAGCAAAGCACAAGTACAGTGAGAGATACTAAAAGCAGTAATTATCTTGTTGTGTTGATCTGGTCATCTAATACTTGCTTTCCTGCACATATGTTCTCCTACCTTTAATTTTTTACTAAGAAACGGCTGTTATTTCTAGAAGAACATCCCTTCACAACATCTCCAAGAGCACTGCTAATGGCAGGCATCCTCTAAAAGGAACAACATGCCCTGAGGTATGACAAAGACATCCTCGTTAAATATGAAATTAAAAATATTCCTCATTTCTTGATACCTCACAGGACCTTTCAAAACTCCTGCCTGATCTGTAAATGATTCAGGAGTCCTTGAAGGAAATTAATGTTCTTCATCTTGCCTTCCCACATATTAAGAAGGCAACTCTGGAATACAGTACACACAGGACACACATTTTGAAACTAACCTCAGATGTAGTCTTGTCACAATAGAATAATATGGCAGTTGATCGTTCATATATTTTATGGCATTTTTCTCCACTGGTGTAGTTAATCATTATTAAACCATTTCTGAAAGTCATATTTTCTGTAAGCAAGCCTAGGAGCAAAGATTTTAGAAAAACAATCAGGTGATCCAGTAAATACACAGGACTGCTTTGGAACAGGAGTCACCATCTCTGTGACTGCAGTAAGGCCTATGGCAACAGTGTTACACAGACAGCAACAACATGCACAGTGAAGTACTGAGAGAAAGACATCAGCCTTCCTCAAAAACTTGTGGCCTAGTTATTAAAAAGTAGGGTTGAGCTCACTCCTACCTGTTTGTCAAGGTAACTATATATACATGACATTATTTACACATGAAGCAAAAGTGGTAGTGTGTTCTCATGAAATGCACAATGTTGCCAAGATCCCCTCCTACCACATAGTAGCTTCAATTAGACCCTGGTTAATCTTCCCATTTTCTAAGTTGCTTGTTCCTTCCAATCAAGTGCTATACCTGCTACTTTTTTGAAGGTATTGTCCATCTTCTTTACTTGACATGACGACACATTGACAGCCTCTGGCTTGCAAGGTTCTGTGATTGCTCCACAAACTCTGAAGTAGTAGTCGTATTGATCCGTACTCACTTTTATGTCTTTATTGGAAAGTGGCTTCAGGTTATAAACATGACCATATCTTGGATCTTCCACCTGGCAATTTTTTCCTTTAAAAAGAGAGTTAAGAATTTAAAATACGATTTAATATACATGAGCCACACCAAACGTACTTTGGACAATTAAGGCTTACTGGCACAAAAAAAGGTCACAAAAAATGAGTAGCTGTCACTTTTAATGACACTGAAGAATCATTTTAGTTGAGCTAAGCATCTCATTTCAGAAAGTCACCAACATTTAGAATCACAACACTGGCTATAAATGCAACTTTTATAACTGTCACTAAAGCGAGATGAAAGAGTCACTGTAGTTCAAAAAATTACTTCAACATGGCCTTGCAGGTTATTTCTTCAGCCATGCTAAAGGTTAAGTATAGAACCAGAGATGTCAAGTACAGCACTTGCTTAATTACCTGGAAAAACAGCAAGGTCGTAAGGCCAAAGCAAAAGTTGTTGATGTCAGTCTTTTAACAGCCATGAAGTTTGTTGAGTTACAAAATGACCGACGACAGAATATGTTAGCTGTAGTTTATGGGTCTACCAAGATGTAGAAAAGGCATCGGAAAATTCTAGTTTCACAAGTCTTATCAGCTCATATACATTGGTAACTTTACTGCTGATCAAGTCCTCAATGAAGTGACTGCCTGTTCAATATCCTTTAGTCTTTATAATCTGATGTTTCCGTTTTTTTATCACATGATTATTGTGGTCCCTTCAATCATTCAACAAGTTGGTGCAAACTTAAAGACATCAGTTCCCCTCTCTTCAAAACTGCAACTCTTTTCACCAGTGTCCTGCACAGTTAATTGTGTGCAGTAGCTTGCAAACACTCTGCTTAGCAATATGGGATCACTGAGAGTTTAGGTAACATCCAGGTCTGCTGCACTAGAAAGCCTGACCATTTCATAAGGCATTATCTACAAGTTACAAAACAGATCCTTCAAGGGTGTGTCGGTTTGAGCTAATTGGAGAATTTGAGTGAGAAATTAGACTATTGGCTGAGAGAGAGTTAAACACATTGTGTCACTTCACCAAGTTTTACTGAGACAGAGAAAAAAAAATTGTTTTAAGAAATGTTCTCAAAACATCCAGATAGCCAGTCTGCCTTGGCCTGCGCTGGCTCAGGCCGCTCTCTTCTTTTGTCTCTCGGGCTTGCTGGCTAAATTCAGAGTAAAATCACTAAAACTACTAACTTTTTCTCCTACCACTAATCTCTCTGATCTTCGGCTTATCTGCAGCATCAACAGGTGGTGAGATAAAGCTGGGGAAGGGGGGAAAGGTGGTAGGGGGGAGTTTGGTTACCCTCTCTTGGGGATTTTGGTCTCCAGGAGGGGTGTGGTGTCTGTATTACCTTTTTACTGTATATTTCTGTAAATATCTGTTATATGTTGTAAACATTTGCTTGTATATTTGCATTGCTGTAAATATAAAGCTTCATTTATTACCTTCCAGTGTTTTTCTGAGTTTTAGCCAGGGTTTTAAAAAGGTGTGGGGGGGCAGGTAACTGCTTAACCCACTACAAAGGGCAGAGAAGATAGCTGCACACTCAACTTCCCATCTAAGAACCAATTAGCAGAACAGGATCCTGTGGTTTCTTCTTGTGTGTCTGGAGTCAACTGTAAACTCTTGATACTCTCATGATGGTCTCTCCTGGACTGTCTTAACAAGGGTTCAGTTTATAGCACAGCTTCCCACCTTCAGCAGGGGGTAGCAAATGACTTGCTAGCCATATCAACCACGTTCTCAAGAAAACTGATGGGTTTGTTTTTTTTTTAAGAATTACAAGACACAAGCAAGTCTGCCTGTGATTTAATAATGTAGTACTATGATTTGTCAGAGGCAGCACTGTTACTGCATCTTCTTTCCTACACAAGGAAGTACATTTGCCTGTCATCCTAAACTGTGCTTTTAACATTAGGTTTGACTTTTAGTTGGCTTAAAGCTCAGAAGAGACATTCCTCCACAAGTCAGAATCTTTTAAAGAAGATTCACAAGGCAAGAAAAACAGATTCACTGAAAACTTCTTGAGACTTTAAAGTTAATATAACTACACTTACCATCTGCTTTGTGAACAGGACATGCAGCCAAGGTTCGCCAAACAAATACAAACTCACAGTCATCCTGTTGCTCAAACACTGGTGATCCCTACAGAAAAGAGACATGAATGAGGCTCACTAACAATTACATTGTTGTCATGGTAGGCCTAAATAGGCCAAAATAGGCCTGAGTATGTCCTGGCTTGTTCAGACATGTTTTTCTGCTCTCCCTCTCTCTGTTTTGAGGAGAAGCAACTGTGGGAAAGAAGGCAAAGTACCTGGAGCCACTGAGTGTAAGGACCCTGGCTTGCACAGACCTGTTTTGCTCCTGTTCACATCCTATGGTAAAAAAGGTACATACACTTGGTTTGTGCCTGCCTCATGCAAGGTCTATGCCTTTCCCAAATTTGGGCAAAGCAAGCCTATGGCTTCACCTAATATGGTTGAGCATGGCTAACTGCCATTCTGATTGGCTAATTTGTGTCCAAAGGCCCAAAGGTCTTGGGTTGTAATGATAAAAAGAGATGAGCAGGTAACACAACATGCTCTGCTTTTGTATTTATGCTTGCTTGCTGCTGCTACCACTGTTGTTTCTGTTTAACGTGCTCACTGCCTTATTGCATTCTACCATGCTCTACAGCATTATGTTGGCTGAACTACAAGCTAGCTTTGCCACATATTAAGAAGTCTTAATGCTTTGGGCTTGAACTGCCTGGAAACTCCCTACCTCAAGTTTACCAGGAATAAGCACCAAAAGTCTCCATGCAATAGGCCTGCATAGCCAGTGTGACATTCGTGCCAAGACTGCACATCAAAAGACATCCTGCCTACACCTCCCAAGATAAGTAGCCCTGGAAGGGACTCAAAGATTATCCAGAGGGGCCAGGATAAGGTCAGAGATTGTCTGCCTCCTTTCCTCACCATCCTGTGAAGCCTAGGAATAATCAGAAGCCTCAGCAGCTGACAGAATTCCCTGAAAGTGTTCTGGTACTGTCTGAAGCTGTAGCTAGCCCCGCAAGTCAGAAGCTAATATTTGTGAGTAAATACCTAAAGCCTCTTGTAATTCACTAATTGCCTTCTGCCATAAGCAGAAAGGAGCTTCCCAAGTCCATCTAGTGGGCAAGTGGTGTATTGACAACAGGAACCTTCTCTTCCAGTTCAATTGAGTTTAATGTTCATATTTTTGCTAGTTATTTCTTAAATGTTCTAGATCCTATGTTATCATCTGTATAATGCTTCCATGACCATTGAAAAAGAACCTAATTATTATTAAAATTAGTGGCTGGGGGGGCAAGACTTCTGAATATTGAAAATTAACAAACAACATTATTTTCTTTTAAAATACCATCTCGCATTATTTAATTACTCCTACCATTACAACTGTACATCTCAAAGCTTACATAGAGATTTATATCTAAGATCTCCACTATCAGATTTCAGTACTCATTTTCAGAAAAGAGCTAGTTTTGGTGGCTCACAGGATTCCCTGATAGTATTCACTGTTGTATTCTACAAGTTCTCAAAAGCAGTTCTAAGGAGAGACAAGGGAGAGGTTTGTATGGAAGATAATATTTTAGAACCAGCCTCTTCATTACAAAATAAATAAATACTGTCTATGTTGTTGAATCCTTATTAATAGCAATTGGCACAGAAAATTACCATTGTTTGACCACATTGGAAGATTATCCGTGTAGAATAACGTTGCTTATCTTTGCATGTGTCACCATTCAAGTAAATAATGCTTAATGATCCATCAGTAGCAGCCTGTGGGTTTATCTGAATGACTCCAAGGTTCTGGCTTTTATCAGCATATTTTACACAAGATCCAATGGCACCACCTACAGGAAGAAGAAAAAGCCTGTGTTTTAGTTCCAAGTTCAGCTTCCACCCAAATGTAAAGGAAAACTATACTTTGAGGGTGACAGAGCATGAAGAAGTGACTGAAGCAGACTACTTGGAAAGGCTGTCAATTACTCTTCTCTGGCAACTTTCTAATCCACCTTGGAATGTTCCTGTGCAACTTGATCTAAGCAAACCTGCTTTAGCAGAAGCATTAGACTGGATCTCCAAAGGCCCCTCCCAACTAAGATTTGACAACTAAAGTTTATTGCAAAATAACATAATAGAACAGCTTTACAAGATCTTTGAACATTAAAGCAGACTGTCTCAAACTCCTGAAGCAGGACACAAGAGAAGCATTTTCATAAATACAATTAGAATGGGAGCACAGGAGGTTCTACGTAAACCTAAGGAAAAACTTCTCCATTGTAAGGGTCGCAGAACACTGGAACAGGCTGCCTAGAGAGATTGTGAAGTCTCCTCCACTGGAGACATCAAAAACCTGCCTGGATGTGTTCCTGTGTGACCTGCTATAGGTGGTCCTGCTCTGGCAAGGGATTGGATTAGATCTTTTGAGATCCCTTCCAATCTGTGAAGTGCCTAAAACATAGTAAAAGCTTCTCACTTTGACATCATTCAGTTAGGAGGCTTCAATAACATTTAAACTTTCTTCTTTAGGAAATAAATAAACAAAAATCAAGGATACTGACAAATATTGCCCTCAATACATTTTTCTCAAATGAATTCCCACATATCTCAACACAAGAATTCTGATAAGCAATAACAAGCCTCTCAGTTTGAGAGTGTCTTCTTATTATACCTGTGACATACTTCAACCAGGCCTATGCAGGTTCAGTGACTGAATGGACAGGATTAAGGAAATCTTACTAAATGAAACAGGGATGTCATTCTGTATACAAAGCCTTGCAGAAGAAGTTACAAAAAATTCCTGCTATTTGGCTTACCAGGGCATCCAGATACATTGGGCAAAGGCTTGCAGACATTCAGGAAAAATGTTCTTGTCTTTCCTTCCTTTGAAGTGTCTATAGCAACCCACGGTTCATTCTCTTTGCTCAAGTCACTTAAGTCATACTCATTGCCAGCAGCATCTAAAAGAG
This sequence comes from Psilopogon haemacephalus, assembly GCA_013396835.1. Taxonomy (NCBI): domain Eukaryota; kingdom Metazoa; phylum Chordata; class Aves; order Piciformes; family Megalaimidae; genus Psilopogon; species Psilopogon haemacephalus. The sequence continues at coordinate 156,083 of VWZI01009213.1, forward strand.
ATGTAGTACATACAGTAAGCTGAAAGATTATCTATTAGATACTTGCATACTGTTGGGTTTGAAACGATACAAGTTTCACAGAATCACAGAACAGGGACTTCCAGAGATCATTGAGTCCAACCCTCCTGCCAAAGCAGGATCATCTAGGGCAGGCTACAGAGGAACACATGCAGGCACATATTCAACCACTCATTAATACAAACAATGTAAAGTAATTTACAGAATCACATTACATATCCATGAAGAGAAAATACTGTTTCCATTAAATATATCACCACAACAAACATAGAACAGAGTTCCCTTAGCAGTTAACTTCACAATTGTTGAGCAGTTACTCCACAATCAGCAGGTGCATTTTTCCAGAGGACAATACTAAATTAACCTATTTTTTTCTTCAGAGTTGTGCTTGAGCAGTACTCAGTCATGGTAAGTATTAAAGGTTTCCAAAGCAATTACCAGCTCTTATGTTCAATGTTGACTTTTTGCCTGCCTTTGTAAGTTAAACCTGCTTCAGACAAGTTACCTTCTTTTCCTCTTCACAACTTTTATGAAGACTTCAGGTCTTACAAATGTCTCCACGGGAGGTATTCTTTAAGATCTCCTCTACAGAAGTTTGCTATTTAGTTAATCCTTTCTACACTTGTTGCAAAGAGCCTACTCAAATTCCAGTTACTTACCTGTTACCTGGCAGTCTACAGGGGCAGGAGCACAGGCCAATGCTGTGTGGAACTCAAAAAAAGTATTATGGATGTTGAGCATACTGTTTATCTCTTCATGCACAAACTTAAGCTCTCCAGGATAGGAATCATTACAAATGAAAGTCACTGTGAATGTGTCTGATGCTCCTGTAAAACAAACAATCTGGTGGTTCACACAAGAATATTTGAACTCTTAATTCAAGCTAATGCTTAACTTCAATTTTATAATGCTTTCTTATTGCAAACTGCTTAAAAAAAAAAACTTTATTGTGTATGGAGTTTTACCTGTAAATACAAGAGTCTTCTTCAGACATCTGTCCTAAATCACCTAGAAACCACAACTGTCTCTCCAAATGGGAGACCAAAATGCTTTACACAATTACCTTCAATTAACTGTGCTTCCTGGGTCTTTGATATGGTATATTTGAAGAAAATAAACCTACAAGACATCATGGCAGCTGTACCAGCAACCTCTGCTATGCTTGATGTGAAGTACTGGGTTTGAAGATTTTATTTTTAAGAAGTTCAGAGTAATGACTGCAGAAAAAAGTAATACTGATACTATTTAAGCAGCATGTTAAGTGTTGTTTATTATTCCCTTCCATGGCCTAAAAGAAATGGTAGAATTAGGGGGTAGAGTAGCATCCATCAGCAGTGTATCCTAGTGTTACCAAAATAGTAGAAGGTCAAAAGCAAACTATATGATACCTCCATCACTTGTTACCCACTGCATATTAGGTATGAAAGCATCACAACTAGGACAATAAGAGCTATGGTCATAGAAATTTATACAGAGGGCAAATATCCAGAAGCAGCTGAAGCTCCTAAATCCAAAATCCTGTTTTCCTAAAAACCTCTTGTTGTTAAATTGGTATACAGACATCTACAAAAACTCAGTTTTAGTACACTTAGAGAGCACTTTTAAGCTAAAAGTCACACATTTTTCAACAATCCCATCTGCAAAACAGACAAGTTAATGAAGTAGGCATACATGATGTACTAGACCACTCATTCAAGAAATTCTATCTAGAAGACTAGAAGCTTACTGAAAAATGACCTCTCACATATGAAACAATTTTAGAGAACATTATTCATTAAATTCAAGCTTAAAGCAATAACTTCATTGTGAGAAAGATCTAGAATTTGTTTTCCTTTCACCATGTGAGGAGCAACATTTTAATCTACTCAGTAAGGACAGAAGCCACAGGTTGTATTTGGTCTGCTTCCAGGGAGTTTTGAATTGTTCATTTATTACTGAGAACTGAGCCATTACATTCTGCATGATTTGATTTATTCCTAAAATTTTAATGTGAACTAGCTTACATGACTAATGCCAAGCCAAATAACTTTTAGTACATGAAGAAAGGAAAGAATGAAGACCATTCACAAAGTCTGTACAGTATCAGCACTCATGTCCACTCCATTTCCTGAACTCACCAGATTGCACACGAAGAGGACCTCTGTAGGTAAGAGTTAGAAACCCTTCACTAGACAGATACAAGGTTTTGTCCAATTCCACCAGCCTCACTGATGTTAGATTTTCTGCTTCACATCCAGCAGCTGTTTTGCCATTGATTTCACCACAATCTGGCATGGTTTCACAAATGTTTAGCTAGTTTTCAAAACACATGAGTGTACACAGTGTTAATTGCATCAGAGAAATTGAACTCTACATAACCATTTCTACATCAGTAGAACTCACTCTTCAAGAACTATCTTGAGCGGCATTAACTGTCCATCATTTCTTGACTGCAAGGCAACCAACTATATTAGAGGAATGACATCCTTAATCTTCAGCTTTCAAGTTTCACAAATTCTCTCCACTAGAAGTACAGGATGTGCTCTAGCAAGCTTATTCTTGAGACTAAAAATAAAAAAGGCAGTATCTGTGGACGTTCTAGGACTACTGATACATGCAGACCATATTAAGAACACTGATAGGGACAGGTTAAAACTCCTTCCAGTCTTCCACTGTCCATTTCTTCAGCACCAGCAGATAACCTGGAATTGCATGAGTGCATAACTAGAAAATAATGGAGAGCCTTAGAACTATGACTACCTTGTTTGCTGAAAACAAGATGCTCTTAAAGCTATCCGAGACAAATCAAGTCATCTTTAATTCCTCCTCTCAAGCACAATATTTTTCTGACAACTCAAATTTCGTAAGAGGAGTCAAAGCTTCAGTTGCTCACTAAGCAAGACTGGAAAACGCCACAGCAGCATCCATAGACAATAGATTGCACAGTCAGAATCCTTACCAAGAACTTCTTCCCAATGCCAGTAGCCATATATCCTTTTGTAGAAGCTAATGGCTGCAGATTGAACAGGAAGCCAGTGTTTGGATCTCGCACAGAGCAGGACTGAAAAAAAAATTGTATCAGCATTATTTCCTCCTCCTGTTTAAGTTTACCTCTTACTTGTTTAAGGATGATTTACACATCCCTAGCCTGTATATCAATTAACAACCTCAACTGGACAACTAGAATACATCTCTGGAAATAGTAACACTTCAGTCTTTTTGCATTGTTGTCCATTAACATCAGCCACATACCAACATATGAAAGTGCAGTTTAACAGATGACATCTATTAGGCTAGCTAAGAGCAAGGAAATTCTGAGGGTTGCCTTCTCACTAATGTGCCTATGTTGAGAGCTGTCAATTAGAAGCAACTGAGTCCCTCAGTATAAAAAACAAGAAACCAAAACAAACAAAAAAAACACCATACAGCAATAAACCACAAAAAGCCTCATTTGATGTATACACAAACAAGGACAATCTACATCCTCACATATAAAGGCAGTTTTACTAGCTGCCTTGTAAGGGAATTTAAGTATCCAGTGCCTCAGCAAGAAAGATGTTCTTGAGATATAACATTCGGAAAGTTCTGCCCAAACTATTCAGGAACATTTTCTCCAAGAGCCATGTGAAACACAGCAACCAGAAGTGCTAGGGGGAAAAAAAAAAAAGTGTTGAGACTATGAATACAATTATCATCCTCCTTCTCACCTGAGAATCATCTTTTGTTTCCTTAATCGGACAAGCAGCCTCAGTTTCCCATACGAACGTGGTAACACATTCCTGAATACCTATAAATTGTGGGCTGCTACTCTGGAAACAGATTGCAGAGAGAAGAGCAAATTAGGTGTAAAAGGCATCATTTTCCATTTTATGCAAAACTGTCAGGTTCTTCTAAAAAACTTCACTACAACTGCACACAAGTCCCACTCCACTTCCCTTCTCAATACTTATTTTGAAGGTCATGCTGAAAACTTTGTCTAACTAAACACCTGACATATCATTAAACTTCAGCAAAGAACTAATCTGCATATTTGGATGTCAGATTCAAATTCAATACTGAATCTAGATGTGCACAACCAGACTTTGCCTCACTCTAAGTTTTGAAGAGTTGGGGATATAATGCACATTCCACCATGAAAAAAAAAGGAACAAAACCACAACAAACAATATCCCCACACAACAAAACAAACTCCAACAAAGAAATGTCTCTATTTTGAGTCCTCAAGAAGTTTCTCTTGCCATGAATCTTCAAGAGACTTCACATTATATGATGTAATAGGTAATGAATCAACAACTGAAAGACCACTTGTCCTTACAAGAGTGCCCCTGGAACAGACGAAGTGGATGGTGGTGGTATACACAGAATTCTTTCCATAAGCATCAATGCACACAGAGCCATTTGCATAGGTTAGATAAACATGTCCAGGTCTCTCGACTGCTAGTTCATTGCTGGCAACACCAAGATTACTAATAGAGGTGACTTCAGAGTAAGAACCCTAGAAATAACAAAAAGCACATCATTTGAGTTCAGAATTGCTGAAGAGATACAAAAACAGTCAAAAAGAAGAAAATATCACAATGATCTTGTATACAGAAGGTTACCTTGACAGCGCTGAAGATAAAGGTGTAGAATCATAAAATAGAATTTATAATTGTTTTAGTTGGAAGACACTTTTAAGACCATCAAGTCCAACTGTTAATCTCATGCTACCAAGTCATGAGGCACTACATCTATGCACCTTCCAAATACCTTTAGGGCTGATGATCTGACCGCTTCCTTGCACAGCCTGTTCCAGTGCCTGAAAACCCTTTTTATGGGCAGTTTTTCCTAATATACACTCTGAACCTCCTCTGGGGCAACTGAGGCCATTTCCTCTCATCCTCTCACTTGTTACTTGGGAGAAGGGACCAACATCCACCTTGCTGCAACCTCTTTCCAGGTAGTTGTAGAGAGAAACACAGTCTCCCTTTAGCCTCCTTTTCTCCCCAGGAAACAACCCCAGCTCCCTCAGATGCTACTTGTAGGTCATGTGGCTCCAGGTCCTTCACAAGCCTCACTACTCTTCTCTCGGCATGCTCCGGCACCTCAATATCATGCTTGTACTGAAGGGCCCAAAACTGAAAAAGTAGTCATGGTGTGGCCTGACTAGTGTCTAGTACAGAGGGGGAATAATCCTTCACTAATCCTGCTGGCCACAATACGTTTTTCCTCCATTCTGTACTTATATTTCATGTATTTAACAGAGAAGCTCCACATGCAGGCATGGCTTGGAGTTTTGTTGTATTTTTATTTTTAGTGCAATAAAGGACTGTAGTGTTGCAACGGCCATCCTCATCTCATCAGGTAGACACCTTAAGAATTTAGGAAGGCCTATGCCTCATGAGCAGTAAGTAGGATTTAATTTGTATGGCTCTTTAAAATACAGTAAATTAAAGCCTCCAGGCATCTTTGGAGTTGACCTTAGGGATCTGCCATGCTTAACAAAACCTAAAAAGCACTAGCAGAAACCAAGCATTAGAATAGCAGTCAATGCTCCTACTAAGGTCCAAATTAATCTTCAATTCTGCAAGACAGCTAGTATTTCATACTTATAAGAAACTATTTTATATGTTAACAATCAGCAACAAACAGGAGGAATCCAGCTCAAAGCAGCTCTGTCCACACAGACTTTCTTTTTTTCTTAGACAACTCTGCATTTAGATTGATAGAATATGCTCAATTTTGACTCCAGTGTCTTCAGCAATGAAGTAGTGAAACCCTAATGTGTCTCCATGGGCAAAGTAACAAGGACTAACACAAGCGCAGGGAACTACTCATGTCTTGTTCAAGTGCCACAACACCGATGCACAGATCCAATCACTCAGACATCCTACATGGAGCTACATGGAGGGAACATGTTCTCTCCATTTTGAAGAAGGAATCCTGACAAGTTGGTGAACCTCTAGTACAGCTTTCCCTACAGCTTTGAGAAGCAGAGCAGTCAGGCCTTGGGCAAAATGTCCACATAGCCTATCATGACAGATTGCTACACTCTGGTAAAATATGGAAGTATCAGCTGCCTAATCTACCTCTCAAAATCAAAGCAAGCTCAGAGAGGGGTGATAAAACACATTTCTCCCACAGTTCAAGTCTAAAACAAGACAGAAGCAAGCTAGAATATCCATGAGAGAAGCATGTTTCTAATACTAGTAGTCTCTAAGAACACAGTAGCTCACATAGAAGTTTGTCTGCCTTTGCAACACAAGACAGAGGCGTGCATGTCAAACACGGTATAGATGCACTTGTAAAAATTAAAACTTTAGGCTTTGAAGATGTGGACAAAAAGTCTACCAGTCTGCAATAATTATGCAAACACTATGGATAAACAGAATACCATTTTTCACAAAGGAGACAGAATTCCCATGTCTATCTTATTCTCACCCACTCAGTAAACCACCTGGGATGGAAAGGCTACTCACATGATCATGCTGATACTTCATCTGACAGACAGATGCTCGCCGGTCACATCCTGGGACAGGAATCAGTGGCCGACAGACATTTATGTAGTACTTCTTCCGCTCACTTCGTCTTGAATTGTCCATAGCATACCAGTTTTCACCTCTCTTCTCAGATTTTGCCAAGCTGAGCAGGAAGAGAAAGTTTTACGTTACAAATAAATGTTTCATATGTTCTCTCCAGCTCTGTCAGCCTCAAGAAACAGAGCAATCAAAAGGTATTTCAGAACAGCTTTTTCCCTTTAAAGTGTTAAATATTAAAAAGAATACTCCTAGAACGTAGAGCACAGTTGACAAAGTAGCAAACTTTTATTAGGCAAAAACCATCAAAAATGTCAACTTACATCTTAGGGGGCAAGTCAATATGCTGGAGAGAAATAATATTTAAAGATATTTTCAGTTAAGACTGTCACAACAAATGCATTTTCTACTGCTGTCTACGCAGGAACCAACTCCGGACGAGCAGCTCAGCACTGGATGAACATTCAGCTACAAAAGCCAACTTATGTTGTATATGTGACTTTCCTACCTTGAGAGGTCATATTGGTCCATGGTGTTGGGATCAGTCACAACACATTCCACTGGCATTTCCGGACAAGCATATTCAGTGTACCACCTGAAGTTGTATGTATAATTATCTTCTGTCTAAAAAAGAGCAGAACAGCCCAGCGACAGTATACTTTGAAACTCTCAGCTACTCTTTTGTACGTTAAGCTTGTTGTTTTTCTTCAGACTGATTTGCATAGGTCTGTTTTGCTGTACACCAAAATATACTCTTTCCAAAAATAACAAAACCAGAGCAATGTTACTGTGTTAAAGGATGCATAGTCCTACCACTGGTTACTTTTCAGCTAGTTTGTTGTTTTATTTTTTCCAGATAGAAAGACAAGATGATTGAAAGCATTAGTAATTACATGTCCCAGAGACTAAAGAGTGAAATAAGAACGTGGATCTCAGTGAACAGCTTAATGATCAGTGGTCAGGCAAGCTTTATGAAGGCACCAAGAGGAAGATCTATTTCTCTTTGTCTGCTTTATAGATACTGAGTATTTCCATCCATGAATCTCCACTTACACTGGCTTAGCAGCAATTATTGTTAGGATTTTAGCATGGAGAAGGTTCTGTTCTTCATATAGAACATCTTACCTGATATTCAGGCTGGCCTTTTCCAGCTTGTCGGTCACACAGGAAAGTTATAAGGGTAGATCGCTGTGTTTTCTTCTCATCATTGTATGCTGTACCATTTTTGTAGGTCAACTGAATCAGACCATCATAATATGAAAGTCTGGAACTGGGCAGGCCAAGACTCCAAAACTTATCCTTACTAGAAAAGAGGAAGTAGGCTTTGAGACTGAACAGAATGGAGAATAATTTCTGTCTTTAATAGAAGTCTTACAAATAGTAAGCACACAGTTAAGTTTGTAAAAGACACCATAATAAGACAAAATAGTTAAACAAAGTTGATTAGATATAAGTAAGCTAGGATGAATAGAATGATGCCAAAAGGAAACTTAAAATATGAACAACTGTCCTCCTTTGGGAAAGAAAGGAAGTTGTACCTTGCTTAGATCTCTAGAAAACTTTAACACTCCCTTCTAGAGAAAGGCAAAAGAAATACCAAGTTCCTATTCTACAGAGCAGAATTCAAACTGCAGACAGCCTAATGCTGGGCTCAAACAGGTTCCATACAAATACAGGTGGACAGTGAAGAGCTAGCACAGCATAACAGGAAGGTTTCTCACTCAGAACAGCCTTCACATGATTGTAGCCTGGCTTTGGCTTTGGTTCAGGAGAATTTCTTTACTTTGACTTAACACTAGCTCTATCAAATCCAGTCTGATCACTTTTCCCTGAAAAGTTGTCCTGTTTGCTTTAGTGTCTGCAGCGAACTTTCTTTGGCTAAAGAGTAACTTGGAGCCAACTCAAGTTCAGGTGTGTGCTTGCACTATACCATAGCTCCAGCAACAGGCTGATCTGGAACCTGAACCATACACTGTATTAGACACAGCTTGTAAAAGGTAACAGCAATAACACCATCAAAATAGCAGTACACACTGGAACTGTGCCTGTACAGCACTTTCACTAACAGAAATACAATGCAACATCCAAGCTCCGGGTTTCACCTTGACATATGGCAGTCACTGCCCATCTCAAGCTCAGCAGCGCTTTAGGTCAAGCTCTTGGAACCCAACTGCACGCAACAGACTCATTCAATCTCAAAAGCTAGCTGTAAACAAGATGACATGTGCATAGACTCCGAAACACCTATCAGCCTAATTACTGCACTACCAATACATGCAAATTACCTGAAGCTGTTGCAGGCAGCAGAGTATTTTACATGCAAATTGTTCACTCTTGTGCACAGACAACACATTACGCAACATGAGACCTATTACAGACAACAGCACTAGAGTTACTCACCTTTGTGTTACTTGGCATGCTGCTGATTGTGTGCCACAAAACTCATCTGGCACACTGCCACAGACGTTTATGTAAAACAAGTAGTTGGTAGTATTAACTACATAGTACCCACTTTCCTTGGCAAGAGGCGACAAATCAAAAGAGAAGCCTAGTCAGGAAGGAATATATTTCATCAGTCCCATTTTTTTCTCTCACAGGTTTTGATTCTACCAGTCACACAGCTGATTTACTTCACCCTTTACCAAATATGTCTCCTTCCATGTAATTATCGTTCCAAAAATACGGATATGCTAAAATCATGTTTTCTTATACAGAGAGGTCTACTTCAGTATAACACACATTACACCTACTTTCTTCCACACACACTATGGGAATATTAAGTTCATGTTGTTCCCATCTTCCATACACGTGTTTAAAACTGCTATGGGTGCTTAGACTTGGGCTGAATTCACTTCGGTTTTGGGCATGGCAAGTGTTGTGGCAAGTTCTATTCTCCATGGCCTTTCAATTTGCCTAACAGAAATACATACCTGCCTGAAGATCAGAGACTTGACAGTTATCTCCTTCAGTTTTAGACAGGACACATGCAGCAGCTGTATACCAGTCAAATGCAAATAAACATACACCCTCAGACATCAAGATTGGGGCACTTTCTAGATCACCTGGTATCACAAAAGCAACGTGTTACAGAGTCAGGCTGCCAAAAGGAACTAGGATTTTAAATCTAAGACCACTAACTCCTCCCCAACAGCAGAAAAAGATGAAATATTCAAGTACACTGCCTCTGAAAATGTGGACTAAATAGAACTAAAAACTCCTTGCATCTCTCTCCGCAGAATAAAAGTTCAGCCCAATATTGAGGATACACTGTTCAGTCTGTTTCTGAGTTACTACAGTCATTGAAAAAAAAAATCTTTGCTTTCATACACAAGCTTGGTGCTTTGCTAAAAGACATCTTTATTAGGAAGCAGTGTGCAACCCAATTTAACAGCCAGCACAGCTGAAGTATTCAGCTTCTTCATGCTGAAGCAGAGGAACACAGGTTTTCTGTTTCCCTGGGAAACTGTTAAATCAGTGGGCTGTTATATAGAGAAGAACAACATGAACAACTTCCGTAAATTCTCTATTTTTTGTGAACTGCAAGCAATGCAGGCACAAAACACACTTACTGGAAGAGAAGGTTACAGTATTTGATCTCAGTTCAGAACCAGTCTTTCCCAAAAAGACTATCTGAGTAAAAAAAAGTGCTTTGTATACCTTCCAGCTATGTGTGAAGCTGTTAAGTACTTAAATATACTTCCATGCATTTGAGAGAATCTTAGTTCAAGAGACATACTCAAGGGTCCTTAAAGAGTACTTGTCTAAAAGGTGAACACAGCTTAACACCTGCAATCACATTATCCTCCTAGTAAACAAAACCACAGTGCTCAGCTTCTTCATAAAGGAAATTAAAGACAAAGGCAGACACTAGTATTCAGCACTCATGTCTGGGTCTATTAAATGACCTCCAGTTTTTAACTGGATCAGAGAACAGTATGTAGATATTCTTACCTGGTCTGCATATTAGATTGATGACAGTTTTTATTTTTTTGCCACCACCACAGCTGTCTCCATTTGAATAAATAAGTTGGATATTTTCTCCAACCTTTTTAGGAGATGACACAAATGTTCCAAGATTTGTAGCCTTGTTTTGTTTATCTGTAAAACCAGTAAATAAATCACTTTTGTTTCCCTGTAAAGAAGTTTACAGCATTAAGGTAAGGTCAACCTGTCAAATGGCAAGTCTTAAGAATGTACATCATTAATTCATTTCTACCTCACCAAAACCATGCTATGAAGCCTAGTTCCTTAATCATAAAAGGCTACTTGCACCAATTCTTCCAGCATCTTTAGAAGGACAGAAAGATATGTACTCGTAAGTTCTCAAGTAACTGACAGCCCTCAGGGCACCCAATTCCATTTGCAAAAGAAGCACCAAGGCTGCAGAGCCGAAAAAAAAAAAAAAACAAAACCAAAACCAACAACCCAAACCAAAGGCCAAATCAAAACCCTTAAATCACAAAAAGACTCACCCACAGAGCAGATAGCAGCAGTATCTGAGCAGTTGGAAGCTCTTCCTCTCTTCCATACTTTATGGCAGACATTGATGTAATAATGTTTCCTCTCTACTTCTGAGAAACTGCTGTCAACAGCTTCCCAGTTCTGGGCTAACTCTGAAATATAGAGGGTGGTTAAGAGCAAATAATGAAGCTTAACTGTTTTAGCCTCTCCATGCCAAAATGCCCTTTATCTCAAGAAACCCCATGTGTTTAAAACCACTTAAGATGACAGCAACCAAGGCAGTCACGGATACAGCTACTTTCATAAGGCACTCACTCCTTGTGAAATGAACATTAGTACCCCAGGAATTCAAGGAAAACAAAAGCTGATTAATGCTCAGCTAAAGAATTGCACTAGAAATTGTATGTAAAATCAGAACAAAAGTAATTGAAAGGCTACTTTTGTTGTCATACCTGAACCGCGGATCAAAGGTGACAAATCATAGTGTTTTCTCTTATCAGTAACTCTGCAAAGGAGATCTTCTTTCTCTTTAACACATGCATATTTTGTATCCCAAGTAAAAAAATAGGTGCAGTCCACTTCACCAGTAAACACTGGAGATCCTCTGCCGTCATTACCTTAACATTGAAGATGGATAAACAGATATTAAAATGGAGGACAGAGAGAGGATAAGACTTGAAATCTCTTATTGCTGCACATGAGTTACATTTGTGGTTTATATTTTGGGTTTTTTGGTAGGTTGGTTTTGATTTTGGGGTTTATTACTGTTGACTAAGAAACAAGGCTCTTTTATACCTCAATATTCTAGATTAGCAGTGCAAATTTAATATAACACTGCTACCACACAACTTACAACGATCCTGCCAGGCATTGACATTTGTGCTGACTCTAACAATATTTATTCCTTGTGCTAGCTGTGTCTCCAAACATGCATTCCTTTGAACATATGGTCTACTAGCAAGCACAGAAGTCAAAACCTGAGCAGAGTCATCACAGCTTGCAGAACTCACCTGCTGTTTCATTGCATTCAAAATTTATGACAGTCATCCTCTGAAAGCCAGAACTACATGCATCTCCATTTGGATAAATTAAAGTGAGATCCCCATCAGAATATCTAAGGAAAAAGTCAAGTTTTAGATAGAAGCACGAGATCAGACACAGTGTTCATCAGATAACAGAAGTTATACTCTTATTTTTCTCAAAGTGAAAACAAATGGTTGTTCAACATTAATACTGACATTAGGGCAACAAAGGCTTGCATCCACTGATTTTTCTGGTTAGTTTTCATGAATTTGTATAGAGTTAAAAGAATGCTCTAAAGCAATTCTAGCTGTGGTGGAGTATCTGTTCCCACTAGTTTAAGGCATGGCTATTTTTGCAGGTGGAGGAAGTTGTATTTCCTGGAAGACTACTTCAAGAAGCCAGATGCTCAAAGACAGAAGAGAAGATCCTATACAGATAAATAATTTCTGCTTTGCAATCTCATGCAAACCATTATCCTCATGTGCCACCTGGAAATCCTGAGTATCTTTTAAAAAACCCACACATCAAAAATTCCTGGACTATAATAGTCTTGGATATGACTAATTCATGCTCTTGCAAAGGAAGCACAGATTACCTCTTGCTGCAGACAGCTCCTAAAATATCCAGTGCAAATGTCATTTTACATGCAAAGCTCAAGGAGAGCAAGAGGTAGCACAGAGCGATCTGCACTTCAGACACCAAAGTTTCCTTCCTATCTAGGCAATTGCCTCTACCAACATCTGCTGCTCTTTTGCTTGCTAATGCTATCCTGGTATACTGCTAAAATTTTCCTATAGAAACTAAGCAAAATTACTTGCATTCTCATATCAAATATTGATTACAGACACAAGGGTGTAAAAGTAGGAAACAAAGATCAATCAGACCAGTTACAACAGGGATAAGGAGCCTCTACACACCTTAGGGTTTGATTCTGAAATCTTCCTGCCACTTTTTGCTGGTTATTTGAAGATTTCACTTGGCATGATGAAGTGTATCCAGTGCTGTCCTTACAGTTACCTGCAGTGGTTTTCCCACATACATTCAAATAATAGTAATACTCCTCTTTGAGATCTTTGGCAAAATATGGTGTGACATAATCTGGATGAACAACAAAAGGAAAAGTGTTCTAACACAGCGCAACAGATGCAAAAAGAAAATATCTACAGAGCCCACGCCGGAATTAAGGAACTGCAAAACTGCATCACAAAGGAACAATAGTGATCTTACCTGGAAGTTGAGTAAGTGGTCTTAAATCAATGGAGATATCATGTTGCTCATTAGTCAGAAGACAGCTCTTACTCTCCAGGTAATCCCTATGACAGGCATACTCAGTAACCCACTCAATTTCGTACCGGCAATTTGTTTTTGCTGTGAGCTTGGGACCTGCACTCTAATACGGAAGTTAACAGAAATGAAATTACATGCAGATCCTTACTTGAAATACAATGTTTAAAGCAACAATACCAAATTCCTCTAGGGTCAGTAATGACTAACTTCACCTCTAAACTGCTCAAGAGGTGGAAACATTGTCTCTGGCCTCTCAGATGTTGAAAAGAAATGAAACAGCTCTTACTAATGATGTGGTAAACTATCAGAAGTCTGAACAGCAGTAAAGTATAAGGCACTAGTTGAATGATAGCAGAAGTAACAGTACTTTTAAAAAGCACTTTTCTGTAACACATTGGTAAAATCAGAATATCTGAGCCCAAATTGCTAGGCATGGCTTGCATTGCGTTTACCTCAAGAGATGTTGACAGAGGGGAGCAGTGATCAAGTGTGCTCTGAGGGCAAAGCAGCTTCTAGACATTTATGTTTTAGTAACTTTGATTCCCTTAGTCCAAATCAAGACTGAAATATGTTTGAGAACTCTTTAGCCAACATTTCCAACAGATGTATTTTCTATATATTTTTTGCACCTCTGGGAGAGATAGTCTTAGTTTCTTTTAGTTTCTTTAGTGAAGTATTTAGAAATCCACTTTGTTTCATAAATCTGTATTTCTGTCCTCCACTAAAATAACAGGCAGATAAACAGATACATATCCAATACATTAAAAGCAGAAGTAACATTAGTAATACTACACATATTACAAGGGTGCACAGCTGCAGTGACATATTACAAGGCGACAGCGGAGAAAGGCCTATGGTTTGTATCTGCAGCAAGGAGGGTAAAGCATGGTACCTCTGTAGGTCAGAAGAGAGACAGAAGATTAAATTGAAAACTAGCAAGACACCAAAATCATCTCAATTGAAATGGCAGAGCATTAGCAATTGCCACTCTGGCCCAATTCAAGGAGTGTGGGTTACTAAGATTATCCAAACATTGCATCAAAATGATCACTGAAGCTTGGCTAAAACTGTGTTCTCACAGTTGCTGCTTAACACAAAGTTGCTACTTTTAGTTAAAACTTAGGAGAGCCTGCTTAGTAAGTGAAACTTCTACAATGCAATGACATCTGCTGGCTAACTTTTTTTCCTGAAGAAGGTCAGATCAATAAAGAAACAAGTTAAAGGAAACATATGTAAGCACACCCAGCCTGACTGAAGATGGAAGAGTGCTCATCAGACAGCAAAGCTCTGTGACAAGTGCTAGAAGACATCTTGAAGAGTATATTTAGGATCTTGTACTCTTCACAAGCTGCAAACCAGGAAAGTTTCTGTTTTCTTCAGCTGTGAATAAAAATCAATGCTAACACACACAAACTGAAACAACACAGTTACCTCCTCTCCCCTCTTTGATGGGCAAACAAAAGTGATGGTGACTGCAGGGTTATGGCCTAGGCAGAAGTCTGGCCTTTCTTCATCTCCGTATGTTTTCTCATAATGCAATACCAGCCTAGAAACAGAAAATGGCAAAACAAAAATACAAATTAAGACAATGTGCACTGTTAAGAAGGATATCCTTAAAAGAAAGTGCATTCCTAGCACAATATACTAGAGCAGCCTTGCTCCTGAAAGTAGCTTTTAAAAATGACCAAGAACCTCACTTGTGAAAGAAAAGTTTCACCCTTGTAACTGATAGGTCAGAATCTTTGGACTCCCTCTTATTAACCTAGTCTATTCTGCTTCTTTTCTTCATCATGCACCTGAAAAGAACACTGCAGAAATCAGTAGGGTACTATTGATCTTATAGACAAGATAATCAGGCACAGATGCCCTGAAGCTCAGAAAGATCAGTGTGCCAAGCAAGTCTTCTGAGCCACACTGTGTTGTTTGGACATTTGTTTTGGTGAGTTGTCGTCATCATTTTAGGCCTGTCTGCAGCCAAGTCACACAGTGCTGCTCAAATAACTGCCCCACCTCCCTCCCTTTCCCTGGTAGGATACCAAGGAGAAATCAGGAGCAAAATGTAAAACCCTTCAGACTGAGATAAAGAGGAGAGTTTAATGGAACAAAGCAAAGAATGAAGAAAACTGCAGGAGTAACGACATAAATTAAGTAATATATAGAGGGTGTGATATAAAACACCAATGGCTCACCCCATAGTGCTGAAACTTGCCACCTGCGCCAAAAAACACTGCCAGAGTGTGTCATGCATGATAGTGTATGGACCACTAGCTGGTCCAGCTGGTGATCACAACCCTATCCTAGCTGAACCCAGGATAGTTGGTTTGTTCTGTTTTAATTTCAAGCTACACTTCCAGCACAAAAGGCAGCAAGGAGAACAGAGGCAGCATCAAGGAAACACATTGCTCCTGGTGGTAGCAGAGCTGGAACTAGGAGAACAAATATTGCATTGTTTATCTATTTCTCAATTAAGAACTCATTAATGCCAAAATACAGAAGGGTAACATCCGGCTCATTTCAACATCTAAAATATTCCTAGACAGTGGAGTGTACCAAATACAGTGCATAAACCCACAGAAAAGCAAGTACATTTGTGGGCCCTCAGATGGAGTCAAACCTCACTTTCCTGCTTGTGGGCAGAAAGCAGCAATCATCCTTTGTTTCTGGGACTTCTGCAGTTCTATTAAAACCTGTCTCTTACAATGAAGAACAACATTTGATCTGTGATGGCAGTGCAACAAGATGCCTGAAAGAGAATCTGCCTCAACAGTATTTGAAGAGGTCTTTTTCTGACAGTGCTTCAAATCTGAAATGGTATTGATGTTAAGATTTGGAAGACTCATCTGGTTTTTTTCCAGCTTTTTTTTTTTTTTTTTCTGCTTTTTTTTTCCAGCACAGATGACTGAGTGTCCACAGAAGTATCAAGCACAAAAAAAAATTACTTACCTCTCCTTGTCATGAAGTTTAAGCTGTTTGTTTGGATGGCCAACATCATATGCCTGACCTTTGTGAAGCAAGCAAGCAGCACTCCCAGCAGGACAGCTTCTGGTCTCACTACTTGAACTTCCTGTTATAGAACACAGAAAATAGAATACAGGACTCAATTTCTAAGCCCTGCTCTACCTGAAGTATCTTGCTATTTTATCTGTGGGTTCCCTCAGTTTCTTTTCTAAAAATACTATTAAAACTGGTTCCACTAGAATGTAAAGCAAACAAGACAAACCAGAAGAACTTGTGACAGATTCATGCTGCCCTGTTTATAAACTGCAAACTCATCCTTCCTGATAGAGCAGCTGCAACTAGTTACCAATTACTAGTACAACTACTGGATGTCAAGGGCTTTGAGAACCTCCAGAAGCAGACCAAGTATTTTCCGTTTTTCCCCCAAAAGATCAAAATTATACCAAGTAAAGGGTAGATTTTTCCCTTTCTCCTGTCTTTTACAAACCATCTTACTCGAAGCTGTCCAGAGAATGTTTCAGACTAGTAGAATTTTTAAAAGATTAACCCCGCACACTAGAACTTGAAGTGTGAAACCCTTAACAGAGGCACAAAACACCTATTTAACTGTAGAGCAACAAACACAGCAGGAGTATACAGCTAAATTAGGCTCTTCCACAAGCTTCAAATGAGTGGTCTTGCTGGTTTAACTCCTTAAGTATACAGCTCCCAGCTGACATGAAAGTGCTAGCTATGCACCATTACTTACCTGAGCACCTTAAAACTTGTTTTAGATGCATCTCAGGACATTCACTTGGAACCAAGCAACAGCCTGAGCTAGTGTCCAAAGGACTCAATTTCAAGCACATGCAGTGCTATGAATGATCTTAGTCCTGTTCAGTGGCAAACAGAAGCAGCTACATACAAGCTACACTCTTCCACTCAGTTCAATTTAAGTCAACTTTTCTAACAGTACTTACACATCCAGAAGGGGTGTATCTCTGAACACTTCAATAGCTGGCTTCACAGAAAGCATCCTTCAAAATACCAACACAGTACTTGCACTACTGTTTCAAGCTAAAATATTGATCTTTGGTCATAGAATAGCCTCAACTGAGGCACTAGAATAACCCCACACTACTAGAAATTTATGCACTGACAGGTGACACAAGAAAGCGTTCACACCTAAATCCCTGCAGATGTTTATGAACAAGGAATCATCATCAGAATCATCCACCAAGTAGTGTCCTGAAACTTGGATAAGAGGACTCAAGTCATGTTTCCTCAAGTCTTCATCAACAACATAGCAAGGGACCTAGAACAAAAACAACAAATTACCTGTGATCTGTGCTACACAAGTAGAGAGATGTTATGAATAGGCATATATAAAGTCAAGCTAATATGTGGAAAAGGTTTTTTACCTCTGGAAGCTCAAATACATAAAAAGCTGGACTTTCAAAGTTACATATGCCAAAATGAGGCATCCAAAGTTAGACTGTTCTGCTCCAGCTTTTAGAAAGAAGAGTTTTACTATAAACAACCATCCAGCTCACAAAAGAGGTTGAAGGGTAATTTAAAATTCTCAGCTCCACCAACTTCCAACGTATGCTTTATAAGAATATAAAAAAGTTAGGTTTATGGAAGTTGTTAGTATTCATTTAAAATGTAGGCAGGTGGTTAGATCAAAATTGCCTGATACGTGAAGAGTAACTTCTGCATGGGTGGGGTGGTACATAGATTACCTCTTTTACAGGTTTAAACAAATCTTTCTTGCAAGCCACAAAGGTCCTCCATTCAAAATAGTGTACACAATCTGTCGCCATTACAAATTCAGGGGTACCCTATTTAAAGGAGAAAAGAATTATTTGGAAAAACAATTATTTTTTTACATCTGCAGACAGCAAGAAGTTCATTCAAGAGATTAAGAAAAAGCAGAAGATACTGTGCCCTTTTTCTGTGACACACTTTCTTAATGGCACTTGTTAAGAGCAAGTTTATTTAATGGTTTTGTTGGTAAACTCAGGATGCGGCATGCCAAATCCACAGTCTGCATTTGTACCAATTCTCAAACTCTCATGTGCCATCTTAACGTGCAGCAATAGTACTGTATCTTTCAGAAGCACTTACTATGCTAATTGATACTGGCAGAAGCACCAGTCACGTCTAGCTACTGGAAAGGAGAACAACAATACAAATGTGTACAAAGAGGTGAACAGCAAAGCAGTGCACCATTTGCCACTTCTATCTTTTACCCTACAAAGAAGGGTGATTAGCAATCTCTTCTGCTACACAGGAAGAACACCTATTACCTCAGCTACTTATTTTTAAGTGCTCACATTATACACATCTGTAACTACTTCACAATAGGAGTTCTACCATGATTCTTGTCTGGATGGTCATCTGAACAGCCCTAATTAGAGAAAGACAAAACTTACATATTTCCATTCTCCCTCCATCAGTCCACCTAGAAGCATTTTAGCACATTTAAACCCATTCCCTCCTCGTTTAACCCCACCATAGAAGTGTTGGAAACAAGCTGTCCAGATATTATTACAAAATCCTTTTATTAAGTCGCATGAAGAAGTGTTAGAACTATGCTAACTCAAAGGTTGAAGATTGTTATGATCTGGTGTTACAGCTGGAGTTGAAAAATATTTTTCAGTTTAAACTTCTGAAATAGAACAGGCAGCATTTAAATCTGGGCTGCACTGGCATTTTATTTGAATTGGCTAGATTTCCAAGTCGGGGTGTGCAACAGCATCATCAGTGCCAACAGTTACACTAATAAGTATTTATCTCCAATACACAAATACAGCAACTGATCACAATCTGTACAGAAGACCAAACTGTGGCATCAGTCAAGCGTATGGGAAGTGTAACTCCAAAAAGGCATGTGGAGGTGAACTCCATATACATGTGCTCCTAAGAACTTTTCAAGGATCTCCATTTGCATTTTAAGTAGATTCTCAACAACAACTGCTCTCCCAGAAGCCCAGATGTACGCATACCCACTTTTAGTTCAACTACATGCAGACAAAATCTAACACTGCTGCCAGCTATGCTGACCCATAACAGAGGTCACTCATTTTCTTCAGTGCTGTTTTGTTAAACAGACCAGCTTAGCACAGTTGACATATAAACAATAGTTCTCACTGTTGATTCATTCCTCTATATTACACTATTAAAAGACTACAGTGTGATCCCTGTAAAAACATTAAAGAACAGAAGAGTCCATAGTCAGAGCTAACCTGCAGATCTGCAATTTATTTCTACCTTTGAAAACCACAGCAGATCATGACCTTAACTTAGTACTGAAACATAACTGAGTCTTCTTTCATCTGTGAAGCTCAGTAACTAGTACATCCACAAGCACAGCAAGCCCATTTAAAAAGCAAGTTAGCAGCACATGCTAATTCTATTGAAGCTAAGAACACATGACATACTCACCAGTGTTTTCCCACACAGGAAGTTAATGTTGCTTTGAATTTGGTGCTGACTGCCTTGCTGCAAGCAGCTCTCTGTAGTGTTGAGTTCCACAAGGGTTTCAGAAACTTTTTTCAAGCTTAAGTCACCTAGGTGTTTAGTGTTTGTTTTTTTGGAGGAAGAAAGAAAATAAAATCGTTATAATACAGCACCTTCACATGCTCCAATTTCAAGGACTGATCAGCATATTGCATATCAGTCTACTTCAAGGCAGCTTTTGAACAAAGTACAACCAAAGACCTTCCTTGCAGTTCTTGTGATTTGTATGACTAGACACAGGCTAAGACAGTGTTTGACATGTCTAATCACGTATTTACTTTCACCAAGGCTTTTAGCCAACACTTTAAAAAGCCCAACAGCATATGCCACTACAAATTAGTCACTATCTTAGAAAAAAGAGCTAAAGGACTCCATCAGACAACTGTTACAAACTAGTTTCAAGCACCACAATTCACTCCTTCCCATCAGCTTCTCAGCCTTTATGCCATTTATATGAATAGCATCAGCATAACACAAGAGAGAGCCCATCACAGACATAGAATTGTTTGCCTTGGAAGAGCTAGCAAAGATCATCTAGTCCAATTCTCCTGCAATAAGCAGAGGCTTCTTCAACTAGAGGAGGCTGCTCAAAGCCCTGCCCAACCTGACCTTGAATGTTTACAGGGATGAAGCTTCAGTCACCCGTTGTTCTATCAACCCACTCCAGTGTTTCAGCAGTCCCATTGCAAAAAATTTATTCCACATGTTCACCTACGTCTACCTTCTTCCAGCTCAAAGTCGCTACTCCTTGTCCTACTGCAACAGGCCTTGCTAAAAAGATTTTCCCCATCTTTCTTTTAAGACTTCTTTAAGGACTGAAAAGCCACAATAAGGTCTCCACAGAGCCTTCTCTCTTCCATGCTGAACAACCTCAACTCTTATCAGCCTGCCTTCATAGGAAGGTTGCTCCAGCCCTCTCATTTTTGTGACCCTCTCCAACAGGATGATGTCTTTTTTATGCTGAGAACTCCAGATCTGCTTCTTCATGATAAAAAA
Source organism: Psilopogon haemacephalus (assembly GCA_013396835.1). Lineage (NCBI taxonomy): Eukaryota > Metazoa > Chordata > Aves > Piciformes > Megalaimidae > Psilopogon > Psilopogon haemacephalus. Next base: position 176,821 of record VWZI01009213.1, read on the forward strand.
ACACACTTGCTGGAACTTTGAGCAGCCTGTTATCTCCTAACCCAAGGGCAACAAAAACCACTCTACACCTAAATAATATAATCTTGACACCAAAAGGAGGGGCAGTAAGCAAACTGTAAAAGAAGAGGGTACGAGAACCTCAAAAATACTCTGTTGAACTGCACTAGAAAGTAACTATAGCCACCAAATTTGCAGGTAAAGGTGAAACAGTGGAAATCAAAAGGGAAACTTGAAGCAATCACACAGAATTCTCTCAGTAGCTCAGAGCTCTCCTATCCATGCTGCCTACCCTCACAAGAAGGCATGTATAAACATACATACTCTAAGACACTGGCAAAGTGTCCTTTCTTCCCCCCCACCATAATAGCAGAAGGAAGCCAACAGAACTTTCTAGGCAAGCTCTGCATAGCAACAATATGCACATGACTAATAATCCTCCTGGTATTATACATCAATACAGTTAAAAGCACCAATTTAACAGAGAACTTTGAAAAGCACTATCTCAGGACTTACCTTAATGCTCTGTAAGCAGTAGCTTTCTCTTAAGAACTTACCAAAAAACACACTAAAGGCTCTTGTGAGCTGAGTCAAATTTCCTCAGTTGAAATGATATCCAAGAAAAATCAAGTTAAGCCAGTACATCTTTTTTATGACAGACCAAATTTGTGTGCTCCCTTCCCCCTTGCATGCTTAGAACTAATTTGGGAACTTCACTGAAGTTTCAGCAAGAATCACTTCAGCAACACATGACTCATCTCATCCCATCCCTGCTCACAGCACAAGCAGTCTCATGAACCATCCCCCTCATACCATGAGCTTCCTTCCAGAGCACCAGTTCTGCAACCACTTTTACCATAATATCAAGCTCCCTCTTCAGTAAGCACTCATGGTTATTCATCACTTTAGAAATGCATTCCTTCCACAAAGTAACATGTTACAAATCTGCTAGTATAGCTCACAAGAACTAGCATCAGATACTTCATATTGCACATGTGTGTTAAACCAGCCAGTGTCCAGGACACCTTTTGTTCATTGACTCCATCTGTTCAGCTGTTTGGAAGAGGGAAAACAATCATGGAAGACATCCAATCAGTCACCCAGAAGAGAGCATTTGGGTGGCAGCTATCATTTCATGTCCTGTTTTTCTACTGCAGCTGGACTTCACTCAGATTAACAAACAATTACAATAATATTTCTGTTTTTCATTTTAATAGTAGTGCAGTTAAATGGCATACAAGTCACTAGGCATCACACTAAAATAAGTGAGCGCCACATCACTTCCATCCTTGCTGACACTCCAGAACTCAGCACCTGCCTACCCCTTGAAAACTTCTGATGCCAATGAATAAAGCTGAAGGGACTTTTCTTGGACAGATCATTGGACTCTTAACGCCAACCTGGTATGTCACACTGACACACAGCCACAATCCCTCCCTTGGATACAGACTGATTACTATGATAGAGAATACAGCCTTGCTGCCTAGCAAAGCTGGGAATGAAACAGAACCAATCCTATAGCTGTCACCCTTTGCACTGCTGATACTTCAAAATAAAACAGCTTGCAGAAAGATTTTTTTTTTCCCAAAAATAATGAGGGAGATGTGATTAAACCCATATTCAAAGAAAGCTTTCTACTTAGCAAAGTTCATCAGCTGGCAAATTGCCCCTCTCCAAAATCAAAGCCCTTCAGCTGCACTCAGCTTTAGCATACAAGTAGTCAGCTCAATTGCTTGGAGACAAGTATGAAGCTTAGCTGGTTTAGGTAACTGAAATCTACTCTGGGAGCATATACCTACCGAGACCCAGATCAAAAAGATTTTTCTTTTCTCAGTAAGAGTGATTTTAATTTACTTTTTTTGACAAGCAGGAAACTTGATAATCCGTTAGCATGATCTCAGCTCAGAGTGATGACGGTGAAGCTCTAATGCAACTACAGGTAGTGCAATGAAGCATGGTAGACATCACATGTAAGTCTTAAACAAGAGCAGAACTTAGACAATTTGACCACTAAAGCACAGCAAAAATCAATCGCAATGTTTATTACACTGCCTTATTGATGCATGGTTAAAAACATACCTTATCCAAACAGGATTAGCAGCTTAACTCCTGAAAAGTCAGCTCAAACAGCCTTTGCAGGGCCAAGCTATGACTGTTGCCAAATTCTGTTCCAGTCAGGCAACAAGACACTCAAGGTTGCATGCAGTAGAACATTTGATACTGCTTATGGTTATCACCCAGGTATGTCCTTTCTCTTTCCACAAGAGTGGAACAAAACATATACGAGCCTTTAGGTCTCGTGCTTCCCTGGGGAGAACAGACTTACTCAAGCTCACTCAACCTGCCATATTTCTGTCTTACTCAAAAAGCACATTAAACAGATACTGCTTCCTTTTCTAATCCACAGGTAACTGAAGTCTCAACCACATGAGCTGAGACCCATACCAGCAGAAAGCAAAATTCTTGCTGCACATTTTAAGAATGAAACACATTAACAGCACCGAGTGGCCTGAGATGTCACACTCAGAGCAGGAAATGCTACTACATACAATCGCAGTTTGAACTTAAACACAATCTAACCAGTCACCCCAGAAAACCCTGGAGTTTGGAGATACACTGCATTACACAAAAAACCCAAATGCAGCCATGAACTGAGACAGTTTTATTCATGCACTCAATGATATTATAACCCTGAGTGGCAACACTAGCGGTTTGTTTGAAAAACACTGAATGACCATGAAACCCAAGTATTTCTTCAGATAATGGAGAAGGGTAGGGAGGATGGAGAATTATTAACTGCTGTGCATCTATATACAGGTTAGAATCATCTTCCTCCTCACCACCTTACAGCAGTTCTAGCTCAAATACATTTACTGAAGACTCAGAACTTCTCATAAGAGCTGTGTGCCAATGGAAAGCAACATTGGCAAGCATGTTAAAATTCAGACTTCAGATCTGCAGGTACTAAGAAGCTGTCTGAAGACATATTACTCTTCAGAAAGCTACTGCTTTATTTCATTAAAACTATCAGAAAAGCATTAGTATTCATATCGTTATTTTATTAGCTGAACAACAGAAGCAACCTTAACAGTGACAAGCACCCATGAAAATATTGGCTAGAGCATGAGGCGCTTCTGATAGATGAGATAATGTTCTGGCACATGTACAAGAATATACCAGTTTCATATTTAGATAAGCATGCAGATGTCTACCACTCCTCAGAATGCCAAGAACATCTGTGAACCACCAAGGCACCCATTATATTTGACAAGTGTAACTGAAAACGGAAGACTGCATGTAATTTACTTCCTTTCTGTGTGTAACAACTTAAAGACTACATCACAGAAGTGTAGCAATACTCCAGCATTGCATTAGTGAGAGTAATTAGACTCTGAACAAAGAGATGATGTTACATCAGGTTAGCTTAGAGCTGTAACTCAATTTTCTTCCTGTGTTCAGTATCAAGCTTTTTCAAAACGCTGCAAATGCTGTCACAGGTGGACGTACATATTCCTATTTGGGACAGCCTTCCATCATTTCACATTAGATTACAGTTAACTAAATCGTAATATAAGTTTCATTGTCCTCTGAAGTCATGAGATCATGTGCCTCCAAATCTCCCAGTAAACCTACCACAGAACAGTTTTACATTGTTCTGAGAAAAAAGAAAAAAAAAATCTTTGCTAACATGTCAAAGCTTACAATAGTTATAAGACCATCCATTAACATAACCCTGAACTCCTTCTGAGGAAAGACACTTAATTACTTACCTACAGACTGATAGGTCTTCTTATTGACATCATATGCACAGACTGCACTTGATTTTCCACAGTCTTCAACAGCAAAACATAAGTTAATTTGATAAAGCACCTGTTTATCCACATCAATTGCTTGCCATGTGTAACTGAAAAGACAAAAAAATTCCATCAGTTGGTATTCCTATTGTCTGCACTGCCATCCTCTAGACACCAGTCCTTGAAATAACCAAGTTACAGCTAAAAGCACTACTAACTTGTGTTTCTTATTTATGTTCTATATCCATAAATACCAGAAATAATTGTTAGTGTCCACTGGAGGAGCATATATCAGGTATGTTTCTCCCTTTATTGAACACCCAAGTGCACATTCTTTCTTATCAAATCTCTGTGGAGGTTATTCTGACTACAAATATCTCAGGTGATAAAACTTTGAGAGCCTAAAAGTTCTCAAACATCTGTAGCTGGCTACACATGCTGCACTTGAGCAATACCCAGTAACTGCAGCAGAAGCTACAAATCTAAGTGGAATACTACAGCCAACCTCGTCCTGTCTGCCAGCAGCAGACACCTAATTTCAGTATCCAAACCAAGGCTGAAAGATGTTAATAATGCTTATTAGAGCCCAGATGCACTTTCAAGCATTTTTTTTTTAATATACATACACATATATAAACATTGAAAGGACTGTTTCTGAATAGTGATGTCTGAAGCTGGAAAGCAAGCAGAGCTATCCATGACAGACTTGGAGAAAGATCACACTAGCTAGCTATAGCTGTATCAGAAAGTCAGCTGTTTAAAAACTTGTACAGGAACATGAAGTAGGAAACAAAGAGTAACAGAAGGAAAAAAAAATAAATGTGCCATAGTTCAGATGCAGAGCATGGATTCATTTCCCTCACAGCAGGTGTTAAGACAGCACTGAGATGTGCATGACACAGCACCACTCAGCTTCCAGGCAGGCCCAGGTCAGCTAGTTTGGAGAAGGGAGCTCTTTCAACAGCCTGGCTTACCAGTACAGTTCTGTGGACAAACTCTGATAAAAAATCTCCTCAGCTTCCCTTCTACCCCAAGTGGAAGTCTCAGTACAATTTAATACAGAGTCATCACATCAAGAAATTGAAGACGAAACAGTGATTTATTAGATATCCCTGGGTTTTACAACTCACACAGGGTTTAGTACATCTATCTCACCCATAGAAACGTTTGTCTTCATCTACAGACTAACTACCACATCCAGCAAAGGAGCTCAACTCCCTCCTCTCACCCTGTCAAGAAATTAAAAGTTTGAACATAAGCTCCACTGATAAGGTTTGTTTTCCTTGATCTCTGTCTCATAAGTGTTACATAACTTGCCATTACAACTCAGATCCCTCCAGGAGAGCTCATTCTTGTTTTACTCTGAAGCCCTATCTTTGGGTGAGGAAGTGGCTACAACAATTCATCTACTTTACTCTCAATTTTGAATCACCCAAAAAACTCTCAAACCCGCAATAAGATGCTACACAATTTTCCATTAAACTACTGACTACAGTAACCATATTAATCTCAGTCTGTTAATGGCTGGAATATACGGACAACTACATGGAAGTTGTCTCTGCAAACTGAAAAAATAAGTGTATATCCTAAGTACACTGGGATCAAAAGGCTCAAACATAGTAAAGCTCTAAAAAAAATCACTTGCTAAGTACTAAATCCTACCCAAAACACCAATAAAATTACTTTTTCATCAGATTAAAGGATTTGTCAGTCATGACAAACACTTGCCATTATTCTTTCCTCATTAGGAGGTGGAGCTGACATTTTACAGACACAAGGCACTAGCTCAGAGTACATTTCTAAAATGGACAAAGGCAGACCTGATGCAGGGTGAAGTCATGAATTAAGCTACATTACAGAGTAATCAAAGTTCAGGAATGAAAGAAAGCTTGACAACAATCAATAAATAAAAATAAACAAACCCAAAAAAACCCCCACAACAACACCCATTGGAAGAACCTGACTCTACTTTTAAAGGCTCTTAAACCAGCAGGAAATTAAGACTTCACAAGGAAGCCACAGAAAATTAGCAAAAGCTCCATTACTCCTTTTTGACTGGTTTAGGAACACAACAAAAAGGTAACAAATAATAAATACTAAGACAAACTAAAGCACTCTGTGTGGATGGTGTGGGTTTTTTCATGAGAACTTGCAAATTAAAATGTTTGTGAACTGAATGAGAATCTAAGTCCTTCACACAACAGAATTATCACTCCATGAGAGATTAAAGATTCCGCTTTCCCAGTTCCATGTTATGAAACAGAGGAAATCAACATCTTCAATTCCCCCACATGCCAGAAGCAAAAGAGAAACAAGATGAATATCTTGCAGCAAAGCAGTCACTGAAACCAGCTTTTCCCTCCACCCCTTCAAAGGCGTCTGGACAGGGAAGAGCAAAGGAGTACTTCAAAACAGTCCATGGAAAGGAAATAAGAAATCCTATGTTTAATCACATACAAAACACAACTCCAGGAGCATCACAAAAATTAAAATCTAATGCAGTTTCAGAGTAGTATTACTTCCAAGAAAGTTCAAGGAACTTTTTTTTTTTCTTCAAATGAATAGGAAAAGCAGAGCAGAATTTATTCGTTAGGAGTAACAGCAAACTGGATGTAGCCTGAGAAGCTGTTCAGAGATGCAAAATACACCTTTTTACAATAAATGCATGAATTATTTCTCTCACAAGTAAGATTTTTTAGCACTAAGTCAGTGCCTGGGAATAGTTTCAAGTTGCATGTTTTCTACTTTCCAACGAGATATAAGCTGATGACTCTGCGGCATCCCATAATGGAAACAATCTGATGGCAGTCACATTGCCCATCCTGACCATGGCTGAGGCATACAGGCCAACTTCCTCTAGCTGCTCAAAATTTACCTCCAGCAGTGTTGATGCCTCATGTAATTTCCCCTTCACTGTGGATTGTTCGAAGGGCTTAAGCTGTCTCAGATACAATGCACTTGAGCTTCTGTAGGGAGCTACTATACTAACAGCTTTAAAAAGTGACAGCCTTGGTCATGGGGTGGGATGTGATGCACCCTCTATGCAGGGGGCTTAATACAGCCACTGTCTCACGGACGACAACCTTCAAGCAGCTATTTCTGGTGCAGTTTAAAATCTGGGCTCAAAGATGGTGTCCACCCTGATTAAAACTGCTTTTTGTTTTAGCTGAAATCACAGTACAATTGCTGTTTCCAGATTAACTGTGTAAAATTCCATGGTTGGGTTTGAGGCCTGAAACATACCCATGTCAAACCCCCCCACTCAGGTCAGGCTCTCCTCCTCTTCCCTCCCCTGCATATGGCTGGCTTGACACAAGCTAGACCCAGGAACTGCCCTCTCTCAAAATTAACTCAGCAAAAACAGGTGCATACACGTGTGTGGAAAGCGGACTGAGCCCAGCCACCTTCCAGTTTCCTGGCTATGCACCAGTGGCAGCAGGCAGGGAGAATCCTCTTCTGGAAGCAGTGCCAAGGCAGGCCACTGTAGAAAGCAGTTGTGCAAGCAAGGTCCAAACAAGTTACTGGGAATAACCTTGCCTGCAGACCAGCCTCTCCAGGTATCTAGCTGAAGTGACAGCACGAAAAAGAAAATCAAACTACTTTTCAGTGAGTTGTAAGCTTCACATTTTTTTAACAAAACAAAGAAACAACTCACAGAGAAAACAACCCAAGAAAGGAAAAATGCATATGAGCATTAGCAAGCCTAGTCTAGTCTACTTTGCAAATCAGTAGCTCAGTTACTGAAGTCAGACAAGGTGCAGCTGGCTAACAGCTGTCACAGCATGCATGTACCCATGCCAGCACTACTTTGAGCACTACTAAACCACTTCAAATGGAGCAAAGTACCAAAAAGACTACTGCTACCATTCTTATAACCATGCTCAAGTTTTTAATTCTCAAGCTCTCACCCAAAGGATGACTGCTAGGAAGAACCACAGAATGCTAAGGTTGAAAGGGACCTCAAGAGATCATCTAGTCCAATCCCTCTCTCAGAGCAAGATCACCTCTACCAGGTCACATAGGAAGGAATCCAGGTGGGTTTTGTGTATCTCCAGAGAGGCAGACTCCACAACACCCCTGAGCAGCCTGAAGAATATACCCCACTTCAAACAGCTCTAAATCATGGTTAGAAGGGAACGTGTTTGCTCTCTGAGAAACGCATTGAAGTAGCTTGTTCTGCTGAAGGGGTGTTACACAGAGCAGCACAGAGACAGGAGCATACTATGACAGACTTGGAAAGCACATCTCTGTATGATTATGTACCCATACAATTTTGTGCCCAGCAGCTCCTCAGTTATCAGAACACTTCAGAGATGAACCTAATACCTGAAGGTCCAGCATGATCGCAGGTAGACAAGCTCCGGAACAGTTACCAATATGACAACTTCAAATCTGAAGCTGGCAGCTCAGATTCACTAGTTGCCAAAAAAAAAAAAATCACTGTTAGATGTGGCTAACATTTTAGCACAAATATGTATGGTAAAGAAACTTATGTCAAAGCAAATCCTCCTTACAGAAAATGAGAACTTAAACGGTACATGGTACAAAGCCGTCACTATGCTTCAAGAGCTTTCTAACGTCCTATTCATGCTTCACTATGCTCTAGGTCACTTGCCACTTATTCCAAGAATCACATATAGTGAATGCCTTCAGGCAAGCTTTCTTGCATATGTATCACATACATAACAAGCTGTTCAGCTTTCTCCATCCCAAACACATTTAGTCTTTCATGCTACACTGTAAACCACACTGCAACACCATCTTAAAGAACATGAGAAAAGGGATAGTAATTTGAAGTTCAGCTCATATGCTGAGAAATTTTTAAGCCTCTACAATGGCAACTTCCCAGGTATGTGAAGCAACCATGTGCATATGCAAGTAAGTCCAGTAATGACTTCTTTATGACATGTCCCACTTAAATATGTCAAAGAACTTAACACAGTTGAGCAGGTTCACCTAAAGGTCACTTCTCCATACTCAGCACACACTGTCATGTAGTGACAGGACTAGGGGGAACGGAGTAAAGCTGGAGGTAGGGAGATTCAGATTGGACATGAGGAGGAAGTTCTTCACCATGAGAGTGGTGAGGCCCTGGACAGGTTACCCAGGGGAGTGTTTAAGGTCAGGCTGGATGAGGCTCTGTCCAGCCTAAACTAGGGTAGGGTGTCCCTGCTTGTGGCAGGGCAGTTGGAACTAGATGATCCTTGTGGTCCCTTCCAACACTGACTGATTGTATGATTCTTCACCAAGGCTAAGCCCAGTGTAGTTTCATACAACAGCCCAGTTATGGTTTCACAACAAAAGCTGAAAACAGTGTTTGGATTAACTGAAATTGTATATACAATCAACTGCAGGAGTTGTCTTATTAAGAACTACATTAACTGTAAAGTATGCTTGCCTTACAATCCTAAATTGGAAATTCTGCATAGTAGCAACCCTGCAATAAACAGCAGACAGAAGCAGTTAGTTGCAGACATTTGTTGCTCTGCCACCACACTCAAAATATTTCCTGGAGTGTCTTTATAGGAGAACCAAAGCTTTACAGTAGCTTCCCTGATGTTACCTGGAAGGTGAATGCAAGTTGTCAAGCTTTCTTCTGTTTTTAAAGTAGAGCCATTTTAAAAAACAGTTCATGAGATTCACTCTAGCTCCACATTTTTTTCTCCTGTGTTGTCACAGGAAAGATGTAAAGGCAAGAAGGAAAAAGTAGGGAAAGAACAAAGTGGCTGGTAGCTTTTTTCCCAAGTGCTCATAATGCAGCAATCCTGGAAACACCTCTAAGCAGAAGATAAAAAGAGATTTCCAACTTCAAGTTAGAGGACAGCATAGTCAGCTGTCAGAGCATACAAAAACAAAGAAGAAAGCACAACAAAATCAGTCACTACAAGCCACGACATTTGGCAAATTTTCAGAGAAGCTTTTCTTCTTTTCTCAGCCTGCCCAGGTTTACTACCAGTAAGCTTAGCTACACAAAATGAGCAACAAAAATCATCAACTCAGGCTTACATAGCTTCACAACACAGTTCTTGCACAGAAGAGTTCTGACACCTTTTCTGTCCTAAACTTGGTATCACTCTACTCTTATTTTAGAGAGCCAGTGTCTCTTCTAATCTGCAGTCTTTTCCTTCCTTGCCCCACTTTTGACATTCACACACCAGACAGGACTGGTGAAGCTGCAGCAGCCTCTATTAGGCCTCCCGTAAGCCAGAACACTGTCTTCTTAGCAGTTGTAAAACAAACAAAACCCATGTCTTAAGGCAGTGCAAAAACACCTTGGTCAAGGATTTGGCCTGCATACCCATGACGTATCTTTTACCTGAGACATCAGACAATAGCATAAGCATTTGTGTTACCTAATCACATCATGCTAGCTTTTCTGCAACTCTGTCTGCAACGACCTCCACGGGTCTCCCCACTTGCCATACTGCAAGTGCTTGTTTCCCCCTTCATCCATTCTAGACTGCTAGTTATTCAAAGCAGTTTTTCCCAGCACAGCAGAGCTGCAAGTGCATGGTTTTGAAGCGGTGGATCTTAAATGGGGACTTGCCAGTTATGATATCTATTCACAATTTGTTTTTCACTTGCCACTAACAAAAGAAGATTAGCTTAAATAACTTACATCCAAAAAGAGACTACATGTCTCTCAATGGTACTCCCAAATACTGCCCCTTGCAGACACGCAACAAACCCAAGGTAGATATTGATAGGATCTAATGTAGTCACAAAACAGGAACAGCTCAAGAATCGAGTCATTTAGGGCAAGACATTTGGAGGAAAAAAAAAATTGAGTCAGATTTGTTAAATTCCTTCCAGAATAGTTTGTTTCATTCTCAGGCCTACAATCAAGATGGTCACGTGACAAAACCAATTTTTTGCCAACCTCACAGGTTAACCTTGCAAGCAAACCTACTTTTTCCATTTTTCATCATTTACCAGTATCAAATTCCAGAATCCACCAGGAGGAGAGCCCATTCCACTCAGTGACCCAAGCCCTGCCTCGCTGTGTTACGTTGGCACCTGTCCCACGCTGCTGATGGCAGCAATGTATTCCTGTAGGTGTCACTGAACATTTCAGCTAAACAATGAAGAAATTAAAACTAACAAGATACTGTTGCCAGACTAAATTCAGAGTGGAGACATGCCAAAACATGAAGAATAGTGCTATTTCCACATAGCATTCCTCATTTCTCAAAGCTTTCTTAACTCACTTTTAAGTAACCACTGGAACTAGCTGCCCAGGGAGGTTGTTGAGTCTCCCTCTGTGGAGATATTCAAGAATCATCTGGATGTGTTCCATTGTGATCTGCTCTAGGTGATCCTGCTCTGGCAAGGGGCCTGGACCACATGATCTTTCGAGGTCCCTTCCAGCCCCTGACATTCCATGATGCTATGATTCTAACCTAATGGCATTTTGCAATATCCTTAGTAAAAAGAAAACTATTGAGTGACGTTCCTTCCAAACCACTTCGTATTTTTTTCACACTAGGACCGATACAGTGACGGTCCTGACCACAGGCAACCTAACAGAACAAGTTTCCCCACCTTCTCACCTGCGGACTTCCTGTATCTGCAAAGCTTCACATGATGAGGTCCCACAGTTAACTGCTCGAGGGCGCCAGTCTGCTGACTCCGCTCAGTCTACTTAGAGCTCCAGAGAGCAGCCTCACTGAGCTCCCAGCACTGCAGCACGTTCGCTACAGAGCAGACTGGCCCTTGTGCCTGGGAACACCAGCACGCTCAGCCGCGGACGGCTCTTCCCAAAACATTCCACGGTCTCACCCTTACAAGAACAGAGGACCAAAAGCCCTGTCCACGTCCTGACCTGGGGCCGGGGCTCGCCGGAATGGGCTCCCAGGATGAATTCCCACCCTTCCCAGTTGTTCACATGCGTTCCCGCGGAGGGCAGGAAGGAGCATAGCACCGGGATGATCTCGTTTACTCCGCAGCCTGCTGGTTGCAGTCCTTCCCGCGGGAAGGCCCTCTACAACACTCGCACGTTCCACCCTGCCGGCCACCCCCACTGCCCACCTGCACAGGTCCCGGTATGCATCGTTCAGGGCCGCGGTGGCCCTGCCGCCTCCCCCTGGCCGGAAGGGCAATGACAGAAGAACGAGGAGGAACGGGGCGAGCGCGGCGGCGGCGCGGGTCCGGGCCGGGCCCCCGGCGGGGACAGCGGGTGCCATGGGCGCGGACCGGGCCAGGCAGACACAGCTGCACCGGGACGTCAGACGGCGCCGGCGACCAGCAGCGTGTCATGTGACCCTCACCCGCCCACTGCCGGTCATGTGACCGCTATCATGTGCGGGCGCGGAGCTCACATGATGCGACCCTGTCTCCGCCGCCGCCGAGTGGGTGGGGTCTGCACGCCCTTCTCCCGCCGTCCCCTTGGCCCTGCACGTCGCGGGTGGGCTCGCTGGTCGCCTGCCCTCGCTCTGTGCGGCTGCGGGACTGTGACGCCGCCGTAGCGCTGCGGCCTTCTAGGCGGGCCCCTTCGAGCCGGCGCAGGTGCGCAGCGCTGCGAGTGCCGCCGTGGGCCCCGTTGCCGCCAGGGGACATGTTCAATTAACGTGAAATGAAAGCTAAAACCCAGAAATCAGCTACAGTACTAATACGCACGCATCAACCTGGCAGTGAATCGAAGTTGCAACATAAAAAGGATAGCTATGGAGCTGTAGAAATACTGAAATATACATTGTAAATACAAAATGAAATCACTAAAGTAAAAGCTTGCAGATCCCAGTCCTGTGACTCCCATTTCATGTATGTTTTCTGTAACTTTTATAACAGGGACCCAGTGATAAGATCACAGAATTTCTGCTGTGTTTAAAGCTACATCCCTGCAGTAAAATTGTCAGGATGTATTCAGTCATCTTTGTATCTCAAACTACATTTTGCAGATAGGAATGTTCCCTTCTGCTTATCATTTTAAAATACTAAATATTTACCACCTGTGTTTAATGACAATTCTCAGCTAGCAGAATATTAACGGGACAGCGTTAAAATACTCTGAAATGCAATCTCATAGTTCTACCTTTTCCTCAGGAGAGGCTGAGCATGGTGACTGCTAGTTACATTGCAGTATCCTAGAAACACAGAATCGTTTGGGTTGTGAGAGACCTCAAAGATCTACCTCCAATCCCCCTGCCATGGGTGGGGACACCTTCCACTAGACCAGGTTGGTCAAGGCCCAGTCCAACCTGGCCTTGAACACTTCTCGGGAGAGGGCATCCACAGCTTCCCTGGGCAACCTATCCCAGTGTTTCACCACCTTCACTGTAAAGAATTTCTTCCTAATAACTGGTCTAAATCTACCCTCTTCCAGCTTATAGCTGCTCCCCCTCATTCTGTGACTACAAAGCCTTGTAAAAAAACCCTTCCCAGTTTTCCTGTAGGCCACTTTCAGGTACTGGCAGGCTGCTCTAATTTCTCCATGGAGCGTTCTCTTCTACAGGCTGATTATCCCCAACTCTTAACAGCCTGTACCCACTGTGGAGGTACTGGAGCTCTCTGGTCAATCATCCTCATGGCCCTCCTTTGGACCCACTTCAATAATTTGATGTCTCTGTTGTGTTGGGGGCTCCAGAATTGGATGCAGTACTCCAGATGGTGTCTCAAAATAGCAGAGTAGAGAGGAAGACTCACCTCCCTCAGCCTGCTAGTCATGTTTCTTTTGATGCAGTCCAGGATATGGTTTGTCTTCTGGACTGCATGTGCACATTTGCAGCTCATGTTGAGTTTGTCATCAGCCAACACACTGAAGTCCTTCTCGAGGCTGCTCTGAAGCCATTCTCCACCCACCCTGTATCTGTACTTGGGATTGCTCCAACTCAGATGTAGGACCTTGTGCTTGGCCTTTTGTTGGTCTTCATGAGGTTGGCATAGGCCCACCTCTCAAGCTTGTCAAGATCTCTCTCTATGGCATCCCTTCCCTCCCTTTTTGTGAACCAGACTACACAGCTTAATGTTATCCACACACTTGCTGAGGGCGCACTCAATTCCACTGTCCATGTTGCTAACAAAGCTTATTCTGAAACAACTTGCCTTTTTCTAATCCAAGAGTTACTTCACCTAACTCATTAGGTGCAAGTTTGCAGATGACACCAAGCTGTGTGGCACAGTTGACTCGCTGGAGGGCAGGGATGCCATCCAGAGAGACCTGGACAGGCTGGAGAGGTGGGCCCAGGCTAACCTCATGAAATTTAACAAGGCCAAGTGTAAGGTCCTGCACCTGGGGCGCTGCAATCCCAAGCACAAATCCAGGCTGGGTGGTGAGTGGCTGGAGAGCAGCTCTGACCTGGGGGTCTGGGTGGATGAGAGGCTCAACATGAGCCTGCAGTGTGCACACGCGGCTCAGACTGCCAACCGTGTCCTGGGCTGCATTAAGAGAGGCATTACCAGCAGGGCAAGGGAGGTGATTCTCCCCCTTTACTCTGCTCTTGTCAGACCCCACCTAGAATACTGTGTGCAGTTCTGGAGCCCCCAGCACAAGAAGGACATGGAACTGTTGGAGAGAGTCCAGAGGAGGGCCACGAAGATGATCAGAGGGCTGGAGCACCTCTGCTATG
>VWZI01009213.1:191386-202572 GCA_013396835.1 Psilopogon haemacephalus
CGGGGGGTTGGAACTGGATGATCTTTGAGGTCTCTTCCAACCTAGACCATTCTATGATTCTATGATTCTATGATTAGCACTGTGTATGGCAGTGAGTTGTCATCTGTTCCATCTTGATCATCACAAGGTAGCTGACAAATTTATGGCTTTCTTTCTTTTTTTCTTTCTCTCTGAATTGTGACTTTTTGCTTTGCAAATGAAAGACACGAAAGTGATTTTTTTTTTTTCGCATCCCACTTAAAAATTAACAAACTTCATACACTGCAGAGAAATTATCAAATCAATTTTATTGAATACATCAAGGCTCAAGCCGCAGTTTCTTTCTTCATATTCATCTCAGGGGTAGTAAGTTATGCAAGACATTTCTCACATAATGTCTATTTGTGAAGACTAAAATATGCCATGTGCTTTATTTGGTTAATTCATCTGTCACCCTCTCTTGCTAGAATACATTTATGTGTTCTGCCCATTATACACATTTGTTTTCGTGGCCGTGTTCATAAATATGTTTAGGTCTATATTAAATGTCTTCTCAGTATGCATTTCATTTTCATTACATTTGTCTGTAAAACATTTTAAGACATCTGAAGTAGACACACAAAAAATAAGGTTACATAAAAACTAATTTAGAAGAAAAATAACAATTTATTTAATAATTGGTACCACATTTTCCCATATGTTTTATACTCAGAAGTTGCTGAAGGAGAGAGCAATATATATATAAGAAAGCTGTTAAAACTGTTGCAGAATTAATACCAAATAATAATATTGTATAAATGGTTCAATTAGAGATTCACATTAGGTTCTAATAATAGATTGGATGCATAGATCACAAGACAAGAAAAAAGATTGCCATGTTGCACAGTTTGTAGTATCTCTACCTGATTCAGTGTAAGTAACCTAGATTTTCCTTACCATTTTCTCAGCCAGAACCTGAGTTAAACAGAGAACATGTAAATATGATAATGAATGTGCTAAGAGAGATACATCAGATTAACAATGAATGACAAACGTCTTGAAGAGTTTTCTGGCATTTTTTCATGTAATGAAATTTGAAGGTACGGTAAATGTTAACATGAGGAAGAAAGTCTTAATGTTCACTCTCATTGAAATGAATGAAAACTATATTTTTGGCCTTAGCTTTCACCTTCACAGTGTTCTAATGTGCAGCTAAGCCTCAGACCTTGTGCTCTGAAACAGATGTTGAGGGAGCTGCTGCTTTCTGATGTGCTATCACTAATTTGTCTTTGAAGCCTCTGGTAAAACTACTTGGAGACATTTTCTGCTTCTTTTCTTCTTGTCCTTCCACACAAGACAGTAATGGGGAAACTGACACGGTATTTGATGATGAGCAGTGGCACTGAAAGCTTGTTCAATCCTCTTGGCAGTGTTTTGTTATCCTAATGCTACAGTAGATAGGTACATGACCTCATGAGCATGGCCAAGAGAAGAATATAATAGCTGCAGTGACACTGAGTAAGCAGGAGGCATCCAGTCTCTGCAGAATTTTACAAGTCTTTTGCTAAGGATCAAACTGGAGGAAAGTATGAGTAGAGTACACAGTACAAAACTCAGGATGGATAGAAAGGTGAGATGTTCTCTGTGCCTTCGCTGGGATGAAACGTTATGTTTGACTCATCCATGAGGAAAACTCAAGTTTGGATAGCACAATTCTTCCTTCTGTAAATATGTATAAAAATACACAGTGAGCATTGTGTGCTCTTACTCTCCCCTTTTTATTTCTTTTTTTGTGGACCCTCAATTTCTGATCATATCTGAAGGCCTTAGCAAAAGGGAAAACATCTTTAATATATTGATGCTAGGTGAAACTCAGCTGGAACTGCTTTTGGCAATGTTAAAGATCACTAAGCCCATCATGCTAGCAGAAATTCTGAGGTTTCTTCTCTGTGGGGTTCTACATATGAGTACTAAACCACAGCTAAAGAGATAACTCTCAGAGAGCTTGTGGACAAACTGTCTCCAGCATATAGCTGAATGCCCAAAGATTTAAAATAACTGTGCTGTAGGCTTAAAGTTTTCTGCTTTGGGAATTAAAACAAGGAAGAACCCACAGGGTGGCACAGTGGCTGACAGATACTTTGGCAGGTGATGCCAAATCCACACAGGGAAAACTAAACATAAAAGTATCTCAGTGCTGAAGGCTACTAAGAGAGGCCACTGTTGTGCTCAGAAAGGTGTACACCAAGAGATAAACGCACCAAAAGAGAGCTGATAATAAATAATGCAGTTAGTGAATAGATCTCTATTTGCAGAGAACCTCAGCTGTGTCAAGATTAGCAGTAGAAACATGGTTCATTGCCCTGACACTGATCTGACAGGCCCAGCCTGTCCCCTGGCTAGGTCATTCCAGACCAAGCCCATGGAAAAATTCATCAAAATCAGAAAAAGAAAAAAATAAAAGTTGTTTGTATATATATGTATATTTATTTTCACAACAGAAATTACTCTTAATTATCTACAGTGAGCTGAGATAATGTGTTCATCTGAAAATCTTCACTTCTAATAGCTATTTTCTCTATAAATAATGCTTAAAAGTTATAGCTGAATATGTAAGTCATTTTTTGAGTAAAAAATCCAGATAGGCCCAAATTAGCACAGAACATAGAATACCCTTCTCCAATGCATTTAGGCAAATGTTTTCTTCTTCTGAGACAGAACAAAGGTATTCATCTTCTCCATACAGCTGTTTAAAGATTTTACATCTCTTTGTAGAGTCTTTATACATAAAAATGCTTCTGTCAATATTTTAATTTACTCTTTAACTCAACAATCTTTTATCATTAAAATTATGATTTATTTGCTATAGTACCCAATTTTCAAAGCCCGTATTTATTGTAAAGTAAATTCTTAGTTGGATAAATAAATGCCTAATTTAAAGGTACTCCTATTCCAGACACTTTGTGTCCAGCTCTAATTTGGTTTCTTAGAGTCACTTGTTGCTTAGTGGTGTGAGAATGGCAGAATCCAAGTAAGAATTTCATTCTGATGCCCTTGAGGACAATCCTTTGGGGTGACTATGAGATACTAAGGTACAAAATATAGAGAAAAATCGTAGGCAGTTTCAGTGGTGGAATAATTACAGCAAGCTGAAAAATTTTTAGGATAAAAATAATTCTAAGAAATTAACATGTTATTCTAGATTCAGATTGATGAAATAAAATTCCAGTTGGAATTTTAAAAAAATTATTTTGCTTTTCCCAAGCAAGTTGCTGAGGGAAATAAAAGATTGTGTGAAGGTAGAGAACAGAGCAGAAATAATCAGTGACTCTCAATGGAACAGCTGGTGACAAGAAAAGCATCCCCTGACTTGACTAGGGCCTGGTTCAAAATGCAACTGTCAAAATATTGCTGTGCAGTAGCTACTGTAGTACCTCCAGATCCTTGCAGATAAAAAATGCGGTATAAAAATGCAAACAATTGGACTTGATGTCAAGAAAGGAGCTCCTTAAAAATGAAGACTAATCATATACATAAAAACTGAAGTACCATATGCAAGGCAGAAGTACTAAAACCGTTCAGGCTACGTCATCTCAGTATCCATCCTCCAAACTGAGAGTTTTGCATCTACCATACTTTTGTTTGATTGTGAGTCCTGCTGCTTCATGTTTTAGGCTGCCAAAAGCCAAGTGAAGAAGAAAAATAATTCCATGTGGACATCACATAAGCACCCAGGCAACCAAAGGCAAACCAAACTGGTTTACCTGTTGTGTAGGTCACTAGTAGCACTGAGCAGTAGGTTTTAATAAACGATTTCTGCATGGAATAGGAAGAGAAGGAGGCAGCATATTATGGCAGCTACACACAAGCTCACACTGTCTTTCTGCTTTCCCTTGACCTAGGTACCACCTGATAATACCCTCTGCTGACCAGTATCATCACTGCAACATCAGCAGGCCTTGAACACCACAACTTGAACTAAAGGAGCAGCAGGCAACAGCTGTCTTTTCTGCCGGAAATTGGGCAGTGCTAGGGAAGAAGTTGGCACATATGTTTCAGTCTGATGCCCACTGCAGGTACTAAAGGGGTGCGCACCCCACCACCAGGTCTGGAGTACATAGTCCAGGTCTAGCTTAACAGGCTAAGGAATATGGGTATTTGTAAGTGAAGAAAGCAATGCAGGTAAAGAATTGCAGTGTAAGAGGATAAAAGTCAGTTAAGGATTCACACAGTCTTTCTCTGGGCATTGTCTCATCAGGCATTCATCGTACATGGAACTCACGTATGACTATACGTGAACCCTTGTACTGACCCTTGTGCTCACAAAGCCTAATGTGTGGATCATCCTTCCCCTGAGACTGGCAGAGCAGGAGTGCTAGGGAAGGTAACTCTCTTAGGTGCTAAGTATCACAAGCTCTAAGAAGATGGCATTACCTAGGACCATGATGGAGATGTAAGAATGTTTTTGGATGACCTTGCAATTGGACTGTCCCTCCTATATTCCCACCAGAAAATGACATCAGCATTACATCAGGAAAAGGTTGTTCTCATGCTAGGGAAGGGAGCAAAGGGAGATTCTGTTCTACATTAGCAAGCAGTACAACTGGGAAGTATTTTGGCTTCCTTTAAAGAATTTACTGGACTAAGTTCCAGGCTAGAAGCAAACTGGACAGTACAGTCTTCCTCATACCTCTGCCCTGGCTGTCACAAGGATCCTTCACAAAGTTTGAGTTATAGAGGAAAGCTGCTGCATAAACACATTTCATGGTTTTGTGGCAGAACCCTTCTGCCTGCCCCATGTCATCCTCTCCACCCAGGAGGTAGATACAGCAGGGAAAAAAAAAAAAAACCACAAAAGTGCAGTGGCAAGGGATGTGGCTTTCCACTCCATTTCTGACAACAGTTTCACATCTCATAATATCCATTAGTATCAAGTAGAACAGAAGTGTGGTAAAATAATATAATCCTCATTCTGTTCCTCAGGCAGGAACAGAAAGATTACATGCCAAGACTGCATTAAAACAGAACCCACATCTCTAAACTCCATGGCTAGTACTTTATCCACAGAATAATCTTTCCTGCTCTGCATCACTGTGAAGTGCCTATTAACATAGTCTGATTTGCACAGGGTTATTCCACCCTCTCCCACAGATGCAGAAAATGTTTAAAAATGTGAGGTGGAGAATTGCATTCATGTTGTGCAAGAACACAGAACAAATGAAGTGATATATTTTCCCTGCTGTTTTTTTGTTTGCTTTTTTTGTATGGTTTTGGGTGTTTTTTTATGTTTGTTGTTGTTTGTTGGTTGGTTGGGTTGGGGTTTTTGTTTGTTTGGTTGGTTGGTTATTTATTTGGTTGTTTTTTTGTAGGGTTTTGGGTTTGGGGGTTTTTTTAGTAATGGAATGATGTGCTTATCAGTTCCCTTTATACTGTGGTCTGTCTGCACAGAGAAGAGTCATCAGGTGCTGTCATAAAGAAGAAAGAACATCCCTAAGATATTTTTATCTGTGGACTGGGAAACAATAATCATTTTTTAATTGCTTGCTGTTCATTGTTATTCATCCTCTTAGATGTTTGTCTCATGAATGCTGTTTGCTTTGTGGACAGTTGTCTGAATTCTGAAACACATGAAGGCATAGCCAGACAGAAGTCAAAAAGGGTAAGAAGCCAAAAGTCCTAGAGCACCTATTCAGCTCAAGAGCACCCAAGTTGCCCTACTGCATATTCTTACCCCTTCAGATGATCTACTGTGCTGGCTGTAAGTGTAGTGATCCGTAACCCAAACCTGTCATAATAATCCATTTATGTTTAAGCACTGTCAATAATATGCCTTGTCTCAACTGAATCACTTTGAAAGAACTGAGTTACATGTGTGGTTACATGTAACTTTTCCCCTCTTTCTGGTTCTCCATGTGATAATTGTAAAGGGCTTTGAGGCAAATGTAGGGAATGGCTTTAGGGAAGAGCTTGGTTATTTTTTTTTTTTTTGCTAGATCTACCCTAGTATTCATCTTTATGGTGTTTATCAGTGTTGACAAATTCCCTGACAGCCCCCCAGGCTCCAGTAGCTGCATTCACAGACATGTCACATGTATGGGTGCATCACATCCACACATCCCCCTTAACCCTCCCAGGTTTCACAGCGCCTACTTGCTGTATCCTTCACTTACCATCAGCAATGGGGAGCTGCTCTGCTGATTTGTCATATTGGCAATATAGTAGATCACTGCCCTAGGAGAGAGGCAGACTGCACTCGTCTATCACCTGAATCAATAGAGGTGACTATCCTGCAACTAGTTTCCAAGACAAAAGCTGGAACAAGTAGAGGAGCTGTCAAAGATTTTGATGGAGTGGGGAAATCAGGAAGGTATAAAGGTAACCTCTTCCTTTTCCTGAGTCTATTGTGCAATGACACACTGCAACACTTTAATGTAAGGAGAAATAAGCACATTCATAGAAGGAATATTTATCCCTCTGAGATCTCTTCTCTATGTGAATTCCCATCCAATTCTCAGTCTTAGCCTACCATCTTCCTTATTCCAGGACTGGCAATCTTTCAACAAAGGAGGGGTAGGTTGTATTTTAATTTCCCCAGTTAGCTATTAAATGTGCCAGTGGAAACTTGGCGGGAAGCTGAAGATGCTGCTTCTGTCTGTGGCAGATCTCAGTTCCTGCTGAAACAAATGCAACTCCCAGATGTCTCTTTGAAAGTGCCACAGCTCTCTTACTGCCCAGACCTTGCATAGTATGTGTCCATGTTATAAATCTGAGTTAGTTTCGTCCTCTCCCTGCTGTTAAGATATCTTCATCCTCTCATTGCTGTTGTCTTCTTCTGCACTTGGCACTCTGCAGTTTGTCTGTAGTTGGGCAAGTGGTCCTGGGAATTAAACTCCAGAAAATACCAGTCCTGGTACTCTGGCATACAACAGAGGGAGGCAGTCAGCAGGCATAGTGTTTCTGTGGTGCAGTCCCAGTCATGCATTGAATGAGACACCTTTCTTTTTTTTTCAGCTTATCAAAATTAATTATTGTAAAGCAGAGAGGCCACATGGGGAATACATTTTCTCCAGAGAGCAGCTTAATACTAAATAAGTGGAAAGTGTTGGGACTGACTT
The DNA here is from genome assembly GCA_013396835.1 of Psilopogon haemacephalus. Lineage (NCBI taxonomy): Eukaryota > Metazoa > Chordata > Aves > Piciformes > Megalaimidae > Psilopogon > Psilopogon haemacephalus. Next base: position 198,460 of record VWZI01009213.1, read on the forward strand.
TCTCATAGACTCTTTGAATAACTAACTCTACAGAAACATAGACATTTTGGAGATAAGCCATCCCACTCTTCATAATTAGGGCAAAAGTCTCACATGAGTTGACAACGTCCTTACATTGCTGGCTAATCTTGTGTGTCGGGTATTGAATTATCCAAGAACCCAGATAAATGTTGATGGAAATTATTCAACATATGCTTTGAAAACAGACTCTGTATTAGTCCTTTGCCCACAGAGGTACTTGACCATTTAATATATACCTAAATGTCTTGCAAGATCCAAGCTACACCATATGTTTTGGGATATGTACAGGAACTTATATGTGGATTTTTTTTTCTTTTCCCCAGGGAGCAACTTTTTTTTGTGCACTTAAGCTGGAAACAGCTGAAACCAAATCCCAGGTTGCAATGTGAATCCTGTGTTTAGTGGGTTTGACTTTTCAAAATGTGAATACACACAGGCCCTGGTGACTTCAGTAGCATTTATGGGTGCTCAGTGCTTTTATAAATGTCACACTATTTATAACATATTTCTGTGTCCTTTTTTTATGTTCTCTGATGGCCTGTCTTTTTTCCACTGTAGTATCACAGTAGTCACATCAGGATGTAGCATGTGTTTGAGTAATTAAGAAAATACAGATAAAAGTTACCTTTATTCTAGTCAATATTTTTCCATTGCTCAGCCACCAAGGACGACAGTACCATTTCACATCTTTTTACATTCTGTGGAGGAAAAATACTTTTCATTTTGCAGTGCTTTAGTAAATCATCTAAGTTAAATTATTTGTTCCTAGATTTTCCCTCCAAGCTTTAGAAAATTGTTTCAGCTATATCCAAACTCATGCCAACTTCCTGGCTTCTTGGCCGCAACCCATCAGTGAGTGCTCTACTAAGAACCACTTTGAGGCTCTCCTTGAACCTCTTCTTCTTGCTACTTCCTACAAAGAAGTAGACAAGGGGGTTGATGCTACTGTTAATTGTGGAGAGAACAATGGTGACGTGATTATGTTGGCTGAGCAAAGATGACCAGTGGTGGTAATTCAGAAGATACAACAGCCTCATAGGCATGGCAAAGATGAGGAAGACAATGACTGTGGCCACGATAATGATGTAGAGCTTTGATGAATGAGGCCGCAGAGAGTTACGGTGAATCCTGATAACCAAAATCAGGCTGGACAGAATCATTAGAGGAATGAAGATCATGAAAGTCAGGATCCATGTGAAGATGAGCAGTGCCCGGCAATGTTTGCCATCGTTGAATTGTTCCTTCATTGAATCATCTTTGCATGTAAAGTATTCAGCTACTGTCATCAGAAAAGACAGAGTCCACAAAACTGCACACACAATTGCTGATTGATGTCGTGACCGGTGGCATCGGTACCAGATGGGGTAAACAATAGACAGACATCTCTCAATACTGATGGCTGTCAGGAGATAGAGACCAGTATTATATCCAAGAAGGAAGACAATAGATAGTGTGATGGTTATGTAATAGTAAAGACCATATGCAGATCCCAAACCAGCAATGTACTCAATTGACAGAATAAATGTACAAAGCAGTAAGGAGATATCAGCAATGGACAGGTGTGTGATGTACGCAGTGAATGGGTTTCTTTTGATCTGGAAGCAGAGGCACCAGAGGACAATTCCATTTTCACAAAAACCCAGGAAGGAGATGATCGTAATTACCCAAAGTGGGGTCAATATCTCCCAGACCCTTTCCTGTGTAGAAATGTTTCTGTGCATTGAGATGTTCTCTGTGCCTTCGCTGGGATGAAACGTTATGTTTGACTCATCCATGAGGAAAGCTCAAGTTTGGATAGCACAGCTCTTCCTTCTGTAAATATGTATAAAAATACACTGTGAGCATTGTGTGCTCTTACCCTCCTCTTTTTATTTCTTTTTTGTGGACCCTCAATTTCTGATCATATCTGAAGGCCTTAGCAAAAGGGAAAACATCTTTAATATATTGATGCTAGGTGAAACTCAGCTGGAACTGCTTTTGGCAATGTTAAAGATCACTAAGCCCATCATGCTAGCAGAAATTCTGAGGTTTCTTCTCTGTGGGGTTCTACATATGAGTACTAAACCACAGCTAAAGAGATAACTCTCAGAGAGCTTGTGGACAAACTGTCTCCAGCATATAGCTAAGTTTCATGACACAGTGGTCCCAGAGAGCATTGGTGCTTCTCATTAGAGCCCTAGATTGTTCCCAGATTGGTCTATTCAACTTCCATTAAAGGTTATGACATTAAGTTAAACATAGGTATTTCAAGTGAATTTGGCTTATAAGTTTCTTGTTGTTTTTTGGTTGGTTTGTGTGTTGGGTTAATAATAAAAAAATAGGCCTGCATCACTTTTCCAGGAAAGGCTTTAATCAAATAAGCAAAAATAATATGTAACTTACTCAGCATTTTATTCCCTCCAAGCACAGAGATGGAGGGAAGGCAAAATGCAGCTATTTTGAGAGTCATTGTTTACAATTTTCAAGTGTCGTTTATCATAGCATAACATAATTTATCCATATTTACATACTCTGAAAACTTAGCACAACTGCCAATATCCTTCAAACATTACAAATCCAATACATCACAAGAAGCACTTGTTCAGGTTCACTGCCATTCTTAGAATGCTTTTAGCTGTTGTTTTGCTGAGTTCTGAAACAAGTTCTCCTTTTGCATGTCCCCTCTTGTTTCCTAACAGGGAATTAGCAGTATTTGTTTCATCTGATTTTCATACAGATATTTCATGCCACCTTCTCTGTTTACTTTCAGGCTGCCCCAGTGATGATACAGGGTCACATTTAGGACCCTTGCTGGTTTAGTGGTATTAGCAGGGACTAGCTGTTGACAATAAGCTTGCCCTACTGACTTGGTTCATCCATATAAGCAGCCTCGTTCATTAAGAATTCACACATATCTTCAAGCAATTAAGAGCATTAAATGCAATGTAAAGAAGGTTTGGTGGGGTAACTTTTGCAATTATTATTTAAATAGAGCTGTTCACCCCAGTGATAAAATTTCTTTCAAGGGCTTTGGGTTTCCTAGGTTCACACCAACTTCTTAAGATAGTATATCACAATCTTCAAAAGAACATTCAGTAAATAGCCTTGGAAGTCTCTAGACTTGCTGACATTTAAACCTGTACAAAAATGTTAATGATGATCCCACCTGCACATTGACCTTGCCACTGTCTAAAAAGCAGTTGGAGAGAACAAACAATATAGCTGGAAATGTTGTGGAGAAGTGTGAATGCAACAAGTACATGCATTGACCAGAATGAGTGGCAAGCCTCCCAAAAGCAGGTTATGCAAAAGCTGAACAGGGAGGGTGCTCAAATGCTATTCTGCTGGGAGGTTAGTAAAGCTCCACAGGAGAAAAGAAGAAGCTATCTACTTCAAGAGTTAAGTATGAAAGGAAAAAAAAAAAAAAAAGAATGAAAATACTCAAGTATGTAAAAATTGTTTAAAGTATGAAAAGCTTCAAGAAAGTTCTTGATTCATAAAATGTATAAATGGAGTGTTTCTTTTTTGAGAGTTAAACAAAGAGAAAAAAAGTTATGGACTTACTAAGGTCATTCCCACACGAGAGCATTCAGAGATGAGAATGGAAAGAATCCTCTTCTTCCAGATACATCCATGATTTGTTCAGATTTCCCTGAAGTTGTTGAAGACCTTCCTTGAAGAAGCTGAAGGTTACCTTCTGCAACCATTTGCACTTGGTATGAGAGAGAGCAAATAGTAACTCTGACTCCCTCAAAAAGAAGTATGCAGTTCTCCTACTGCTCCAGATGTCTGAGGCATGCCAAATAAAGTGCCCACTGCTCATCATCTGAGACTGTGATTCAAATGGCATCACTCAGTAACTGGCATGTCATCTAGTTGAAGCCTGGGAGTTAACTCTTGTGGGAACTGAATGGCAGTTTATAGAAAGTTGTCCTGAGCTATTACAATGCCAAGAGACATAGTTTAAATAAACAAACAAACATGAAATGAGATGGAAATCTGTTAGAGTATGATAAGATCTGAAGGAAAAATCTCAATTTAGTACTGTGCCATCTAAAATAATATGAGAAACAAAGAGAATAAAGATAGGTGAACAAAAGGAAGGGAAGGGAA
>VWZI01009214.1:14080-26943 GCA_013396835.1 Psilopogon haemacephalus
TGTTTGCTCCATGGAGAGACTCAGTTCATGTCCAAAACCTGCCCAGGGGACCATTCCCCACACCAGCAACCAATTCCCACAGCAAAGTATCACAGCTTGAAACCAGTCAGGTCTCTCTGTAAAAAGCCAGATCAAAAAGGAACCAGCGTAAAGCTTTCTGGTCCTTTTGAAAGGCTGATGCGTACAAAGTCAGAGCTTTGGTGGCCATTCCTCCTGGGTGGAGAAAGGACCTTCCCAAGCCCCTCTGAAACACATTACTCTCCCCCCGCCCCCAAGGCAGGATTTGGACCTGAAGTGAGGTTCAGACTCTGGACACTAATGCACCGAAGTACGGGGACAGACACACCTCTGCTCCTCTTCCTCCCCAGTGTTCCCTCTGGAGCGGCAGCAGGAACGGGGCCAACAACAGTGGTGTGTGGGAGGTCATGCAAGACAGAGGGATGGAGGGGGGAGGAGAGAAGAAGGGATGGAAGAAGATTGTTAGAAGCAGAGAGGAAAGAGAGAGAAAAAGAGGAGTTTAGTTCTGGTTCTTTCCCCCCATCCCATGCCCTCCCCACCAAGTGGAGACGAAGTGTCCCCAGCTCTTGCTGGAGGCCCAGGAGGATACAGCCCAGCCACCCCTGAGACACCCTGGCCAGCCCACAGAGGGGCACAACCCCATCACCATGGCCACTCTGGGCACCAAGCACGTTTCCTGCTCTTTGTAACCCAGCCCCTGGGATGCCAGCCTTCACCAGCCACCTCCTCCTGCCACACGTTTTAATCCTCAGTCCAACAAGCAGCATCTCAGTTCTTCCGGTGGCTTCTGCTGTCCTCTTCAGAGGACTAAGGGGAGGTCACCATCACCTTCCAACCGTTCTGAGAGACTGCAGGCTGCAGCTCCCAGAGCTCATTCATTAGCCAGGCTTGTTTCTGCAGCAGAGGCAGGCTCAGCCATCAGATTAATTGGGAAAGGCACTGGGAGCAGAGAGCAGCTGCCGGTGGCGAATGTCCTCGTGAGACATTTGCTGCTGCTAATTTGGGGCTTAATCAAAGCAAATGCAGTTACGGTTCCATTACTGCTCGATAGGTCCTTTTGGTAGCTTGCTTGGAAAGAAAGAAAAGCAACAAAGGAGAAAGCAGAGGCTGATTGGTGAGCTGAGCCTGGCAGAGCATCCTGCGGTGGGAGCCAGGGCTCAGCCATGGCTTGACTCAGGATGTGGGGAGGGTGGATGAGGGCTGGCTGCTTCAAGAAGTGCCACCACTGCTCCAGAGAGAGGCTGCTCAAGTGCTCTGAGCAAAATGGCTCTCACTCCAAGAGCTCACAGCTTCAGTGCACTGCCCAGGCACGCAGCAGGGTGGTCCAGCTTTGGAGGAGTGAATTGCTTTGAGGTCTCATGGCAGCTCCACGGTGGAGCAAGACATGGGCACAAGCCTGGTGAACATCTTGCCCATCCCCCTCTATGTCTGGGCATCCAACTGCTCCCTGCATGCAGCCACCCTCCCACAGGGGCAGCCCCTTCCCTTTGCAAAGCCTATCCTGATCCTTCCAGTTCTCAGAGATTACCACGATGTCACCTCCTGCTCTCATCCTTGCTGACTGCTTAGGTCTGTCACACTGCACCAGCAGCCTTACTGGGGGCAACCAGCAGCCAGAGCATCCCTCCCCCATCTGCTGCACCTCCCCAGTGAGTTGCACCAAGCATCTTCTCCCAGATCTACTAACAGCCTGAACCCTGGCTAGCTAGGTTCTCTGGGCACACCTAGAGGCCTTTTTTGCTTGCCAAAATGATGCAAAATGAGCAAGAAAAAAACCTTCATGCTGCCAGATCTCTAAGAGGACGGAGATCCCACCTGCCCACCCCAGCAGATACGCCATCAGAGGTGGAAAAGTGGAGAATTTCCCCATGGCTGGAAGTGCTTAGGGCTGTCAGGAGCAGGAGGGAATGCTGAGGGGCTGGAGGGGACATGGGGATTCCTTCTGCCACAAGGAGATGTCCTACCTGGTGGTGGGGGACCGCTTCCTGCGCTCGCAGTGCACAGCGTCGAAGAAGGCAGCGTTCCAGAAGCGCAGGTTGTGCCTGCAGGGAGAGAGGGAGGCAGAGGTTGGGAACAGCCCAGTCCCCAGCCTGCCTCCAAGTCCTCCCCAGGGCCAAGTTCACCCACTTGCTAAGGGCCAGGAGATGATTAGGGGGGGGATCTAATTTTGGGTCTGTTTTTGGCTCAGCTGCAAACACTCTGATGGGCACAGGGGACATGTGGAAGCCATGGCCACCACCTTTAAAGGCAGCAGCAGTTTAAAAGCACTCATGAACATCTGGGGAGTGTGTGGCCAAGGTGGACTAATCCCCTCCCTGAGGAGATTTGTAGGCCTGGCAGAGGCAGGATTAGCCCAGGCAAACTTTACCAGATGGGCTGCTGCTTCAGGTGCATGTACAGGTAGATCTTCTCTCCCTTCTTCTCCTCCTCTGGGCTCTGCACAGAAACTGTAAGGACACACAGTTACACGATGAGGTCTGAGTTACTCCCTACCTTCCCACCCCTACACCTCCTACCAGCTTGGCATCCAAGCAGCAGTGATTGCAAGGTTTAATCCAAATTCTCGTGCCCAACATGTCCTCATCAACACAGCTTTGACTGTCCTTTGTGCGCAGATGTTAGCTCTGATCAAGACATCGATGTCCCAGAAGGACAATCAAGGGACTGGACCACTGATATTATAGCACACAGAGCTACCAGAAGGGAGATGGTGGCTGCCCAAAACTCTGCTTCTTGTGCCACTGAGGACAAGGTGCCACAAGATGTCCTTGTGGGACAAGAGCTGTGATTGCTCCGAAGCAAGGAGCAGTGAATTCTCCTTTGGAGCACTTCTCCAGGAGCTCAGAGGAAACAGCATTGGCCCTTCCTGCCCTCCTCCCCATCCCCCAGCTCTAGCAATGCCAACCATCTTGCACCACTTCCAACCCTCTCTCTTCCCCTTGACCACGTTTCGTTCAGCCATGCTGGCTCCACTCACCTGTCTTCTTCGCCTTCTCCTTCGGTTTGTCCTCACCTTCGCTGTGGCACAGAAATCAGTGTCAGCTCCCAAAAACCTGTTGCCCTGACAGCTCATGTGACAAATCCTTGGCCCCCACGGCATTGGCAGTACCTTCGTTTGAAAGACCCCCTGCTCCCATGCTCTTGTCCCCAGGGCCAGGGTGGTGACTAAAAGACCATGATGTCCATCCCAGTTAGACCCAACACAGTGATGAAGACCACCACAAAGCAACTACACTGTCTCCTGGAACCACATCTCTCCATGCCCAGAGGATTGAGGACTCCCAGAACATGAGATGCCCAAAGGACAAAGTAAGGGACTGGGCTAGACTCTGTCTTCCAATGGCCACAGGAAGCCCTGGTTCATGGTGGCCCTACAGCCAGCAGCTTTCTGGCTGGTCAACGTTACAGGTGCTTAAACTTCCACCCAGCCCACCCAATGGAGTGGTACCCACTCGCTCTTTTTGGTGGTAGGACCCTTCAGTTTGGTCTCCAGGCCCCCGAAGAAGCCCTTGACGTTCTCCGTCTTGGCGGATGTGTTCTTCAGCAGCCGCTCGGCGATGTCCTTCTTCTCTGCCAGCCAACTGTTTGCTGACTTCAGGTACCAGTCAATGCTGCCCGTGGGCTTCTCCTTGGCCTCCAAGGGCAGCGAGTGGGCCTTGCCTGTGGGCAGCATACAATCACAGAATTACAGAATGGCTTAGGTTGGAAGGGACCTCAAAGATCATCTAGATCCAACCCCCTGCCATAGGCAGGGACACCTCCCACTAGAACAGGTCACTCAAGGCCTCATCCAAGCTGGCCTTGAACACCTCCAGGGAGGGAGCAGCCACCACCTCCCTGGGCAGCCTGTGCCAGTGTCTCACCACCCTCACTGTGAAGAACTTTCTCCTAACATCCAGTCTCAATCTCCCCTCTGCCAGTTCAAACCCATTTCCCCTCATCCTGTCATTACAAGACCTTGTGAATAGTCCCTCCCCAGCCCTCCTGTAGGCCCCCTTCAGATACTGGAAGGCTACTATAAAGTCTCCTCAAAGCCTTCTCTTCTCCAGGTTGAAAAGCCCCAACTCTCTCATCCTGTCCTCATAGCATGTCAGGAGTTTAATTGGCCCCATGATCCTGGGTGCTGCCAGCTCCTAGGGGAACTACTCCCAGCAACAAGATGCACCACGGAGACTGGGAGCCAGATGGAAACAACCCACACCTCATCTCACTTCCTGGAGGTCTACATCCTGGAGAGAAAATCCAGCAGCCCTTGAAGGAGTGATCACCACACATCTAAGTAATGGACTTGCCCTCATTACATCCCCAGAACTGGGCAACAACTGAGGACTGCCACAAGCCAATAGCCTGGCTAGAAGCAATGACAAACCAGCACCCTGGTGAAGAGCTTTGCTAGGTCTGCAGAAATTTTCGACCATGAAGGCTCTTCTCCACTCAGCGCTGGAGTCAGCCAGAGCAAACCAAGCTTGAGTACCCCTCTATCAGCCCTCCCACACACAGGACACTTCACCAACAATCTTCAGCACAAGCAAACCCTCTTACCCACATAGTAGTAGGTGAAGCACATGGTCATGAGGTTTTTGGCAGGGCTGAAATCATCCATCTGGTGACACCTGCCACAGAAGGAGGATTTGGTGAAGACACCTAACAACGGCAACCCAAGCAGCCTTGTGATTGCTGCCACTTCTCAAGCCATGGCTCTGATCTCAGGAGCTTTTGTTGGTTGCAACCCAGCCCCAACTTACTCAAACAGCACCAGGGCGAAGGACTGCATCAGGCGGTAGAAGGTCTGCTCCGAGACACACTTGGAGTTGCAGCGCTGGAGGCACAAAGCTCAGGGTTTAGCAGAGCTCTGCAGGGCACCAGCAAGGACAGCCTCAGCCCACCCACACTGAAACAAGCCTGGATTTAACCATCTGAGCATGCCTTTAGTCACTTCTCTACTTCCCTGTGATGAAGTTTCTCCCTTCCTCCGAGCTCCTGCCTTCCAAAACCATTGCTTCGGGCTATTGCTAAATTCCCCTATCCTGAGCCTCCTGCCCAGGCTGTTCCAAAGCCCTGGTGCAGGAACTCTGCTCCTTCATCCACCTCTCTCCTTACCTGGGCACTCACGTATCTTGCAAACCACTCTCTGCCCTTCCCATCCTCACTGCTGCAGAGCTCACCAAACCTGGCCTTCTCCTCCTGGTCCAAATCCTCTCTGAAATGGAGAAAAAGAAAAAAAAAAAACAAAACCAAAAAACAAAGGCACCATTAAAGCTGAAGATGTAGCCAGCATTCCCCATCCAGCCGTGGCTCAGCTCCCCAGCATCATCCCTCACAGTGGAAGTATCCCAGAGCTGCGATGACAGGAGGAAGGCAGAAGAAGATGGGAAGTGAAGCATCCATTTTATCATCCTTTGGCTTATGCTGCTCTTTTGTTCCTCCCTGGCAGGAGGGAAACCAAAGGCAGAGAAAGAAGGGAAGAGCCGAGGACAGCCCAAGCAGAAACTGAGCTCCAGAGACAGGCACTCTGCCTCAGAGCGCAAACAAGCCCTGGTGCTGCTCATCACGCTTGGCTGGCTCAATCCTGCTTGACGTGCTGAGCCACAGAGTTATGGAGACCACAGCCACGGCAGCTGGGGGGGAGCTGCAGGATACTGGGGGTTAGGGGCAGAGGGAAGCCAGTGGCAGTGCATGAGCAGAGATGCTCAGTGTGGGGCAGGCATTGGAGACACCCAGCATGGCGAAATCCTCAGCCCATGAGGGGCAGCAGGCATGGGAAAGAGGAAGAAGAAGAAGGGAGGGAAGCTGAAGGTGAAAGATGGATGTGCCTTAAAGAGGGGTGTAAGTCCCCCCACACTCCCCCCCCACTTAGCTCCAGGCAGTGTCACGGCCAGGAGCAACAAGCTGCGGCAGCCAAGCCTGCGGGAGGACACAAACAGATGCTCCGGCAGTGGGAAAGCAGCCAGAGCCAGCCCTGCTGGATGTCCCCTGGCAGCAGGCTCAGCTCACTCACCCCCCGCTGAAGATCTTCTCCACGTAGTGCCTGATGAAGTCGCGGCGCTCGGCCGTCGCCTCGTCCCGGCAGGACTCGGTGCTCTGGCTGGAGGAGAAGGACTCGTTGGAGGAGGAGCGGCGGTAGCCACCCCAGTGCCTGGGAGAGTCTCCCATGTCATTCTCGCTGTCCGCCGACTCGGTGGCATCGCTCTCCTCCCCAGCCACGTCCCCTGTGCCCTCCGGCTGCTCGTTGTCACTGGCGGCAGCGGGAGGAGAGGGCTCCGAGGGGATGCAGGTGGCTGTTTCACCGTCGAAGTCAATGAGGTTCCCTACAGGCACATCCAGGGGGGCCTCCATGGCTCTCCTGGGGGATGTGGTGGTGGTGGTGGGGATTTGCTCCTTGTCCTTTTGTCCTCACTGGGGTGCCAAGGCCATCGCTGGCAGGATGGGTCAGCTAAAGCAGGCAGGTCCTTCTGCAGGGGCAAGGATTACCACAGGGCATCTGGAAGACAGAGGGAGGGAGGAAAAGAGTGAGAAGAGAGCCCCAGGGAACCACCACCATGGGTGTGGGCAAGACCACCACAGGCCACCATCTACGGTGTCCCCAGGATGCCCGGCAGCAGCAAGGAGGGACAGGATGGGGACACAGCAGGCAGACAGAGGTGGCTGTTCTCCATCAGCTACTTGACTAAGCAAACCCAGGCAGCCCTCGTTTGCTTTCTGCACCATTCAGGTGGGGGCTTGCATCCCTTTGCCCAGAAAAGAGAAAAGCTGAGCCCAAGCTCCATATGCTATATTTGGGATGTGACATCTTGCAGCCTGATGGGTAAAACTGGGCCAGGGTGAGCCAGCAGCTGGCAAACACACTGGTGATTTTCCAAGGCAGCCCTGGAGAAGAATCCTTCTCTCCCTTTCTCTCCTCCCTGACTCCATTTGGAAATGGGATCTCCTCCAGGATGGAGCATCCCGGAATTAAATATGCACCAGCTTGAACTGGGAAGGCAAAGAGGATGGGAATATAACAGAAGCTGTAATGGGATGTGGATGTAGGGTTCTGACTGTGATTAGATTTGTTAGTTTTGGAATCCAACCAGCACTGCCCTTCAGAGAGCACTGATGGACCACGATGCTCCAGTGCATGGACATGCCAGGAGGTACTGCAGCAGCTGCTCTGCAGCAAAAGGGGCAAAGAAAGGGCTGCCCTGAAGCTGCCCCATCATCAAAGACTCACTCCGGCCCTCAGCGGGCATGTTTCTGCCCCAGGGAGGTGACAAGTGATGCCTTCTTGAGAAGTGAGCTCCTTAAGGAGCTGCAGAAGCTGAGCTTGAGGCCAGCACAAGGCAAGGATCGGCACAGGATGGGGGACAGCCGCCCAGGTAAAGCAGCGACACAGCTGGGACAGCACAACAGCAGCACGACCACAGCCCTGATATCTTCCAGCCAACTGACCCCAGGACATGGAAAACTACATCAGAGCTACAAGAAACCCTCAGATTTCTTTCAGCTCAAAGACCAGCATACCCCAAAGGACCAGAGGCCAGTTCATCATCATTTAACCATCGGAGGTCTCCTCCGACCAAAAATGATTGTATGACAAAAACGAGCTCAAAATGAAACCAAATCTGAAGTGTTTCACCAAGCAAAGCACACGGACGGGCTACAGGAGGAGCAGCTCTCCCTAGCAGAGTGTCCTCCTCCCCACAGCCACTTTGGGTCAGCAGGGTGCTGAGATCCATGGGATAGAGATGGAAGAACATGCTGCACCTTCCCTGAGCACCAGACAGCTCATCACCCTGGCTGGGGAAATCTCTTGTCACCCAGACCCCCAGGGCCGAGAGACAGCAGGGACAGAAAGGAAAGCCGCTTTGGGTGGCAGAAACTCATGCAGCCACATGCACCCAGTGGTCACCTCCCCGCTTCACAGCCTGCGGTCCCACCCTCCCTCGACACCCAACCCCCGGACGCACCTAAGCTCAGGTCCTGGGAGAGCTGCAGGGACGCTGCTGCAGCCAGCCAGCCTCCGACAGCATCGGGTGGAGAGGAGCCGAGAGGCTGCGGCACAGGAGGGGCTGGCAGCGAGCCCGTGGGGACCCAGCCAGCTGCAGCCCAGCTCAGCCATCCCCAGCATCCTGACCTCCTCCAACCAGCTCCTCCAGCTGCGAGGGATGGCTCCGTGCTTCACCCGTCCACCCCCGCATCTCCCCGCTCCCCAGGCAGCTGCAGAGCTCCTTTTAGAATCGCGGAATCAGAATTGTTGCACTTGGAAAAGGACCTCTGAGGATCATCGAGTCCAACTGTCGACCCGACACCACCACGGCCACTAAACCATGCCCCGAAGTGCCTTGTAGAGTTTTGGGGTTTTTTTCCTTTTTAACAATTCCAGGGATGCTGATTCCATCATATCCTTGGGCAGCCTATTTCCATGCCTGATCACTCCTTCAGTAAAAAAATTGTTCATCATTTCCGATGTAAACCTCCCCTGGTGTACCTTGAGGCCATTTCCTCCATCACTTGTTCCTTGGCAGAGGAAACCAACCCCCACCTGGCTCCAACCTTCTTTAAGGGAGCCAGAAGGTCTTCCCTCAGCCTCCTTTTCTCCAGCCTGAACAACCCCAGTGCCCTTAGCTACTCCTTACTAGACCTGTTCTCCAGACCCTTCACCAGCTTTGTTGTCCTTCTCTGGACCCACACCAGCATCTCATGTCCTTCTCGGAATGAGAGGTCCAAAACTGAAGCCAGTATTTGAGGTCTGGCACCTATGGAGCAGGGACATCCTCTGCCAGCCCCTCTAGAGCCTTTTTGGGCTCAGAGTTGCCAGAGGTACTTGGAAGACCAAACCTCTCCCTGGGACCTGGGTAGTCCTTGGCATGGGAGAGCCTCATGTACCCTTTCACGTACAGAACTTCCTCTATTGAGTGAACAACCTTATCAGCATCCACCCCAACCAGAATTTCTCCCACTTCACAAACTGCAGGCAGGGCACAACCCATCCCAGCACTGCTGATTAGCCTCCTCCCATGCCCAGCTTGCCCATGAGCTGCCAACTATGGCATGCATGGACAAGCTTTGCAGAAGCTCTTCCAACCAACACACTGCAAAGTTGCAAGACATGGTCAAGATCAGGGAGTTCCAACTCTAGCAAATATCACTGAAGAAGATCAGGGAGTTCCAGCAAGTATCACTGAAGATCCATCACTCAGACACCAACTCTGCCCCTGGGCAGCCCTGTCCTGCCCTAGACACCCTGCCCCAGCAGCACAGGGAAGAGACAACCACATCCAGGCATCCAGACATCACCAGAAAACAGGACAGTGCTGGGGGCAGTGGTGGCTTCTGGCTCTGCTCCAGGCCATGCACATGCCCAGGAGGACCTGAGCAGCACCCCTGAGCTCTCTTCCAGATGTGCACAGCAGGTTGCTGGCATCCCTCCCCCAAAAGCCATCACGCTCTGGGAGAGAGGACATGGTATATGGGCTGAGCAGTGCCCAAGGACTCACGATGGCTTTAAGCAGTTTGGAAGCTCAGCAGAAACCCAGCCAGGGCTGCAGGCAGCATTATAGAATCTTAGTAAGTGCCTTCTGCTCACAGAGAGCCAGAAAGGCATTAACTGCTCATTGGCCATCTCACGATAAAGTCCTGCCCTTGAATGAAAGCCACAAAGGGTATTTGTGTCCTGGCAGCTGCTGCAGGTACCCAGGCTGCCCAGGCAATTCCACAGCCTTCAAGGTTGTTGAGCTCTCAACACAGGGCCCAGGAGAGCTCAGAAACCTAAACAAGCCTCAAGCTCAGACTCGCACTCTCCTCTCAACTCCGTTGTTGCTCTATCAGAGAAAATCCAGGGAAGGAGTAGCCAAAGAACTCTGTCTTCTCACAGCTACATGAGGACAGCCCTCCCGTTCCTCTGCTCCCTGGGTGCTCAGATGGCACCCAGGCACCTCTGAGAGCCCCTGGAGACATTCAGCCCATTGGCACCCTGCCACGAGAGATGGAGCTTTCAGGAAGGGGGAAAAGATACAACTAAATATTCTTCTAGAATTTGGCTAGGCAGCCTGGAGGGGACATTTCTGCTCCTTTGGCCATCACACACTGACACAGTTGAGCTCCTCTGAGATCTCCAACAGTCCACCCATGTCATGCCGAGGAGCTGTCAAGGGGCCAGCGAGATGCTCCCACAGCACATGGGCAGCTTAGAGGGCTTGGACTTGCTCTGCAGTAGAGGTGACTTAAACACGTCCTACATCTTCTTATCCCAGCCTTGTCAGGGCACATGTCCTTCCTAACCATGGCCAGGGGCACAGTGCATTGCTACCTCCTCCTGCTGAAGTCCTGCTGCTGCCCAGGAAAGGATGCAGCCCTGAGGCAAGGGGGAACACGGTGAGTCACTGCTGCCAGAGGGTCAGGGCAGAGTGCCATCTCGCCGTGCTGGCACTTGGCCACGCTGCAGCTCACCACAGAGATCCATCCACACTTGTCTCACCCACCCCAGCGAGAGCACATCCAGACCCCTGCAAGCCCCCAAGCTTTGCTTGCCTACCGTGGAGTCCAGCTCGGGCACATCACTTGCACCACGGCCACTGCTCCGGGTACTGGCACTGCCCGGGAGCACCACACAGCCACTCACCTGCACTGCACCCATGGGCCTGTGCCAGCAAAGCACCTCTCTGAGAAGCTCCCTGGCGGGCTCCGAGCCAAGGCTCTGCAGAAGCACCACGGGCAAAGCTTTGTTTCTGCCAAGGAAAACTCCCTGTGCCCTAAGGGAACGACCTGTTTCCTGCGGGGGAACTGGTCAGTCTCGTTCCCTCTGTGTCTCCCACAGCCAGAACAACTCGGGAGAAAGGTCACAGAGCTGTCGAGTGCTCTGGAGGTACCTCACCTATCAGTCTGGAGGTATCTCACCTATCCCTGCTCCACAAGTACCCCCAGAACATCTAAACACATCATCTGTGGGGGGTTGGACTCAACCATCTCCTTGGGTCGCTTCCAACCCTAACATCCTGTGATCCTGTGACCTCCAGAGGTGCCTTCCGACCCCCACCCACTATTCTGTGTGCCTCCCCCTTGCCTGAACAAACACTGGGATCAGAGGAAGCTGGAACTGCCCATGCTGGCAGTGCTTGGTCCCCACTGCACATCTGCTGGCTGTAAGGACTCACTTCCTATTTTATTATGGGGCTGAAGCCGTGTCCTCAGCAAGGCACAGCCAACAGCAGATGCTGCCTGGGCACTCTGCAGCCAAGGAGAAGTTGCAGCCTCTGCAACTCACTGAAATAATTCTCCAAACACCAGGGAGGCTGCCAGCTGGGACCTGTGCTTGGCTGCAGGGCAAAGACTGCACTCACTCACTGCATGCCAAAAGCAGCACCCACAGCCTGATGCAGCTTTTGGGCAGGTGATGGGAACACCACTGGTCCTTGAGGTCTTCTCCCTAGCTTTGCCCCTTCTCCTGGCCCCAGCATCCCCCCATCCCAAAGGCAGCATTAACCTATACAGGCCACTTCACAAAGCCAGAGCTGTTTCAAGCCAACCTGAAGCCCAGCAAGCCCCCAGTTTGCCCCCAGTCTACACAGAGCCTTCCTTTCCTGCTGCCATCAGACACCAGATGACAGCTCCCCATTTGCCTGGACTTTAGAAGAGAATTCAACCTCACTTGAGTAGTCCTGTGCTGCAGAAAGCCAGCTCTTGTGCCCAGCAGCCACTTCTTCAACACTCACCAGCAGCCCAGCCTGCACCTGCACACACACACACACACAGAGCCAAGCCCCCAAATGGAGCTGTTTATCCTGCACTTCCCATTTCACCCAGCAAAAGACACTTGGGGATCTCAGGGGCTGGGCTGTATTTTGGAAATGAGCTCCCTGAAGGGGTTTCCCCTGCCTCAAACACACTCAGCCCCCACCAGGAGCACCCAGGGATCCTCCATCCCACCCACGGACTCTCAGAGCACCCAGAGATCCTCCATCCTATCCAGGGGAATTCAGAGAGTACCCAAGGATCCTCTGTCCTATCCAGTGACCCACAGAGTACTCAGAGATCGTCCATCCTATCCAGGGGGACTCCCAGAGCACCCAGGGATCCTCCATCCTACCCAGGAGGTCTCCCAGAGCACCCAGGGATCCTCCATCCTACCCAGGGGGTCTCCCAGAGCACCCAGGGATCCTCCATCCTACCCAGGGGGACTCCCAGAGCACTCAGGGATCCTCCATCCTACCCAGGGGGACTCCCAGAGCACCCAGGGATCCTCCATCCTATCCAGTGACCCACAGAGCACTCAGAGATCCTCCATCCCACCCAGAGACTCCCAGAGCACCCAGGGATCCTCCATCCTACCCTGGGAGGCTGAAGGCATCCAACCGATGGGCTGAGCTTAAAGAGAGGACGGCGCTGCCTCGGCGGCTGTGCCAGGAGGAAGGCAGCGATCACCTCCCGGCATGAGATGGGGACAGAGGACGGATTCCTCCATCTTCCAGCGTGAGATGAGGAGAAAGGACGGATTAAGCCTCGGCAGCGGCGGGGGAGGGGAGGACGACGACGACACAGTGTTGCCACGCCGACGCTCGTCCTTGCGTGGGGTCAGAGCAGAGCTGGCGTTCCCGTCCCTGCCTCCCCTCCCTCCATCCCTCGGGCCCTTACCTGCAGCCGGGGCCCTGGGCACGCCCGGCGGGCTAAGGGCGTGCGGCGAGGCTGTCTCCGGAGCGGGGGGCAGGCCGAGGAGCCGGCGGAACAAGGGGCTTGGGGGCGGCAGGATGGGTCGGTGCGGAGCGGAGGGGCATGGCGCTCCCCCACGGCTGCCCACGCACGGCTGCGCGCACAGCCCCGATCGCTGCCTGCACAGCTCCGATGGCTGCACAGCCCCGATCGCTGCCTGC
>VWZI01009214.1:36705-84766 GCA_013396835.1 Psilopogon haemacephalus
AAAACAAGCCCAAAAGGTTCAAAAAGGCACAAAACAGAAGGAAACGCCATGGGAAGCAACAGCTCTGGATGCTGGGGCCAGGCTGGCTCCTCCAGAGCTCGCTGCACAACCTTGCATCCCTTCAGCTCCCAGCTTCACCCCGTGGCATTTCCCTGGCTGCTGGGGTTGTTTTTCATCACCCAGCTGGTACAAAAGGTGCCGGGGCTGCAGGAGAGCATCCGACCCTTTGGATGTGGCACTTCCCAGGCGAGGAGCAGGGAGAGCTGCTGCCGGCTCACGGGAGGCAAAAGGACTTTGGATGTGGCACTTCCCAGGCGAGGAGCAGGGAGAGCTGCTGCCGGCTCACGGGAGGCAAAAGGAGAAATTAATGGTGCTGCAACTCCCACTGCCTCCGTCATTAGGAAAAGAAAATGCGTTCGAGCATCCTCACTCGAATGCACAACGCAATTTGTTTCAGGTTTAATATCAGCCCTCTGCCCAGAGATGGGCTGGAGCTGGGGAAAGGCTCTGGTTTTGTCAGCTGTGCTGCAGGGCAGACACAAGGCAAAGGAAAGGGTGCAGAGGGTGCCTAAAGGAGGGGGGAGGAGGTAAAAACCATCCGAACCCATGCGGTGATGGTGTCGCGAGAGACCCCCCGGGGCCGCCAAACTGCCACAAACGTTATCGCCCAGGTAAATAATCATCAAATAATCAAATCAGCTAATAAAATAGCTGACTAGCTCGATGGTAAGTCTTACACAGGTGGGGGTGGATAAGTTTTTCTCCTACCCAGCCAACTCTGCACCACCGGCAGTGGCTCCCGCATCACCTCCCCAGAAAGCGCAAGGCTGGGGGCAAGAGGGATGGGAGAATCCTACTTTTACCTGAGATTTAACCCTCCCCTCGAACCCCAGGCTTCGCGGGAGGAGGCTGGGATTTTCCCCAGGCGTTTCCTCCTCGGGGCCTCTTGTTTGCTCAGGCGGTGGTGAACATTTCCTCTTCCCTCCACCACCACCACCGAACAGCTCCGGGGGAGCAGCTTGGCTGGCTACCAACGCCCCGCAACTCCCCAAACCCACCGGCGCCGCTAATGAAGGCATCAGAGCTGCTCGGCTCAGCCCCCTAAAAGCTGCAGAGCTCCCCCCTGCACCTTCTGCTTCTGGTTCTTAATCCAAAAGCACGGCGGGGCCATCAGCTGCGGCGCGCTGTAATTCAAGGCAGATCTCCAGGTGCTGCTGGAAGAGAGAAATAATAAAATACAGACCTGGTGGTCCCACAGGAGCAGAATCGCTGGGCTTATTATTTTTTTTTTTTTTTTTTTCCCCTCCAGGGCTGGAACAAGGAAGAGATAAACCACGCTTGCTCCAGAGCACACAGGCAAACAACAGCTTATCACCACGTTAGCAAGCCTCAAGGCTATTGCAGGGCTTCAGGAAAAAAGTATTATTCCTCTCCGCTCACACAGGAAAGTTTCTATTTTTGGCCCCTTCGTCACAGGGAGCTGCTGCCTTCACCCTCACCGGGCTGGGAATCCAGCCAGCCCCACGGGCCCCAGGGATGCCTGCAAAGTCTACTTCCCCCCACCCCTGCTAAACTCCCCAGTAAATGGCTAAACTGATGGTTAAAACCGTGATGGTTTTTACTAAAGAGGCAGATTCCTCCAGTTCATCTCGGACTGATTTTTTTCTTCTTTTTTTTTTTTTTTTTTTCCCCCAGGACTTTGTCTCNTTTCCCCCATAGAATCATAGAATGGTTTAGGTTGGAAGAGACCTTAAAGATCATCCAGTTCCAACCCCCCGCCATAGGCAGGGACATCTCCCACTAGATCAGGTCGCTCAAGACCTTTTTGGTCTGTTTTGTTTTCTTGCTGGGTTTGGGTTTTTGTTGGGTTGGGATTTTTTGTTTATTTGTTTGTTGGAGTTTTTTGTTTGGTTTGTTTGTTTTTTTTTCCATTTCCTAGAAATGGTTTATTTCCTACAAAGGGAGTTAAATCGCGGGGGGGGATGAGATACATCTGTCTGCAGGTGCCAACGGCTGTCAGCTGGTGGGATGCTGCAAGCCCAGGCTGGCTGCAGCAGGGAGGCTGCTGTGGCCCTCAGTGTACTGCTGGGAAGGCTCTCCTGGGAGAGCTGGCACCAGTCTGGGGACGTTTTGGTGCAGGGCTACCAGAGGGGTTGGGGTTGGCATCAGCATGCCAGGGGAGGGTGGCCTGGCTTGAGGTGGGCCACAGGGCATCTGCGAAAGGGCAGAGGCAGACTTCACAACAACACTTCGTGAGGGTTCAGCATGGGCAACGATGGATTCTCTGTCTTTGGGAGCACAGGAGAAGCTGCAACTGATCTGACCTGGCCCTGGCAACAGCTCTGTGTGGTGGATAAGAGACCGCCAGGTCCTTCTGCCAACACATCTGTGATGCTCTCCTGCCTCCACCACGTTTTCCTTGGCCAGAGAGCTCAGATGCATTCATTTTGTCTCTCTGCCGATTCCACTTTCCAGATCTCATCAGCCAGCCCGGGTTGCACAGCTACCACCACTTCACTGCAATGCCCAAATCCGAACCCTAAATGCACCAAAAGGAAAAAGAAAAGAAAAGAAAAGGGGGGAAAAAAAAAAAAAAGGAGAGAGAACATTTTTTTTTTTTGCTAATTGCATTCTGTAGCACCATGGCATCTGTAATTGAGGGTGAAATTAACGTCCGGGGCACATCTCGGGACTGAAAATAGCAGGATAAATTAGCTCAGCTTTTTCCTGGTTGACTCAGCTAATCCTTCAGACGCCGACAGACAGATTTGATGGTATCGTCTCTCCTTGGGCTCAGTAAATACCAAGGCCAAGTCGTGGCAGCTGCAGAAGAGAGACACAGAGCCTGCTGCCTGGGATATATAATCTGCCCTTCTTCCCGGGCTGCACCACCACGGCTCGGCAGCAGAGCTGAGCAGAGGTTGCTCACGCTCCTGGCTTGATTTATGAATATGGATTTTGTTGGTTAAGCCATTAGGAGCAGTGATGAAGCAATTCAGCCAACATCCTGAACTGCAGCCTGCCTCATTTGAAGCCCACACTGCAGAACATTCTCCCTGTCTTTCCAGCCCCCCCGCCCTGCTCCCCCCCTCAATGCTGTTCATGCAGGGAAGATTATATTAAGGCTTTGTCTGTAATGCTGTAATTCCACCTTGCCTCCCTGAGCCCTCTCCTGTGTGGAACAACCCAGCCATGGGCAAGAAAATGGTTGCAAAGGGAGACTGTAAAGGACTCGCACTCGTGCACAGCAGGAGATGATGATACACAGCCCCAGAGGCTTCAAGAAGACCATTAACGTTGCTGAGCCCCCCCACAGGGACCCTGCTTTGGTGGGTCCATCCATCCCAGGGGACTTGGAGGTGCTCCTGGCTGGGGTAAACTGGCTGGGGCTGTCTCTTGTTGCAAGGGCAGTCACCGAGACACCTTCCTGTAGAACCTGCTCTGACAGGGCAGGTTGGACTAGATGATCTCCAGAGGTCCCTTCCAACGCCTATTATTCTGTCAATCTGTGTTCCCCCGGGAGTGGCACTTAGGCCCTCCCGCGGGAGGGAGGAGAGGGATGAGGGAGAGGGACGGGGGGAGGAGGGAGAGGGGGAAAAGGGAGGGGGGAAAAGGGGAAAAGGGAGGAAGGAGAGGGGGGAAAGGAGGAAAAGGGATGGGGAAAGGGAAGCTTTACCGTCGTGGGCATGGCTCACTGAGCGGCCGAGCATCAGTCCCAGGCAAAGCCCAGACCGGTTGCAACCGTCTTTACAAGGTCGTATTCCCCGTTCCCGGGTCAGCACGTCCCAGCCCCATTCCATGGGGCTTTGTACCAGCAGAGGGTAAGAAACAGGCTGTGCCCGGGAGGCCTGGCTGTGCAATTAAAGAAAACAAAGAGGGAGAGGTGAATTGTCCATCCGGCACTGCCTGGCCGCAGCCTCTGCTGCCTGGCTCCCAGCTGGATTTTTTTTCTTTTTTCCCTATTTCCCCCTCCCGTATCTGCTTGTTTTGCAAAGCTAAAGGCTCGCCCCTGGTGGCGACTGCTGCTTGCTGCCCTCCTGTCAGGCACCGGGTGGTAAGAGGCCGATTTGGCACCTTCCCCTTAACAACCCAGCAGGAGCCAAGATGCGGCGGTGGACGAACCAAAGACGTTCTCCAGGCGGGAGTCGTGGGGAAGGGTCCCCGTTACAGCGAGGAAGATGCTGGGAGAAGAGCACAAACACCACCCGAGCTCTCGGCCTTCCTGGCAGTAAAACTGAACCCCCACCTTGTTGGAGCGACTTGCAGAAAAGCCCTGGAGGGAGAGGATCGGCAGCGGCCACCCAGCGCAGCGCTCGCAGCCGTCCCCTCCTCGTTTGTTTTTAATTAGCAGCAGCAGGCAGGGGCTGAGCCTGCCCCGCTGGCAGCCTGGGAGGTAACGGACTGAGGGGAAGGGCTTCAATGGGTCACAGAAGGCTTTGGGTTGGAAAGGATCCTTCCAGGCCGTCTAGTCCAAGCCCCCCCGCTGCTGCAGCAGGGACATCTGCGACTATAGTCTGCCCCCAGCTTTCCGATCAGCCCCTGCAGGGCTTGAAAAGCCACAAGAAGGTCTCCCTGGAGCCTTCTCTCCTCCAGGATGAACCACCCCAACTCTCTCAGCCTGGTCTCACAGCAGAGGGGTTGCAGCCCTTGCATCGTTGTGTCTTCCTCTGGCCCTTCTCCAACAGATCCTGCGCTGAGGATTCCAGAGCTGGACCCAGCCCTGCAGGTGATTTGCAACTGGCTGCAAATCGCCCTCATAATCTGCTAGGAGCAAGGGAGGGATCAAAGCAGTGGAGCAGGTAATGAGCTGCCGTCCAAAGGACACTCGCTCTGTGCCTCTGCTATTATGGTGACAGGAATCGAAGGGCATGGGGTCAAATGAGGCTCTGTGGGAAGAGCAGTGACTGCACAACCCAGGGTGTGCTGCAAGACCTGTGACTAATTTGGGTTGCCAGAGGTGAGGAGAGGGATGAGAAGGTGGGGAAAAAAAAAAAAGCCACAAGGAGAATCAGGCAGAGAGAAAAACACTTTGAAGAGAGGTGAGACATGAAGGCAGAGGGGAAGAGGAGGGGAGCAGATCTGCCTGGCAATTCATCCTCCCTCACTCAAGGGTGGTACAAAATGTTCCCAGTGACTAAGGTGGGTTTGGGCTGTCCCCTGGGCCTCAGAGTGACAGACTGAGACAGCTGACAGGAAGGAGTTTGTTTGGGTGGAGAAGGGTGGGTGGTGAGACAGCACAGCAGTGGGTGAGCAGTGAAGATGCTCCCACTTCTGCTTCTCCCAGTGTGACCTTGCAGCAGCCCAAGAGCCCTGACAGGAGACCCAGCCCCAGTGAGAATCCAGGCTGAGGGCACAACGTTCCAACTGCACCAGGAGGATTTTGAGGCCACCACCAACCTGAACTGTCAAAAGTCGAGATGGAGCAGACTCTGATGGAGCAGGATGTGGGATGGAACTGTGTCAGGTCAGCTAAGGAGCTGCTTACTGAATAATTCAGAGGGAGCTGGTGGCCACACATTGCTCTCTTCTCCTCCCCGCCACGTCCTTCCCAACAGTGTTTGGTTTCACCTCATGCTGTGTTCCAGAAGAGGCCAGAACTTCCTTGCCTAGCTCACTTCCTTCTCACTCAGTTTTTGGTAGGACAAAGCACTGTCCCCACATCTCCCTGAGACAGGCCTCCTCCAGGAGTGGCTGCTGACAAGCCCACTCACCACATCCCCATCACACAGTGTGACACTGATGTGGTGCACAAAACTGCTCTTCAGCAGGCCAGAGCAGCCATGGAGGGCAGTGGAAGAACATCCTAGGGGTGCCTGACTCTCGGGGGTGATGTCACCCAGTCCTGGGGGGTGCTCAGTCCTATGGGTGCCTAGGTCCCAGTGGGGTGACCAGTCTCATAAGGTGCCCATGTGTCATGAGATGCCCAGGTCCTGCGAGCTGCTCAGTCCCTATAGGTGTCTAGGTCCCAGTGGGGTGACAGTGCCATAAGGTGCTCAGATGCCATGAGATACCCAGGTGCTGTGGGGTGCTCATTCCCATAGGGTGCCTGGTCTCTGTGGGATGCTCAGGTGCCAGAGGGGTGGCTCCAAGGGTCTCCACCCGGGGGGAAGCCCCAGAGGTCCCAAGTCCCATAGGTCCCCTGTCCCAGGGTGCCAGTCTGACCCACGTTCGGGGAGGGGGGGGCAGGAAGCCCACTCGTGTCAGTGTCCAGTCTTTAGGCGCCCCCTGGCGGACGCATCGCGCCATGGTCCCGGACCCCACCCGGCAGCAGCTGCCGCGGGCCCCGAAGGAGTCTCCGCCTGCAGGGTGGGACCCCGAACTGAGGGTGAAAAGAGAGTCGGTGACATTAAACCGCGGGCTTTAAGGGCACGGCCAGGCACGCAGGCAGAACCGGCACAGACTGTAATTACCGCAGGAAAGCCTCAGCAGGCAAGCCAAAGGGTGACAGCTCCCAGGGACTGCAGAAGGAGCTCAGGTGCCTTTAATCAGCCAGGTAGAGCTTGTCTGTAATTAACCTTTTGCACTGGGAATAGAAGGAAGAAACAAAGCCCTGCTGGGAAGCAGGGTGAGAACAGCACACACCGAATTGCTCATCCTGCTCCCAGCCTACGCACTGGGGAGGGATGCAGAGAGGAGAGGGCAGGTCCAGGTTTGGACAGCTGAGCATTTCCCTTACTTCAGTGCCTCCAAAGGTCTGGAGACTGGGAAACACTAGCCCTTGGACCAAGGTGGGTGAAGTTGTTCCTCCTTCCCCTGACCCCAGACTCAGAACGGGGAGTCCAAGACTCTAATGCAGCATCTGGGAATGCTTGTGTGGGTCTGGCCCCCTCCACCCTCTCCTGGCCCAGGAAGGAGGGCAGGTGATGCTCTCCTCTCACAAGAAGGGAAGAGCAGCTCTGGGTGGCTGAGAGCAGAGAACAGTGATAAATTACAACCCTCACAGGCAGCATTGAATAAAAACCTCTGTTCCAGCCCACTCCTGAAGAAGCAGGAAGATCAGGACCACTGAGATGGGAGTGCAAGATGCTGTTTCACACAGCTCAAGGGTGCTGATGCTCTGGAGAAGCTGACACAACATCTGAAGCAAGCTTAGTCTGGCTTGCCAGGGCTGGTCAGACAGCATCTATCTGCCCAAGGGCCAAAGTAAAGAAGGCATTAGGCAGAAAGGCAAAAGTACTGCACTGAGAAGGGATGATAAACCCTGGTGTGGCTTTCACACCCCATCCTTACCCCAGGGCAAGGGCTCCAGCTGCTGCCAGGAGCTGGATTCACAGAGGCATCTGATTTTCAGGCACATACTTGCAGCACTAAGAAGGGAGACCCACCTTCCTTCCTTCCTTCCTGGAACCAACAGAGCTCTGACTCCATGCTGAGGCACCAGAGCCTTGTGGTTTTTAGGAACAAGCCAAGTAAGAAGCAGCATTACCACAAACAGCAGCAGTGGCCTCTTTGGCAGAGCAGAAACACAGCCCTGAGTGGAGGCCAAGACACAGCTACACACAGTCCCTCGGCCAGCATGGGACGTGCCTGTTCACAGCAACCATCTTCCCAGAGAGGGAAAAACTTGCCCTCAAACGGCCTCAGGTTCTGAGTTAAGAACTACAGGGACAAGCCTCTGCTTGTTCTGTGGTTAACAGCCCATAACCAGCTGTGACACTCAGGACTTTACCCCTAGCAGATGGAAAAAGCCATTCATCCATCACCAAGCAGGATGAAGAACCCACCTGCTGAGGAACATCTCTGCCAGGTCACAGATACCTCCTCACTCCTTGGCCGGGCAAGGGGGGCAAAGGAGGTGAGCAAGGCTTAACCTTGCTCCTCTCCAGGAGGTGTTAAGTTGTCCAAGCTCTGAACCTTCACACCTCTGAGCTTCTTTGGAAGGAGAGGGAGGGTTGCAAGCCAGCACTTGGGAGGTGCATGTGGTTGGTCTTCAGAAATGCTGCCACTCGAGGAACTACATTTGTGCTCCGTGAAGGCCAAGCATAGGGCAGGGCTTTCTGCATGTGCTCCTCTCCCTTGCTAAGGCTCCAAGGGCTGTGAGATCATCCGCAGAACATTTCACGGGAAGGAGCAGAGTCAGATGTGCCTTCAGCAGCAGAAAATTAACACACAGGATTAGGGGAGGGCACCGGTAGTAAAAAAGAACAGGGAGAGCTGTAGCTCTGCCTTAATTAACCACAACCATTAAGGCAGAGCTGTTTCCAGAGTGAAATTTCACGCGTGAACGTTGGTAGCTTAGTGCTCCACAAGCCAAGTGTAATCACACAGAACCACAGAGTGGTGTGGGTTGGAAGGGACCTCTGAAAATCATCTATTCCAACTCACCTGCTACAGCAGGATCACCCAGAGTAAATCACACTGTATCATGTCCAGGCAGGTTCTGAATGCCTGCAGAGAAGGAGACTCCACAACCTCTCTGGGCAGCCTGATCCAGTGCTCTGTCACCCTCAAAGGGAAGATTTTTTTTTTTCCCCATGTTTACGTGGAATCTTGCGTTCCAGTTTGTCTCCATTGCCCCTTCAGTCACTGGACACCACTGAGAAGAGTCCATCCTCCTGGCACTCACCCTTTAAATATTTCTAAGTGTTAATGAGGTCCCCTCTCAGCCTGCTCTTCTGCCAAGAAATAATCTGCCAAGACACTGGCAGAACTGGGTTACAAAACTCACAGCACAACATCCCCTCCAGTAAAGGTAATCGAGGGGAAAACTGGGGCAAACCAGGGACTCCACCACATGTCCTGGCACACAACCAGACACAAGACCTGCTGCATGAGGATCAACAACTCCTCAGTGGCAGCTGAGCTCACACCAGACTCTCCTACCTCAGCATCACCTCTCTTTTGGAAAAGTAGCAAGGGGCAGTTCAGCATGGGGGTGAATTTGAAGAGGGACACACACACATGAATAAAAGGGGTGATGGTTTTAACCTAGAATACAGAATGAATAATTTATTTTTTTTTTTAGTCAGGGTGGTGAGACACTGGCCTGGGTTGCTCAGACGGGTGGGATGTGCCTCATCTCTGGAACCATTCCAGGTCAGGTTGCTTTGGGCTTTGAGCAACCTGGCCCAGTTGCAGATGCCTCTGATGCCTGCAGGGGGTTGAACTAGATGACTTTTTAAGATGCCCTTTGACTCCAAATGTTCTATGATTCTATGAAAGACAAAACCACTCTCCACATAGCTCCATGAAGGCAGGGGTTTATACCACCATGCTGCCTCTCCCCCAACCCTCCTGTTAGTTTTGTGTCAGCTGATCTCTTTCACACCAAGGAAGAATAAAAAATTAAAATAATTTTTAAAAAACACCAAGATCACCACACACTTCCTGTCATAAAGGGAAAGCTGAGGCTGGGAGGCCTTTCATAAAGAGAAAGCTGAGGCAGGAGGGAAAAAAAAGGCTTCTTCAGGGCTTTAGTAGTTCTGCCAGCCCCAGCTGCTGCTGCAGGAGGGAGCTGAGCACTATACTTACTCCATGGGCAGATGCAGGAGGAAAGAAAACAGGGAGAAGGGAAGAGTATGAAGTGTGTGTCAGGAGGGTGTCCCTCACAGCATCAGGAAATTGGTCTAACTGCTCACCAAGTACCCACAGGAGGGGAAATCAATTCCTATCGCACGGTGGAAGCCAGGCTGCTGCAGGTCAGGAACTCACCCACTCCTTCCCTTTGGAACAAAAGCAACAGCAGTAAAAAAAGGAAGCAGACAGAATTAAGTTCACAAAACTTTCCTTTTATTATTTGAAATTGGAAAAGGCTCCTTGGATAACAACAATCAGGTGTAAAAGTAACACAGGCGTTTTGCTCAGCTTTCTGATACCTGGGATGGAGCAGGCCGAGTGCTGCAAAGTCACTTTTCTTACAGCCTCTTCCTCTCAAACCCCCCAACAAAAGGGCAGAGAAACCTTCACCCCTCAGAGAGGGGAGCAGGTGTGGCAGGTGAGCTGTTCCAACCGCACTCATCACGTTCCACGGGGATGTCTGTGGCATGAAACACTGATGGCAGAAAGGCGTTTTCGAAAGAACAGTTCACCTTTTCCCTCTGTTCTGCCCTCTGCACAAAGCAGAGACCTGGTGTTTCACCTTCATTTTTATCAAGTACCACTTTACAGAGACTTATTTACACTCGAAGCCTACAGGAGATGCCCAGATGAATCCCTTGGTGTCACACTGAAGTGGTGAGTGCAAAATACACAGGGAAGCAGGGTACACCTGCTCAGGGGAAGTGGGAGTATCAATCAACGGAAAACAAAAAGTGCAGATTGCTTTAATTAAGCTAATGAACACTGCTGATCTGAGTTCCCTTTTCCCTCAAAGGAAAAAAGAACCTCAGGCTACTGCAATCCAAACAAAAACCCAGAAACATACATTTTAATTCAGCACACACGAAATGAAAAGGTCAGTGGCACTCACAGTTTGGTAACTCAATCTTCCACTCCACCACCTGATCACACATCTCAGACACTTCACCGTCCAACTGGCAAGTTCTGCTGTCCCTCTGGCCCACAGCAAAGGCCAGCAAGCAATCCTTTGGCAGCTGAATGCAACAGAAGATTATTTGCAGTGTGAGCAGCCAGCTACAAGACAGAGCTAACACCTTACCGTTCCCTAAACTAGCAAGTTGAGATTACACAACCCATTTCCACACAACACTCCCATTAAGTCCCACTAGTTTTAAATCAATTTTAAAAAAGCTCTTTAAACTCATCCTTGTTTGGAAGTAAATACTGAGCCAGCTGCAGTTGGGGTTTTGGTTTTTTTTTTTCCTGGTAGCCTACACCTCCCAGCACACTTGCAGATGAATCTGCTTTCTCCCCAGTATCATTTTCCTAATTAATGGCCATCCAGCCCCTGTCCCATTCAAGAGCAGCTGTGGCAGCAATACTCACTCCAGAGGAAGCTGACAGCCAAAGTTACAAAGTAATTCCATCCCTTTTTCTCCTCAATAGAAAAACAAAAAGCCTGACAAGTCCATGTGGAGTGCAGCGAGACTCCTGCACCCGCACAGCCTGATCACAGCACATTTATAGCTACAAAAATCAGGCCCAAGGCAAACAAACTGGCTGGATGAGGATCTTTGATGCTTCTCTTTTCCAGCTGGCCAAATCCATGTGTTTTGACAACACAGACAGCGTGAGCTAAGAGCACAACACGGCCCCTGCACGTCAGCCACTCACTTGCTCATTGCTCCCCAGCCAGAATCAAGCCCTAGGTCTTGCTGTGGCTACTGGGGCAACGCTGCTCTGCAAACACTTTGTTTATTCCATGAGGCTTCTGCCAAGAGTATTCCTACCCCTGGCAAGTTGTTTTCTGTCTTCCCCAGCGCTTTCCCACGGATCTGAGATCAAGAGATAAAGCCAATTGTCCCCAAGATTTTCTACAGAGCAAACAAGACAGGGACACGTCAGCACCAGCAGTTTATCACCATCTGCAAGGCACCACCACACGTTGTCTCTGTCAGCAGCTCACAGAAGCATCCCAACAAGCTGGGGCTGGAGGAGAAAGGGGTGCACTGAACAGGGGAGGTGGCACAGCCCATACCAAACACCAACAAGAAAGGCAAAATGCTGTGCTGACAGCACTGCTCCCAACAGGCTGTGGTTGCAACTCCCTTGGGCTGTGAGTGATGGTGAGATCCAAACAAAATCTGGCTGGGCTCCCTTTGTCTGTTCCCCTCTCCCAAAGCTCTCAGGGCTGCACGTTGTAACTCCTCATTGTGCCATCCTGCTTTTCCCTGCTGAGGCAGCCAGAGACAAAAGAGTCAGTAAAGGCACAGGAGTACCCAAAGCATTCATGTTGGTCTCTCCAAATTGACCATGCTAACAGCTTTTCTTCTCTCTAAGCCAAATCAGAAGGGATTGTCTTCTGAAATGCCATAAAAGCCTGCCAGGCTTTGAGGAGCAGAAGGTGAGAAGGCAGAGGAGGTGCATTAATACAGAATTTGCTCTTTTCACTGCCTTTGCTCTAGACAGAATAAAGCCAGGGTGTATCAGCAGTTTTGCTTTTAATCAGGACTAGCACATTCTGACACTTTGAGGCCAGCCAGGCACACTGTAAATACAAAGATGCTACTATGAGGCCAAAGCCAAGCTGTGAAGAGCTCCTGCAGGGCATCAAGCCTCTGCAAAGCCCTTCTATCCAGCCAGTAAAGCAGACCTTGCCTTTGGAAGGGAGATTCTTAACACTGCCACTGAAGAGGCTCAACAGGGACAAGACACAAGCAGCACCATCCTAGCCTGGAGGAGAGCAGATGCACAACCTGTGCCAACAGCCCACCAGGAGGTCCTCATCCAAACAACAAAGCAGACCTGGCTTCAGCCTCAAGCAATACACTTCTGCTCACTGCAGTCCACAGGTTTGCTATCAAGGGGAATGGAAGCTGCAGGTAACAGCTACTAAAAGCATTTTATGACATGCCTACACCACCTTTACACATTCAGCCAGCCCAACACAGCAGGTCACAGGGAAGAGATGAGCTACAGAGCCTGCATCTGTACTCCAACAGTGACTCAGGTCTTGCACCAAGTGTTTGTGGCAAGTTCCACACAGTCTGGACTTTCAGTCCTACTTTCAAAACCAGAAAGTCAGTTATGTAAAACTACAGGCTTTTTATTTTTCCAGGTGAATGTGGACACTGGAGGAAGGATGAATCCACAAGCAGAGCTGTGGATCCATCTGCAGCTGAAGCAGAGCTGGGTTTGCCCTAGGAGGAAACCTCTCACTGCCTCAGACCGTCAAGAGAGAATACAAAGCAGCCAACACCCTGGCTGCAGCAGCAAACTCAGAGATAACCTGGTCACCCAGACGCCAAGCAGGCTCCCAAAATCCTGTGCCTTCAAGCTGGAAACCTCTGCAAGATTAAAGCACATGCCCTCCTGCTCAGGGCTCAGCAGCTGCAGTAAATGTTGAGGTGCCTGATTTTAGTTGCAGCTCACCTCCCAGCCCACATACCAAGGCTCAGAGAACTGCCACCCTCCCTCTCTCCCCGCTCTGCCTGATGAGGTGAGATCCAAGTCAACTCTTCCCTCTGCTGATAAGAGCAGGAACACCTCTACCAGGCTGCTCAGAAACAACCTACTTTTTATAGCTCATCCACCACAGCACTAATAGCACTTCAGAGCCTCGCCTCCAACACGCAGGCAGGTTTCCCACTGCTGACAAACCAGTGTGAAACAAAGGAAAAAGTGCCCTGAATCACCTTCAAACTCTCTGAGGTTTGTAAAACTATATCCAAAGAGACAGGAATTAATCCTGTGAGTGACGTGACCTTCTGCTCCAAGTCTCTGCTGGAGACACAGTTCTCACACAGCCTGAGGAACGCTCCGGAGCCAGAAATGGCAGAGAGCCCTTGTGAGAGTGAGAATCAAAGCTGCTCAGAGCCAGCAAAAGCAGGCAGTGCCTCAAAACTTCACAGAAGGGGCCTGAATCCTCCCAGCACCGACAAACCCTGCAGAGGAGGTAAAGGCAGGGTTTTGTTAGATGCTGATCTAGCAGGAAGAGACCTGGAGTTTATCATCCCAGCCAGAGAGTAGCTAGCACAAAGGATGTATTTTGCTTGTAACCAAGAGCTTCCTTACATACAGCTCCTTTCCCTCTG
The DNA here is from genome assembly GCA_013396835.1 of Psilopogon haemacephalus. Taxonomy (NCBI): domain Eukaryota; kingdom Metazoa; phylum Chordata; class Aves; order Piciformes; family Megalaimidae; genus Psilopogon; species Psilopogon haemacephalus. Next base: position 50,298 of record VWZI01009214.1, read on the forward strand.
TGCATCCCCACAATCTCTTCCCCCCACAGCATCAGCAACACACACGATGCAAATGCTGATGGTTTCTAGCTCACCACAGTTTGTAGATTAGCACTGGCCAGGGTTTGCCTGCAGAGGACAGTCTATGGGGAATCTGCTCCCTTGCCTGCAGCTCACACTTCCCAGTGGAGCTCGGATCTGCCACACAGGACCAGGGAAAATTAAGCCCAGGGGTTTTCTGTGGAGGCAGCAATCATCTGGGATGAAGCAAGTGCGAGTAGAAAGGGATGAAGAAGGGTCCCGAGAGCCCAGCAGCAGCACCAACCACAAGGTGCAGAACAAGCCACAGCAACTTCAGGAGAACTCCTCACTGCTCCCTCAGACTGTATGGAGCAATGTGATACAATGACATGGAACTGGGGTCACACCTTCTGCTGCCTATCTTAGGCAAGGGTCAGCAGGCTGCAGCTGGGCTTATTTCAGCTTTCTTTTTTCCCCCTTCCTTTACACTTTCAGATCCACTTTAAAAGATCTGAGGTGAATCTTTCAGATACAAAGCCAGTTCTGAATGCACCAGCCTCTGCAGCTTCCACTCACTTCCATACCCAACTCCTACAAAAACAACCTCAGCTCCTCTGCTCTCAGGGAGACACCCAGACCTGGAGCCCCAGGGGATAGCACATCCACCAAGCTCTAGGTGTCAAGGCAACACAACTCACACTGTCATTTAGGGTGGGAATCCTCCCCTTGCTGCCAAGATGAGGGAACTTCTCAAAAGGAAACCATCCACACCAATCACTAAGCCAAAGGTGTTGGTGTCTAAAGAGGACACCAGTCTCTTTTGGCAATGCTGCAGCCAGAGAAAGGCTTTTGGAGAGGAGGATAAGCTTTATCACTGCTGAATCCTCTCCTTGCTGCCAAGATGAGGGAACTTCTCAAAAGCAAACCATCCACACCAATCACTAAGCCAAGGGTCAGTCTCTTTTGGCAATGCTGCACCCAGAGAAAGGCTTCTGGAGAGGAGGATAAGCTTTATCACTGCTGATACCATTTCTCACTAAGCAGAGAGCCAGCCTGGGTGGAGCAAGTCTCCCAGGAGGACAGATCATCCTGGAGCACAGCAAAAGCTTGAATAAATCCCCTCCCTGAAGAGCTCTTCCCACAGGAAGACTGCTAACAAGTCAGAGCAGAGGGCTTGTGTCCACGCAGTCAATTAGAGCTTCTTCTGATCCAGTTCTGACCTCGAGCTATTTTTTTGTTCCAAGACATCCTTTTTGCAGTCAAAAGGTCTGTTTCCTCCTCTGCAGGATGCCTGCAGCTATACAAAGGCTACGGTACAGACAGGGTGCCGAGGCCTGCCGGGGAGCAGCGTGGAGTGGCAGAAGGGAAGGGCAGCCATGGATATTTTGTAACTGGGGTGCATACACTTGGGGGAGGGGGTGGGTAAAAAGGCTTTATGAAAAGTGCATGCTTTCATTCAGAGGTACCGAGAGCAAGGAATTCCCCATCCCAGCCCTGGCTGGGGAGCGCAGCAGCCTTTGCAACCCCTAGCCCTAGTCCAGCACAAACCACCCATCAAGTAGCCAGCGACTGGATGTTCTTCAGCATCTCATCAAAAGCCTCCCGGGAGGGTGCTTCGGCGTTCTGGAAGGAGACTTTGATGCGGCTGTAGAGGCTGAAGGACTTCAGCTCCAGCCAGATGAACCCGAAGCGATCCTCGTCGAAGAGAACAAAAACTCCAGGGGTTCTCTCCGGGCTGNTTAAGCCACCCTTCAATAAAATACAACAAAGCAGATAAAGCCTTTGCCAAACCTGCTGCCAGGTGCTACAGAACAGGGGTGGGGAGTGGGAGGTGTTCACGCTCACTCAGCTCTTATCACACAGCACAAACCACTGCTGCTACCATTTTAAGATAAGGAACCCCCCCGCTGCTGTCTGGAGGGTGCTGCTTTTTTGGCTATTCTAATGAGCACCTGCACACCAAGGCTGAATTTTCCCTCTCGTTCGAGCCAGGAACCCTGCTGAGATTTACTTCTGCAACTCGAGGATCAAGGCGGGCCCAGACAATCCTCGCAGAAAAAGCATGTTGAGAGGGTGACCCAACCTTGTGACAAAACCCAGGGGAAGGGAGAGAATGAGAACTCTGAAAGAAGAAAAATTCAGCTGGGGCTGGGGAGTACTAAAGGTCAGCCTAACCTCCAAGCAAGCAGCAGGTGGAGTGGGGCTTTATTCAAACACAACTGGGTTGTGACAGCAGGGGCCTGCTGGGATTAACCAGTAGGTTTTTCCATGAGCACAGATGTTTGGCTGAAGGTCACCTGCCTAAGCCTCAGCTCTTGGGTTCTTTCTCCACACTTCATTTAGTCTGCTGCTTCACTGACTCCAGGTCTCATTCGACAATGCTTTCTGCGTACTTGCACCTACTGTTTAGGGTGCTCAGCACCTCCCAGAGCTAGCCCCAAGGCAGCAGAGGCCAGGCAAAGCTGAGAGAGAGAGCATAGCTATGGAACACAAATGACACAATGAAACAGGAAATGGCTTGGAGAGATCTCTAAATTTATGAGCTGGGCAGCTCTGGGAAAAAAAAAAACACCAAAAAAGCAAATATGGAATATGGGAGAGGTGCTGGTTTCAGAAGGAACAGGACAAAAGCTAGTAAGAAGACAGGATGGCAGATAACAGCAAGGTAAGAAAAGAGGGGGAGGCAAAAAAAAAAATAAGTGTGGGATGAAATTGGGGTTGCTCATCCTGGAGAAGAGGCAGCTCAGGGAAGATCTCACCCTGTACAACTCCCTGAGAGGAGGTTGGAGCCAGATGTGGGTTGGTTTCTTCTGCCAAGGAACAAGTGACAGAACAAGAGGAACCAGCCTCAAGTTGCCCCAGGGGAAGCTTAGGTTAGATATGAGGAACAATTTCTTCCCTAAAAGAGTTGTCAAGGCCTGGAGCAGGCTGCCCAAGGCACTGGTGAAGTTCCCATCTCTGGGGAGATTGAAAAGCTGTATAGATGTGGTACGAGGCACATTGGTTAGTGGTGACCTGGCAGTGCTGAGTTAATGGTTGGACTGAACAATTTTTAAAGGTCTCTTCCAATCAAAAGGATTCTATTCTGAGACAGGGCAGCAGCAGGTGTGAGTAAAGGGGCTGGGAGATCCACACACAGGTAAAGGACAATCAAACACCCAACAGCTTTCAAAGGCTCCCCCCTTCTGTTTCCATTTCAGAAAGTGAAACTCTAAAACCAGCAGTCCCCGTTACCAGATTCGGCAGGTCCGGGGGTAGTCTTCATTCCTTGATATGACTCCCATGGGCAGCACGAAGGGCTGGGAAGCTGGTGCCTTGTCCTGGGTCGACCCCTCTGCCCCGGCTGCAGTCTCTTCCCCCTCAGCACCTTCTGCTCCCAGGGACTTTGCAGCAGGCTGGGAGGCATCTTGCTGGGAGCAGTCCTCTTCCTCCTGCTGGTGTTCCTGCTCCTGTTCCTCCCGCCGGACCTGCTCCTGCACCTCCAGGACGATGCGAGAGAGCTCGCTGAAATCGCGAAGGTTCTCGATGTCTGGCAGCTGCAGGGGATGAGCCAGGTCGATCTCCACAGTCTGCTGCCCAGCTGGGATGTTGGGATCTCCCTAGAATCATACAATGGCTTAGGTTGGAAGGGACCTCCAAGATCATCCAGTTCCAACCCCCCTGTGCCATAGGCAGGGAGTCCTCCCACTAGAACAGGTTGCTCAAGGTCTCATCCAACCTGGCTTTCAACACTTCCAGGGAAGGAGCAGCCACAACCTCCCTGGACAACTTCTGCCAGTGTCTCACCACCCTCACTGGAAAAAGCTTCCTCCTAACATCCCATCTAAATCTCCAGCTTAAACCCATTACTCCTCATCCTGTCATTACAAGACCTTGTGAATAGTCCATCCTCAGCCTTCCTATAGGGCCTCCTGGAAGCCTTCTCTTCTCCAGGCTGCAGAGCCCCAACTCTCGTAGCCTGTCCTCATAGCAGAGCTGCTGCAGCCCTCTGAGCATCTTTGTGTTTTCCTCTGGACTGGCTCCAACAGTTCCATGTCCTTCTTTTGTTGGGGGCTCCAGAACTGCACACAGTACTCCAGAAGAGACAGGAAGCAACAGCATGGCTGCAGCAGCAGGGTGCTACAGAATTCAGACCTGTATCCTCTCCAAGTCCACTGTCTGCCATCTACATGCTTCACCCTATTCTACAATCACCAAGTTGACAACAACAAAAAAAACCCTCACTTGGACCTTGATTCTTGCTCCCTGAGCTGTCTACATCACCTCTGCTTACTTCCTCTCAGAAAGAGAGTTTTAAACCAAAAGCTACAAGCCAAGCTGTACTTGCAAGGGTGAAAGAAAGACATAGCTGCAACTGCACTTTGTCAGAATCCCTCCCTACAGAGAGGAAGGATTTCACTAGCCTGGCTTCAGTAAAGAGCTAACAACATTTGGTACCTGCTCCTCAGATAAATGCAAGTGATCTCCAGTGACCTGCCACCAGCTGCTCACAGAAAGCAGCTGGAAAGGAAAGAAAAAGAAGGGGGAGCCAGGTGGCATCATAAGAAACTCTGCAGAGCAGGGTCTAGATACTCTGCATCTGTTCAGATTCACCTAATGCCATCAACCCCCGTGAGGAAGAGTTTGGGATGGTAACAACTGACTGCCTCTCAGACAGAGACATCTCCTACAAACACCTGAAAGCAAGGAAAACACTCACAGTGATTTTAGTTCCTTTCGCTTTCCTTCCATGAAAGCTCAACATGACAATCTCCAGCCCATGGCTCCCATAGGTCCCTTTGAAGAGACCTGGCTTTATAAGGTCGTTGGGGCTGCTGGGAGGGAGGTAGATGCGTCGATACGTCAAGCAGTTGCTGTGCAAGAGACAAAAGATTAGAGAGGTTAGGGGAGAATCCCTCATCAGGAGGAACCTGTGTGCAGCCTGCTCGTCCGGGCAGCTTGGGGATGTCATCAAGAGAGAGCTGTGTTTTAGCAATACCAACAAACTTAACAGACTTTGCTTCAGCCCTGTGTGAGCAACTCCTCCGCTTCTCTATCAGCTCTCATTAGCAGACCAGCAGGCAAGAGCCTGCAGTGAGCTCACAGTGAACCTCCTCACTCCTTGGGATTTCTGGAGAAGCTAAGAATGAAGCATATTTAAACATCTGCTACTGCAGGGTGGCTAGTATCAGGACTTTGGAGTGATGGTTAAAAAAACCCTCAGGCTCTCAGGGACTGTCTGGTTTTTGCCTAGTCCACTACAAAACAGATAATCGTTACAAACTAATACAAAACTATTACAGGTAACAAGCAAACAGCTCTGGGTTTGCTCTGTCTTCAGATTAAAGACAGTTAAATGACATAAACCCACTCTGTTGTGAAAACTTGGAACCCTGTAATGACTGCTGTCATTGCAACTCATTTCTCTGTGCAACTGTGATGCACTGTGCTTCCCAGCTTACTTCTGCACAGAGCCTGCAGAGACAGACAATTCCTTTGGCTGATAAAGCTTTTTGCAATGATTCCATCTTTAGATCAAGCCACAGAATCATAATCACAGAATACTTGGGGTTGGAAGGGACCTTTAAAGCTCTAATACAATCCCCCTGCAGTCAGCAGGGACATCTGCAACTAGAGCAGGTTGCTCAGAGACTGATGTGGAATGGTTCCAAGGATGAAGCATCTCCCACCACTCTGGGCAACCTGGGACAGTGTCTCACAACTCTCAGCATAATTTTTTTTCCTTCTATCCAGTCTACATCTCCTCTATTTTAGTTCAAAAGCATCACCCCTTGTCCTGCTACAAGAGACCCTGCTAAAAACTGTATCCCCACTTTTTTCCTCAGACCCTTGAAGTCCTGAGAGGTCACAAGGTGTCCCTGGAGGCTTCTCTTCTCCAGGCTGAACAACCCCAACTCTCTCAGCCTGTCCCCATATCTCCAGTGTGCTCTGGCAGTTGCAGCCTCAATACCTAGGAAGAGCTGGTGCCCTTACTCATATTGGCTGGTGTAGATAAACTTCATCAAGATGAGCTCCTGCATGTGTTCATGGAAGATGTCTTCCAGAGTCCGACCCCACTCTTCCCTTAGCCATGTCCGGAATTCCTGCAGCACAAGGAGAAAAGGAAAGATAAAGGCATTTGCAGCTCTGATGCACCTCAGCATGACTTCACCTCATCAGCACCATGAAGTGGCACAGCCACAGAGAAGGCACATGCTCTGCCAAAGACAGAGGATCACAGCTGGATTTGGGAACAAGCATGTGCAGCTTGTTTGGAAATATGCTTGAGGAGTAGTGATAGTGCTAACTGCCCTGTACCTGCCAGACATCACACCACAAACATCCTCCCCTTGAGAGGAATTGCAGGTAGAACCAAGGACTCCTCAGAACAAAAGCATAAGCACTGTTTGTTAGAGCAAAGCAGATGATCTAATACTTATGCCCCAACTTACCTTGCACTGACTCATCTGTGTGCCCATGAGCTGACTCCTGTGCCCTATCCTGGCATGTTAAACATGGAAGGGGCAACTTTGGAAAAGACCTGAAGATTTAGGAGGTTAAATCCTGCCAATTTAATAGTGATGCATCTGGATCCAAAGGGTGCTTTGAAAACATCTCCTGAAGTACCTCTACACCAGCTCTGACAAGTTAATACCCTACCAAGAGTTAGTGTGATAACAGCTTACACTAAGATAGCAACATGCCGAGTGATATTCCGAACCTGCTGGCTTTATCTTCTAAAGCCAGATCCTCCAATTACCATAATGCCACACACACTTAACACAGTGCTTTCAAAGTATTAAAGCATTTCTGATCTGCTACAGAACCAGAAACACTTAACTAAACCTTTCACCCAGCAGTTCCCCTTTAGCAGACAGACGTTTTAAAGGGTTTATTAGCAGCAGCAGATGTGTCAGCAGCAAACCCTACCACCTGGAACAGGTATTAGCTGAAGGTTTGCATCCTGACATTTATACTTGCACCTTAGCACATGTGGTTTGAGTCAGGGATCTGCCTTGCTGGCTATAGCTGACACAGGATAAATAATTACCTAAAGCTTTTTATCCCTTGACCAAGATGACAAGCACTGGAAAGGTGTCCCACTGACCAGGAAGTATTCAGATGCAGCTGGTACTCAATACTACTATATGTCTGGAATATCTTAATTAAGCAGGCAGCAATATCAGTGCCTGGTGAGTGCTACACGTGGTGATGTCTCTGGACAGGTCCTGCTATCAAACAGAAATGGTGGCACAGCACAGAAAAGAAAAAGGTGCTGGGGCTCAAAGAGCACCTGGCCACAGGGAACATCCCAAACCAGCTTTCTGCTCAACAGGATGGATGTTAACACTGAGGTAAGGCATGCACTCCAACCCAGTATACATGGCAGTGTAACACTAAACTGATTCTTAAACCACACCCTGACCAGTGCAAAAAAGGTTCCCCAGGATCCTGCAGTTCTTCAAACGTGGCCACTTTAAGTTTTGATCCAAGTCACAGATCAATTCTACTTGCTTAAAGATTGTAGTAAATAACCCAGAAGCTGCCAGCCTGGATTTCTGTGTCTGTGCAGATACAGACAAATGAGAAAGCAGAAGATGACCTCCCAGATCACCACAGTAGCCAAGACAGCAGAGAGGGGACATAGAAACAGCTTTAATGCAGCCTCTTGGCACAGCACTCTTACCTCTTGCCTTCCCCCTGACATCCGATGGTGATCCGTCTGGTTGCACTTTGTGGAGAACTCATCCTTCTTCACGATCTGTAGTTACCATGGGGGAGAATTTAACAGGTTACAGACCAGTCCAGAGATGTCTAGGATGATGGAACTAGGGCTGCTTTGCACAACAAACGTTACTGAATTTGCTACAACAGAGGAATCATTAAGTGAAATCAAGGGAAGCAGCTACAGACCAGATAAATAATAAACCAACAATGGATTCTAGTGAAAGCTACTGGTTTTAAGATGCTTCTTTCTTTGAGCTTTCTTCTTCCAAGAAAAGGAAATGACCTCTCAGGAAGCTTTTCAAAGCTTCCAGTGGCTGCTACAGTACACAGAATGGATCCATTCAGGACACTGGATGTTACATCATCACCTCAGGGTCTCGTCTTAGAGGGTTGTAAAACAGAAGAGGTCTGTGTGTCTGCTTGGACACATTCACCAGCTGCACAAGGCTATTTCCCATTTCCTTTCCTCCAGTCTGTGCACATACTGGTGCTGCCACCCTCCTACTGTGCTCCAGCCCAACAGAAGACAGTGTAACAGCCTTGCTGTACCACTGCCAGGGAACAAATTCAGAGCGAGGAACAGCCCACACAACTTGTCAGACACACAATGAGTGTAAAGCTGGCATCCATGCACGCAACAAGGTGGTGAAAGCCACATCCCTTAAATAAAATTCTGGTGGCTTTTGAGGAATCCTTTTTCAAAGCACACACACATCAGGCCTAGGAGAGAGGATGCTGAAAGTGCTAGAGGAGCTCACCTGGATATGGCCGTTGTGAGGTCCCTTATGACCATACATACACTCAACAGTTGCAGATTTCCTCTCCATGAGATGAATCCTGAAGAGAGGTTTGAATCTCATGGGATCATCAACGTGAGGGTCATGAGGTGGCAAGTACATCCACCCGATGATGAACAGCCCATCCACCTGCAGAGGGAGGGGAGATGAAGCACAGGAGATCAGCCCAGAGAGCTTGCCGGTGAGGCTGCAGCAAACAACTCTGCGGCCTCTCCTGCAGCACAGCAGGAGCTGTGGAACAGCTTGCTACATTTCCAGCCCCCTTTCCAGCAATTAAACCAGACCATATGCACTGCGTTGAGTGGAGAGGGAGAGGGTTTCTTTGCAAGGCTTCCTGCACCACTGGAAAAATGATCAGGCTTTTATTACCGCAAACGACTTTGTGACGGATGCTTGGTGCACAGGATCCAGAGGGAGAAACTGCACTGAAGAGACCACACAGCAAGTCAGACTCTTAATTGGTTTGAGAGCTCATGCTGGCAGATACTTGAACAGACGAATTGTGCTTCTCGTGATTATCCACGCCTTTTGGACAAGGAATTATTTGGCTCTATTACTCACAGACAGCACAGGAAGCAGAAATCCCCTCTGCTGAGGGGTGCAAGTGCCAGTCCTCTTTCTGCACGCCTAACAGAATCCTTCCCCTCGCCCTCCAGAGAAAGGAGACTTTCTAAACAGAGAGATCTGAGACAAAAGCAGAGCAGCAGCATGCAGCCACGCTTGGCTTTATAAGGTCACAATATCATCTAAGTATCAGTGCACTTGGATGCACTCTTATAGCAGTGCATGGAGCAGAGCCCTGCAAAACCCAAAGGCCTCATGATCCGTTACGCTTCAGCCTGTCAGTTATTGAACCACGGAGCAAAGAACAAGGGCTGTGGGCAAACTTCTGGCTCAGCTCACACCAGTGCAGAATCAAATGTTGCTCATTAACTGCTCTCCACAGCAGTGCAAGACCTGCCAAGGTTCCATGAGTCCTCTGCAGCAGTACCACTTCACTTGATGTGTTAGTGAAAACCATGGCAAACTACAGAGGAAGGTGAGGTGCACAAACACAGGTGCACAGCCCCCTGCACAACGCTGAGCTGCAGGCAAAGATGATGCTGCAAGTGATGGGTTGGTGCTAAAACCTCTGCTGTACTGCATGCACAAGGAATGGACTCCTGTGCCAGCCATGCAATGTCAGCACTGAATTCTGAAGTCTTTCCCTGATATATTTCTAAGCTTCCCATGTGCTCCTGTGGCTGTCTGGAGTACAGCTGAAAAAAATAAAGGACGCTCTGGAGAAAGGTGGTGATGATGAAAAGATCCAAGAAGCAAGCTCTGGGTCCCAACCACGTGCTTTCAACAGTGTGGAGATGGCAACCTGATCTGGAAAGTGGCATCTAAAGGACACATGCCTTGGCAGCCCAGCTCCCAGAAGGATGCAGTGACTCACCACCACGTTCAGCAGTCCCCCGTAGGGCCCGATGTCCGGCTGCCACAACCCCAGGATGTGTCTGTATCTGTGCAGCACTAGGGAACAGTGAGAGACTGCAATGAGCACTTCAAGCTAAAGAATTGGGATCAGGGGGCAAAGAGAATTAAGAGTACTACCAAATCACACACACAATTGACCAACACCACCCACAACTGCCATTGCTAAGGAAGAAAAAAAACTGGTTACACCCAGCCACAACCAGGCAGTTCTGAACTGAGGTCTCCCAGGAGCTCATAAGAATCAGTGTTGCTCCCTCCAGGCCAGGAGCAGGAGTTAGTTTCCAGGACTTTACACAGCCAGATCCCTCACCAGGAATTCCCAGAAAACTTTGGCAAGGTGGTCCTGTTAATGCAAACACATGATACACCCAGAGCTAAAAACAAATGACGTTATCTGCCATCTCCAGTTACCAAAAATGAACTTGGTGCTGCAGGCTGCAAAGCAACATAAAATATGGAAGGGCAGAAAGGCAGCAAGGAACAGGGAAATTCGAGTGCTTGGGAGAATTTCCCTGCCCTGGACTAACAAATCTGTCTCCAGAGTGAAGCATCTTTATAAACAGCCACCAAGAGAGCATGGGCAAAGCACACAGACCATGCCAGCTCGGGAGATCTGGTGGGGTTACCAGGGCAGCAACAACCTTCAAAGGTCTAAGTAAGCAGCTATGTTTCAGCAGTGCCCAAAAGCTGCTCCAAACCCCAAGCCGAAAGCCTGCTTTAGGTCAGGCATCTCCATGTCCCACCTCAGAACTGGGAGCACTTTCAATCCCACCAAAACTGAAAGATGAGCAGGAGAAAAATACCTATTACAGAAACATCTTAAACTCCTCTCTTGAGGACAGCTCAGAGGTGCTTCTTGCCTCCAGCCCTTACCCAGTCAGTCACTAATTCTGTCCATGTAATTTCCTGACGTGAGCAGTAACATTACACACAACCTGGCTACATTTTAGGCAGGATAGAAACGATCTTTGTGAAGATGGCAACGAGATGCTGCACTTGCCTGACAGTGATGTTGATGGCCAGCTCAGAAGGCCACAACAACTTGGTTCAACCTACAGGACTGGCTTGAATAATGGCTTCTGCCTTTTTCCTATTTATAGGAAGAATTGTTTTGGTGCAGTTGTTACAACAGCTTTGTTTCATTAGCTACTTAAGACAATGAGAACTAGAAGAGTGTTTTTTATTACACAGAAACAGAGGAACTTCCACAGAGGTTTAGGACAGCAGGGAGGGTTGTCCAGAGCTGCTGCCAACTGGCCTGAAGGAGCCTTTTTTCCTAAGCAGTAAACAATTTAAGATTGATGGGTTGGTCTCACCAGTGCAGCACAAAGAGCACTAAGTGAAGCAAGCAAACCACATTGCCAGTCTCCTTGTCTCAGTGCAGTAATTACACATTAATAAATGGTCTGTGCATGAGCCTCTCCACCCACCACAATCTGCCTGCTACCCTCCCTGCCACAGAGCTGGTAAAACCCAGCTTTAATTTTGTGTTTTTAGGCAAGAAAACTTGATGCTAAGCTACCCAAGAGCGGTGAGGATGTCTCACTTTCTCTGCCAGCTCTTGTCTGAAGCACTCTCAGAGCTGCAGCTACAATTGATGGACTTTTCAACAGCGGGGAAAGTGTCTGCTCAGCCAGGCAAGCCCTTCCACTCTGAGACACGTGCCTGTTGAGGGCAGTTTGTGTGCTCACTGTGAATAAACAGCCAGCTCCAGCTGCAGCTCAGCTTGCCAGAAGCCTTGGTGGTTCAGGAAACGTGGATGAGTCACAGACAGAACCTGCTTCACCATCTGCCCAAACCACCTGGAAACCTGAGGCTGCAAAGGAGGGAGGAAGCCAAAAAATCCCATTCACCTCCAGAAGACTCCTGCCCACTGGACAGCAGCGTTCCTGCTTAGCTTGCATCTCTGCTGTGGGGAGCTTTTCTTTTTGTGGTGTTAAACCCCAGCTGTCTGGCACCCCAGAAATCTCCAGATGAGCTGATGGGAAGCAGGCTGCAATGGGGACAGTGATTCACCCAGCCTCACCCCCTCCCTACACACCAACACCCATGGCAGGGACACCTTAACAGAGGATGTGTCTCCCTGACTTGCTCAGGGTGCTGTGGACTCTGACTGCTCCTCCTCCTCTTCCAAGAAAGCAAGTTACTATGGAAAATACTGGTACTTGGCCAAAGGCCCAAGCAAGTCTCAAAGCACAACTACAGCTGCATTTTCAAGCCCGGGGTTTCTCTGGGCTCCAGCAAGCCAGCAGTTACTGCAGGAAAAACCTGACAAATTCCAGCTCTGTGCCTCCCTGACAGGAGACAGGATGAGTCTGACAGTTTGCTCCTTGAAAGAAAGCAACACTTAGGTCTTTCTCCAAGGTTTTCCTCTGCTAAGCACACTGTCTGTTCTTCCTCAACCCTGAAAAAGTCTCTTGCCCACCCAAATTTCTGAGCCCATATCCTGCCAAACAGAGGAAAAATACATCCACTGGATGCTTCACCCAGCTTAGATATTACCCATATTGCCACAAGCAGCCCTGCATGCTCTTCAGATGGGAAGGCAGCTTGGAACCAGCTGGAAACTGGCTAGGAAAAGCAATGAAAACCCAAGCTTTCACCAGCAGAAGGCTGCTTGGGAAAGGTCTAACACCTGTGCTCTTTGTTAGACACAGGGCACGGAAGTGGCACTGAGCAAATGCAATTTGGGCACCACAGCAGTGGCACACAAGACACCACAGAACAGACCAGCTACAACCCCAGAGTGGGTTATTAAAACAGGAGGAGAGCAGGTGCTTGCAGATGTTACTGTTTTAATTAAATGCTATTTCATTACCTGTGTCCAGCTTGGAGAGAGCACAGGCAGAGAAACAAGAAAAAAAAAAAAAAAGTGAGTTTGCAGTGAAAGCTTTAAGGCAGAGGTAGCTCATTTTGAGTGGGAAAGACTTGATCCCCTATATCTCTCTGGGATTCTTGGGATGCAGGAAAAAGTAGTAGAACAATGTAAGCAGTTACTGACCTGCAGCTGGTGATAACTGACCTGCTAGTGGAAAGAGCTCAGTGTCAGCCAGGCTTAGTTTAAAACCCAGGAGAAAGTGATCTGAGCTGACCTGGCTAATGCTGCAGGAATATGAATAAGGGAGCACTCACACAGTAAATCCTGGCAACAGAGTCTTAATACAGAGGAAAGGAAAACAGCTAATCACTTCTTAAACCCTACCAGCTGCTTCTCAAATAATAGGGAATACCCCTGGAGAAAGGGGCACCAGACATCACACGTTTGGGGCTGCAGGTAGAAGAGTTAAGAGCACAAAATGCCATTTGAACGCCACCACATTGGCACGTTTGAAGCAAGCACTCGGGTACCAACCTACAAAGGAATCTCTTGTCCTGTGGGGCAGCCTGGATGTGCCTCTCTTTTCCATCCAGCTCCAGAACAAGGCTGGTGTTAGAGGCAGGACTGCCAAACCTCTAGCTCTCTACCAATTCCTGCTGCTGCTTGTCTGTCACAACTGATGTGACAGACACCATCTCTGCATGGCCCACACTCAGCTTTCTTTAGCACAGGTAAGTCTGCAGTATCCACTCTACTCATTAGCAAGTGCAGAAGACTATATTCCCAAGCACCCTGAGTCTGCAGAACTCTGCAGGCCCAAGAGGAGCATTAGAGAGAGTTCAGCCTGCCCTCCAGATACCAAGCAGTACTGGCTTCCTTAATTGATGCGAACTAATCAGTATTTCCACCGCACTGCTGCAGAGCGGTGAGCCTTAATCCTGATGTTTCCCTCAAATCAGGAGGGAATGAACAGATTACCCAGAGCAGCTTCTTGACTGCAGAAGGCAAATCATCATCTCTGAAACACCAGCAGAATGTTTCCTAGAGACTGAGGTGGCGGTTAAAGGATTCACTGTGCAGGGAGGGAATTAGCATTCCTCACTGGAAAGGCTGTGGATCTGAGTGCAGCTCATCTGGATCAAGACAAAGCCTTGTGCCAGCCCAGAGCTTATTTAAACTTGCTTTTGGAGGCCCTCACCAGGGTATGGGAGTACTTCCTTCTAAGAGAGAAGCAATCCATGAAGAGCAGAGCAAGCGCTCCCCTGCTGTGAGCAAAGCCCCTCCTTCCTGCACCCAGAACTCAAAGCACCACCACACCTCTCTGCGCACTCACAAAGGGTCTGAGCGCTCCACTAACTCTCAAGGCAACCGAGGGGCGCCCTCCGTACTGTCCCAAGGTCCACCCCAAAGTCATCTGCTGCAAGCGACTTCACACTCCATGCAGCGTCTCCGTGTGTGTGCTGAGTGCAGGAAGCATCAAGCAGCAGCAGCAGGAGGTACGTACGGCAGGTGTAAACATCTCTGTACTCCATGTGCTCGTAGTCGGGAAGGATTTTCATAAAACGCCCCGACTTCACTCGCGGGTTTATACCTGAACAGACACAGCAGGGTAAGTACCAGCAAACTCTGCTCCACCACAACCACCACGCCACAGCACCAGCACTCTGCACCAGCCACGCAGGAGAGCGCCAAAATGCTCTTTTGGACTTCGCTTCCAGCCGTGGTGCGGTTTGTTTGAATAGAATAGAATAGAATAGAATAGAATAGAATAGAATAGAATAGAATAGAATAGAATAGAATAGAATAGAATAGAATAGAATAGAATAGAATAGAATCGAATAGAATAGAATCGAATAGAATAGAATCGAATAGAATCGAATCGAATAGAATCGAATCGAATAGAATCGAATCGAATAGAATCGAATAGAATAGAATAGAATAGAATAGAATAGAATAGAATAGAATAGAATAGAATAGAATAGAATAGAATAGAATAGAATAGAATAGAATAGAATAAGCCAGGTTGGATGAGACCTCCAAGATCATCCCGTCCAACCTAGCACCCAGCCCTAGCCAATGGCACTAAGTGCTCCATCAGGTCTATTTTTTCAACACCTCCAGAGATGGCCACTCCACCACCTCCCTGGGCAGTTTGCTTCCATCAGCCCCAGGCTCAGGTACATCTGGTTAGTGAGGCTATTCACACAGAGCTTGGCATGTTCAAGACCCTCACAGGCTACATTTACAGGGAATCTGAAATGGGATCAGGGTCCTCCTCACACTCACTAGGCTGTAAGTGGGATCAGGGTCCTCCTCACACCTCACTAGGCTGTAAGTGGGATCAGGGTCCTCCTCACACTCACTAGGCTGTAAGTGGGATCAGGGTCCTCCTCACACTCACGAGGCTGTAACAAGCACCTCTGCCTCAAGAAGACCATTTAGGCCAAGTAGCTACATGGACAGTGGCCCTTGGATTGACTATGCTTTCTAGCACTGAAGCTCAGTCCTCCTGTTCCTCATGCTACTTCTTATAGAAGAACATTCGGTGGACAGAAAAGTGTCTGTGAGTCCTGCCAGTAGCCCCAGATTAACCCTCCTACAATTAAAGAGGTTTATGGGATCATAGAGAAAAGGCCACACTAGAAGGAAACTGGAACAGGGCAAACTGTGGAATCTGAGCAGGAGAGCTTAGATGGTGCATCCTGAAAGGTAGAACTCTAACTTGAGAGTAACCACTGCTGGGCAGGAGTGCTGAATGGATATGGACACAGACCTTACTCAGAAGTGCAAGGAAGTCTATCACAGAGGTGGTTTACATGTCAAGTGAGACTCTGAGCCAACAGATGTTACAGATTCAGAAGGATTTTGGTGCAAAGGAAGAGTGGAAAGATGTGTAAGATCCAGTGAGGGCTATTAAATCAATAAATAGCATTGGAGTTTGGAAATCTCCCACTCTGAGCAGAGTCAGAAGCTGGGAGAGTACTCAGGAAAGTATCATACAGGCTTGTCCTCTTCTCAGTCTTCCTGCTCACAGCCAGGGCTGCAAGATGGAGTACTGGGCTACAGAAAGACCACAGCTCTGAGCCTGGAAGGGCATTTTCACTTGTAACTTGTGTACAAAAAAAGCACTAAATATCATTGTAGTAAATCTGAACCTTGCAATGCTCAAAGTGAAAAAGACTTTGACTCATGAAGTTCTACTGCTGAAGAATGGCAGTGCAGAATGAAGATCCTATGTGGCATGTGTTGCATGGTTGTTAACCATGCCAGTGTCACAGACACTGGACTGAACAGGAAGTCAGAGAGGCCTTGAGTTTTAATGAGACTTCTCTGTGGACATCTAAGTGCTGGCTCAGCATCATTCAGCCCTCCCACCCACAAAAATGAGGCAGTTCCAGTCCTAATGCACAAATAAGTAAGAAGGGGCACTAGGTGATGAAATAATTTTCTTGTGGATGCTATGCAAGTCTATTACAGATGGGATTAAAACCTTTCTACCTCTTCTTTCCAGCATCAAGGGCAATGCTTGAGGTCATCGCTGCTTCAAGGTTCAGCACATGCAGAAGCTGAGCCAGATTTTGGGTCTACAAAGCCTACAGAGACCTCTCTGCTTCTGTTTCATAAAGCAGTAACTTCTTGGAACAGTCAGAAGTCATAGTTCACATGCTGCAGGTTATGTCTTACTTTGTAGAATAAAGACCACAGGTGACAACTCCCTTAAAAAAATCTGGGGTGAGGAACCCAGACAGCACAGTCTGGCAGTGGCGGCAGGGGAGCTTGTGAGGCTCTGAGCAACCAACTCAGCTTCTGAATGCAAAGGTCAGGATTTGGGGACAGGGCAGATAGGCTCATCATGGATCCAGGCCTCTACCCAGTCCTTGGTTTCTCTCATCTGATGATGCCCTCACTCCTCAGTCTAAGACAGAAGATGTACATCTACCTTTGGTCTAAGGAGTTCGAGTCCCACTCCCACAAACATCCCTAAACCACAACAACACCTTGGCAAAGGCTCAGCCTTGCCAGGCTCTCCTCTTCCAGAAGCATCCCAGAGCTCCCTTTCCCTACAGCATTTTCAACTGCCTCTTTTCACCGAGATTAAGCTACGTTAGGGCTATGACAAAGTATCAGATCAGTTAATTCCTCAGCAAGATCTGAAAATAGCCCAACAGGAAAGGATGAAAACCCTTCAGTATTCTTTATTATCAAGTTAAATAACACGCCTTTTTCTTTTTTCTCCCCAGTAATGGACAGAGGGGCACAGACATTCCAATTCTTGGCATCTGCTTGGTATTAAGTAAGATTCCAAACATGTCAACTTCACAGATGAACCCCCTGCCATTAGCAAGTCAGTCTGAATAGCTTATGCTGTCCAAGTTTAATAAATATTCAATGACTACATGCTTTCAAAATCACTCCTAAGCCCTCCACCAGCTCCAGCACTTACGTTTGGCATAGACATCTCGACAGGACACTCCTGTGATCTCCAATTTCCGCAGGTTTTCACAGACACCATATTCTGCAAAGACACACAGATGAGAATAATGTCAGCTCTGGTGCAAAGGTGTTTGCTGCCCAGGATCTTGATATCCACTGTCTGAGCCAAAAAAAAACACAAACCACCAAAAAAAAAAAACAAAAAAAAAAAAAAACAAAAAAAAACCCCACACCCCAAAACCCAGATCTTATGAGGTGCATTACTGCAAGCTGCCACATGAGTCCAAGGATCTGATTTCTGCTTTGAAGAGAAAAAAAGAAAGAAAAAAAACCTATAGCTGTAATTTCATCGCAGTTTGGGAAATCTAACACATTTCACAAGCAAAATCTGCAACAAACACACCATAAGGAACACACAAACACAGCAAAATTGCAGACGTTTACACCCCAGACCAGAAAGACTGTGAAACGTGGAAGACGTACTCCTTCCAGCTGGGATCCTAAGCCCGTTTAGATCAAATCATGATTGTGTCTAGTAATTATCTACTCCCACTGAGGCATCCAACAGGGAAAACTGCTTATTAGGATCCTAAAAAAAAGGTCACAGACTTTAAAAAGAATGAAATGGAGACATAAAACAGGCATCAGCGTGTACAAATATGGTTACACTTGAAAGCGGATCAGATTGAAATGGGTTCTGTTGTACACTCCGATGCCTTTGATTGCTTACAGAACACCCTGAAAAACAAAGGGATTGGGAGATCTTCAAGGCAGCTTTGAAGCAGGAAATGAGATTCAATCCTTTCGTTTTCAGGAAGTCAACCCAGAACTTCTAAGAAATTGGGGAAGAGAAAAAAAAAAAAAATCAAACCAACAACAACTAACGTCTCAATGCAAGAAACCTTCAGAAGAGCAGAGGGAGGAAATTAGAGGAGGGAGATCCCCAAAAAAGTCATCAGAAAACACCCTGCTGCAGTAACCCCAATAGATCTCAGTATGGAGAACAGCCCTCCTTGACATCAAAGGCATTTACACCACAGATCAAACACCAGCTCCCCCCAGTAATACCAAACATCTGCCAGATACTGTGACACCAAGTCTATTTGTGAAGACTTCTCAGCAAATCACTAAATATGAAGCTTACTCTAGGTCAGGCTTCCTTGAGTGAATGCAGTGTGGCTGCCACTACCCAATGCTGGCAACTTGCTGCAATCTGAAAATTCATTTTTCACATATGAGAAAAGCAGAAGTTTCCCTGAATGAATCCAGCCTCTTCAAGCCCATACATAAACACAGCTGTGGTAGATGTCCACGATGGTAAAGCAAACACAAAGCTTACTGTCAGCCTGCCTCCAGGGAATACACATTCTGCAAAGCATCCCTTTGGATGAGCACAATGAGTTCAGTAAAGGGAAGAGTAGGCAGAAGGTACAACCAACACACTGCCCTTCATTATAAGATGCAGAGGTCAGTGGCAAAGTTCCTGCTGACTTCCCTAGCAGAAGCCAGAGGAAGCTCTAAGTATTATTAGAGGCAGGGTGGGATCAAGAAGTACAATTAGCCAGAGAGCAGACAGACGAGCTCACAGGAAAGTACATCCAGCCCAGCACAAACAAGCTATTTAGTGCTGGGCTGGAGCCAGCTGACCCAACACAGCCATCCTGCAGATCTGTGAAACCAGAGCTCAGGCAGAAGCTGGAAATTCAGAGCCTCCCCACAGCTCACCCTGTGTCCAACCCCCAGCCAGAGCTATCCAAGCTTTCACCCACTTGTGTACGTACGCAGAGACCTAGTTAAGAGCTGGGTCACCACATCAAAGGGATGGAAGGAACAGTATGTTTCCTCAGCTGATCAGGAAGTTTGACACCTTTATGACAGAAACAGCATGGTCACAGCCTGCTGTTTGGCAACAGCCAACTCTTTTTCCACGTAAACAAACACTCACCTGGCCACAGAACCAGTAAGGCACACGCTCTGCGCAGCAGGCATTGCAGCTAGATTAAGTTCAGTGTCACTGAAGATATTTATACTGCATCAGAAAGGGAGGAGACATGCAGAGGATCCTGCCCAAATGGCATTTCTCTGTGTTGCTCTCTAACAGCAGAGTGATGTTTTCTCTTCCTCCAGACACTGCTGATTTTCGCCAGAGCATTTTCCCCTGTAAATCACCCTGTGAGCAAACTTGGTGCACTGCAGTGGTAGATACACTACCAGAAGGAATCTGGAAACAAGAGGGTGGGGAGGGGAGGGGAGCGATTTGATGTTAAAGCTCTATCACATTTTTCATGGAAGTGTCCTTGATAAACTGCAGTGCAATTTTATGGAAGCCAAACCACTGCTAAAGGTGCATTTCCTAAGTGCTGTTGTTCAAATCTTCCCTGGAAAGATTCCAAGTTCTCCCAAGTAATCGCAAGCTCCTTTAAAAAGTGGTGGTTTAACACTCACCTCATTTTCTGATAACTGGTCCTTATCCTGTCACATTCAGCAAACAACTGCAGAGAGTCAAAACCCCAGAGTGATGGCTTAGCTCTCTGTAAGTGCATCACTTAAGTTCTTCTGACCCAGGAGCTGTTAACACCATGATGGACACTTGGATGGGAAAAATCATTCTCCTGCCTCACAGCACTTAAAAACCTAATATGAGAAAGCAAGCTGCTCATATATATATATATATATATTTTTTAATCCAGAAGACAAGAGGGATACAAAATTAAGTAGAACTTCAAGATGATGACAGGAAAATAAAACTGATGACGTTTTCTTTATGGAGAACAGAAAGTCTCTTCCATGGAAGCTCTGAAGGCCTGAGCTTTCTGGGCAATTCCACTTCAATGCCATTAAGTCTATTTTAAGGAAATACATCTCAGTGCAACAGCTCCCTAAGTATTTTAAGGAGTTAATAGTCACAGAAATCCACACATGAAATTCACACCGTTAGAAAATGGCAAAGCAAGGCTGGGATTTGGGTTTGAAGCTCTCACTTGACCAGCTGGAAAGACCCATTTAATTTTGGTTTGTAGGGAGTGACTAAAAGATTTACCAAACACACAGGCACACAGTACTGTTCCCATGGTCCCATGCACTGGATTGTAAAGGACTTGGGAAGGCAGTCCCTGCTTATTATGAACCACTTAATCCTTTTGCAAGTGTAATAATTTACTCCCTGGCTTGCTCACCCCACATGGCCTTCTCAGCCTCACGTTCCCTTCTCCTCTCTCCAAGGAGCTGTGCCACACATCTCCCTCTGTGTGATTTAGAATGACTTAAAAAAACCCCATCCACACAAGGGTTTTCCAACCCAGGTAGGGAAAAACCCCTCTAGTCCCACCAAAGACCACATTCCTACCCTTCCTTTCTCAGTGTGGCACTGCCAGGCAAGCAGCTGCAAGCACCGAGTGTGGACATCCGCAACCCAGAGGAAATTAGGATGTCTGGTAGAGCTTGATGCCCTTTATCATCACCACATTTCCACTGTGCCCTAATCAAGGCCTCCAATTACTGCTGGATAAATGTGTTGTTACAAGGCTGTACACAGAACAGAAGGCACAGAAACTCACTGGATCATTCCAGAGACCACAAGAACAGGACATTCTCAAGCTAACATCTCCAAAATACCAAGCGGATGAGCTTGAAATTGGCTTCTTGTTTCCAAAGGCTGAGCTACCAGATTAATTCTCTTGGCCCCAGGTGGCCAAGAAGGCCAACAGCATCCTGGCCTGCAT
The DNA here is from genome assembly GCA_013396835.1 of Psilopogon haemacephalus. NCBI lineage: Eukaryota > Metazoa > Chordata > Aves > Piciformes > Megalaimidae > Psilopogon > Psilopogon haemacephalus. Next base: position 71,255 of record VWZI01009214.1, read on the forward strand.
CAGCAATTGCATGACCAGCAGCATCAAGGAAGTGATTGTCCCCCTGTACTCTGCACTGGTGAGGCCACACGTTGAATAATGGGTTTATTTTTGGGGTCCTCACTACAAGAAAGATTTTGAGGTGCTAAAGCAGGTCCAGAAAAGGCAATGAAGTTGATAAAGGGTCTGGAGAACAAATCCTGTGAGGGGCAGCAGAGGAAACTGGGACTGTTAGGCCTGGAGAAAGGAAGACTCAGGAAAATCCTTCTGGCTGTCTACAAGGAAAGTGGAGGAGGAGCCAGGTGGGGGTCAGTAACAAGTAACAAGTACAGGACAAGAAATGGCCTCAAGTTGAACAGGGGAAGTTCAGATTGGACATTAGAAAAAGGAAAAGGATCTCAGATGCTGGAACAGGCTGCCCAGGGAGGTGGCTGGATCCCCATCCCTGGAAATGTTTAAGAGATGCAGAGAGTTGGTGCTGAGGGAAATGGTTTAGCACCAGACTTGGCAGAGTTAAAGGATGGTTGGACTCAATGATCTTAAAGCTCTTTCCCAACCAAAACAACTCTATGATTTTTAAATACACCAAATATCTCCCCCAACGCTTCTCCCAGGGGAAGGCTTCTTGTTACCACCGAGACACTTCGCAGGAGCTGAGCAGAAGATTTGATCTGCAACGATTGAAAGCATTTGCTGAAATCCTACACCAAAAGATGAGTAGCTTCAGCACTACACCTTAGGGCAGCTTCAAGGGTGATTCTCTGAAGGGTGCCTGTGACTAGTGAGCATCTGTCAGTATTAGGGAGAAATGGCACCAGCTGTAGCCTAAAAGCCAAAGAGTGTGGTCAGAAATGAAGGAAATTCCACAGTGCTTCCCCAAAGAAACAGAATGTACAAGGCTTATCCTCACAAAGCCAGATTAGAGCCTTGTGACTTATTAAAGCCACCTTTGTGTTACTAGGGAGCAGCACCACAAAGAATTGCTCCTGCTGTGGGAGCAGTTGTACCTCAAACTGCTGTGTGGATCCTCCAAAGTCTTGTAAGAGCTGGACTCCATGCAACAGTCCCTTCACCGAGTGTATAAACTCCATTTCCAACTCTTCTCCACTTGCTGAACGTTGACACCTTTAACAGCAGCTTGGCTGACATTTTTCAGCTGGTCCAAAAGCAGTCAGGAGGTTGTTTTGGCAAACAAAAGCCTCCCCATCCAAGTTCTAGACATTATTCTGAATTACTGGTCTTTTCCCATGTGTTCTGCTGTTTAAGATGAAAGCAGTCATCGTTTAAAATGGACTATCAGGTGTTAATCAAGGTAGGTCAGGCCACCAGCCAGGGCAAAACAGGCTTTAGCTCTGCTCCCACTGCAGAGATCAGCAATCTCCTATTTTTAGAACACATGAAAGCGAGAGCCTCTTCTTGCCAAAGAAGCAATTCAGAGACATTGTTTACCCCCAACAGTTGCAATGATAAAAGGACAGGAGCCCTCACAGCCATGCCAGCCTTTACACAACCACTCCTGGTTAATCCCTGCACTTTTTCAGTTCACAACCAGAAGCAGAAGTCACTCTTCTTCCAGGAAGCCAAGTCCTCTGGATGCTTGCAGTGATCCCAACATGTCTTCGAAACTATTTTAAGTTTTGAGTTCTCCTCACAACAGTGCAAAAGCAAGATACCAATGCTCAACAGACCCACTTGGGCAACAGCCAGGCTTGTCCTCACTCTCATTGCTGCTCCTGGCCAAGACAAAGGTAGAAAACAGCCAAAAGAAAGCATTGCACCAAACAGCATCTCTCAAAGAACTAGAACTGCTCTATTTAATTTTAGGACTTTGTCTCTTCACTGTTGTGCATCTCTGAGAACACAAATAGGTTTGCTCACACAACTAGCACAAAGGGGTTTTTGCACGTTACCTCCTCCAAGGGTTCAGTTTTGGATGATCAGCAGTTGGCTTCAGAGTGAGCAAGCCATTGACCCAAGGAGCATGCTAGTAGAGGCACACAGGCAGCTGCACAGGAGTCAGACAGACACAAGCACACACTCAAGGACTGTCCTCATATAATGGTTTAGGTTGGAAGAGACCTCAAAGATCATCCAGTTCCAACCCCCCTCTGCCATAGGCAGGGACACCTCCCACTAGATCAGGTCGCTCAAGACCTCATCCAACCTGGCCTTGAACACCTCCAGGGAGGCAGCAGCCACAACCTCCCTGGGCAACCTGTGCCAGTGTCTCGCCACCCTCACTGTAAAGAACTTCCTCCTAACATCCCATTTAAATCTCCCCTCTGCCAGTTTAAACCCATTGCCCCTCATCCTGTCATTACAAGACTTTGTGAAAAGTCCCTCCTCAGCCCTCCTGTAGGCCCCTTTCAGATACTGGAAGGCTACTATAAGGTCTCCTCGAAGCCTTCTCTTCTCCAGGCTGAAAAGCCCCAACAGACCACCGCGTCCTGAGCTGCATTAAGAGAAGCGTGGCCAGCAGGGCAAGGGAGGTGATTCTCCCCCTTTACTCTGCTCTTATCAGACCCCACCTGGAGTAGTGTGTGCAGTTCTGCAGCCCCCAGCGCAAGAAGAACATGGAACTGCTGGAGGGAGTCCAGAGAAGGGCCACGAAGATGATCAGTGTTCGTGCTTGTTGTCCTCAGTTGAGAAGTTGTTTGTTCTTGACAAAGATTACAAGGAGTAATTGTGTTTTGTGTTTGCCTATCAGGCAGTCACCAAGTCCAGCTGCACAGCAACACAGCACAGGGGAGTCCTGACTCTCCACGTGTGTTTACATACTAACATCTGATGTTCCTATACCTACTCCTCATGCAGTGCCACCCCACATCTGAACACACAAAGCAGCTGAGCATGTGCACCACAGCACTGGGTATATACAGAGGAATTAACTGCATATCAGCTCCAAAAATGGTGACTCAAACGTACAAACACTCAAAGTTACAGTGCTACTACCACACTAACTACCCACACTGCTGTGTGGAGCAGCACAAAGCACTATGAACTGTGCAACAAGCCCAGGTTAGGATCTGCTTGGAGAATGATGATTGCCTAACAGATTGCAGTCACACTTTCTTAGATTTAGTAGGTTTTCCAGCCAGGAATCTTCAACTCCTGTCTGTTCAGCACAGCTTGTGTACCATGCCTTTGGTACAAGGTCCACCTCAATCATACCAGCAGCCCTCCAACAAGCTTCCTGGTACTGGTTGGACTGGGCCCATCAGGAAACGGAAGAAATACTGCGTGAAAAGAGAATAAAGATTTGTTTTATGCACTTCTCATCTTGTAGCCAGCTAAAGCCTTTAGAAGTGTAGTGGTGATACCTTCCCTTTCTGTCTGGTTTAGTTTTAGCCAATACAAAGCCCATTGTTTCTTTAAATATCAAGTAAGCTTTTAAATGCTGCTTTATCCACTGGCCAAAAAAATCCTGGGAGCAGTCATGAATTTCATAAATAAATTTATGTCTCCATCAGGCCTAATTCAGTGGCTCCTTCACAAGACGATCTAGCCTGTATTTTAAAATTATCTGGGTTTCTATAGAAACGTTTTGCCAGGACCATAACACAGCAAAATAATTAACCTATGAAGCTTTGCAAACCATTCATGAAATACACAAAGGTCCAGGAGGACTCTACATCAGCAGAAGAGCATAAGGGAAGAATTAATACCAGTTTATTAACCTGCCTCAGTACCCCAGTGTTAAGTTACTGGGCCACTGGGATGATTCCATGCTGAACACAGAAATAAAGAATGCTTTGGTAGATGTTTTCTTCAGCCTTTGTACCAGTGCTGATAAGGCACAGATTCTTCCCTGCTAGGCTTAATGTGTCTGAACAGATCCCACTGCCTATGGCAGGTAGCCACCCTCACATACCTAAATTCTTCATCCCAAAGCCCTCACTGGTATCAAAACCAGAACAGAAAATGTGCATGACTTCATGTGCTGGCAGCAGAGGCACCTGGCAGGACCACACTACAAAGAGAGACGATGAGCACAGCAAGGCAGACGTTGGAGGGTGGAACAGCTGCTGGATTAACAAACAGGGGACAGAGCCACAATGACAGGAGGGAAAAGATGAGGAGTACGGAGCAAGAATCGCAGCCTCGCAGAACGGGGCCACAGCAACACAGAACTGAGGCGCTACCGAAAAACGTGCCCCCAGGCCTTCGCATTAATGCAGCACAGCATCCTCCCAACAGCTATTCCCCAGGAAACCAACGCTCATGCAAACCTGGAACGCCTCCAAACCCTGCCCCACACTTCCCAAGGCCAGGAACAGATGACCTTATCCAGACAAGTCCTCTTCCACCCACTCCAGGCGCGCCATGAGCTCACCGCTCCTGCTTTACCTGCTGTGTCTCCCACAGCTCCGTGACACGGTCCCACAGCTCCGTGACACGGTCCCACAGCTTCCCTCCAGCTGCCACTTCAGCCCTTTGCTAGAGCCGGCTCATCTGTCACCCCTACTCCAGAAAGGGCCACCGAGAAGGGACCGCACCCCAGAGGACCCAAGATGTGCCCTCTTCTCCACCCTCTACACTGGCAGCCCTGCATGCACCCCTCATGTCCGTCTAATTCGCAACCCCTCACTTCCCAGCTCTTCCCGGCACCAACCAGGCCTCTCCCCGCATCCCTTTCTGCGCCCCTCCGGGACCCCCACTCCACCTTCCCACACCCTCCGCCTCCTCCTGCATCCTCTGGATCCCACACCTCGCACCTCCGGTCCCACCCCTCCACCTCTGCAACCTCCGGGCACCATTCTCCGCACGCCCCGGGGCCATCTCCTCGGGGCATCCCCCGGCCCCACACCTCGGGGCTGGTGGTACCTTCGCGGCAGCGCCGCCGCCAGATCGTGTCGGTGCGGAGGATGCGGCGGAAGGTGGTGCAGACGCGAGCCAGGCTGGGCAGGTCGGTACCGGGCAAGGAACCGAAGATCTGCACTAGGAGTTCGGGGGGCAGCTCCAGGAGGGAGAGCGGAGCCCGCCCGGCCGGGCCGGCCTCGGCGGGGTGCGGTGCGGGCCGCCCGCCCTCAATGCGCTCCGCCACCTCGTCATCCTCCGTGGCTCCGCCGCCGGCCTCCTCGGGATCAGTGTCGGTGTCGGGCTCGCTGTCGCCGGCTCCCCCTCGCCGNCGCCCAGCTGCGCGGCGCCGCCAACCAGCGCGACGCCAAGGCACTCACCACACCCTGGGCACCACGGCCTTCCCGCGGCCCTTATACTTCCTGGCGCCCCCTAGCGTGCGGGCGGACTGGGCGAATGGCGGAGCAGGGCAGGGGCCGGTAACGCGCCGTGCCGGCTGCCAGGCTGGCGGAGATCGACCTCGCTGCCCCGGTACCGTCCTTGCAGCCCCGGTCCCGCCCTGTGCTGGAGCTCCATTTAAAAAAACACAAATTCCTTTCCACGGGACGCTCCTGGCTTGCCCGGAGGNAATCCAGGGGGGGCCGGGGGGGGGAAAAAAAAAAAAAAAAAAAAAAAAAAAAAAAAAAAGGAGGAAACCACTCTTGCCCCGTGTGAGGATCGAACTCACGACCTTCAGATTATGAGACTGACGCGCTACCTACTGCGCTAACGAGGCTCCTCGGGAAAATGCCCTGCGCACACTGCTCTTCTGCCTACTGCACTGCCTTGGTCCTCCGATGTTTTCACGCGCTTCCTGGGAAACTTTGTTTCCATGTGAATGGCTCCTTTTCTTTCCTTCTCTCTTTTTTTCTTTCTTTTTTTTCCCCTCCCCTTTCCCTCGTTCTCTCTCTTTCATTCTCTCTCTCTCTCTCTCTCTCTTTCCTTTTTTTTTAATTCAAATGCCTTCTCTTCCCCATAGTCTGCAAAATATCTGCATTCCTGAAAGGGTGCTTTGGAGCTCAACATCCCTCAGGGTTCTTCAACATCCCCCAGCATTCTTCATCATCATTCAGGGTTCTTCAACATCCCTCAGCGTTCTTCAGGATTCCTCATCCAGCTCCACTGACTGGGAATGGATTGTGAAGGCTGCACTGACAACATGCCCAGAAGGGAAGCAAAGTTGTTTCCACATAAATACAAATGCTAAGGCAAACCTGCTTTGCTTCTCTGCTGCGAAGAGTCACTGCTCAGCTGGGAGGTCTGCAGTGACATGAACTCCATGTGTTCACCCAGAAGAGTGTCCCCTGTGATGCCATATCCTAATGGTCAGGCCTCATCCTCAGTGAATGCCTCGAGGCAATAGTCACCATCACAATTAAGTGACAAATACCTACATTGGAAGAAGACAGGAAAACAGACATACAATTGATGCAGGAAGTCCCCCAACCTCACTCACAAGAATCACCGCAGGGTGGCTGCTCACCTGCAGTGCAAGCAACAGGCAGAAAATAGACCTTTGGGCACCAGTCCCACCAGATAAGAGGAGATATTTGGGTTGTGTTGGACAGCCCAGGAATTTTGTCAAGACTCTAGTGGAGAATTCACGTTGTCATGTTGTCAGCAGGTCAACATCTTAATTTTCAAGGATCTGGATGGCCATGCATATGGAATGATCAGGTGATGACTCCAGGCTGTGAAGCTTGTTGGTATGACCAGAACTGCTCACACCATGAGTAAACACCTGGCTTCTTACAGCCTGACCTGCTGCATTCCTCCTTCTACCCCTGTCTGCATGCAAGGCAAGGATTGTATTTTTAACAGTGTGCTAATCTTTGGTGCTTCAGCAATGGACACGTTTAGTGCCCACAGTTCTGATTAACTTCAGAAAAGCTCCTCCAAGCATCTAAAACAAAGCATATGGATAGTGAGTCACCTAAACCCAACATCAGCTGTTTGGGAATACATCTGTAGCTGTCTTCTACCTGTACTGCATCACATGGTTTTCCTCCCAGATTCCATTACAAGTTTCTGACACAGGCCTAGAAGGTCTTGTCATGTTTGTTTGGTTAGGAACTGATGGATTCATGGAGAAGACAGGAAAAGTACTGATGGCAAGGATTCTTGTGTGAATGAAACAGAAGATGTCCTTGGTGACATTGCCTCAAGCAGAAACTCAGCAGTCTACAGCACATGCATGCTTTCCCCTCTTTTTTGTTTTCTATTTTTATCTGGACTTTCTTCTTTCCCCCTTTCCTCTGAATGTTCCTGCTGTTCCTAACTACCCTGCAACCTTCTCTCCCTTTTCCTCACCCAATTACCCCTACAACCTTATCCCACAGCCTTGGCTCCATGGATGCTGAACCACTATGTCCTGTTCCATCTATCTCTCAGTGCTCAGACTTTTCCCATGGCCCACTGGCCCCCTTTCCACTTCAATCCAGCGGAAGGCAGGGCAGCCCATCTTAAATCCATACCAATTGCCATGGAGTTCCATCACTCCACACTCTTTTCCTCCAGAGGAAAGAAGGGGAAAAGCCTGGGCAGCCCATTCCAATGCCTGACCACTCTTGCTGTGACAAAATGTTTCCTACTGACCAGTCTAAACCCACACAGTCACAGCTTGAAGCCATTCCCTCTTGTTCTATCACTATTTACCACGTTCAGCATGGTGATAGCACGCAGCTAGAAAGCAACTGGAATGGAAATGGGGTCCCTCCTCATCTTTCCTGTGAGGCCCTTTTAAGTACTGAAAGGCCACAAGAAAGTCTCACTGGAGTCTTCTCCAGGCTGAACAACACCAACTCCCTCAAGCCCATCCTCACGGCAGGCGTGCACCAGTCCACTGACCATCGTTGTGGCCTCTTTTGCACCCTCTTGAGCAGATCCATGTCTTTCTTACACTGAGGGCCCCAGAGCTGGATGTCATCAGCTACAATACTTTCTCCTCTCTCCTTTCTCCCCCGAATCCATTATCTGAAGCTTTTATAGGGAAACCAGTAAAAGTGTGTTATCATCGTCTCCAATCCTCTGTGGCGCTACCAAGCGTCTGAGCATCCTTCTCTGTAAACATCACCACAGTAATAGCCCAGAGCTTTCCAGTCTTGCAGCTTCAGACGGACAGCTTGGAGCCATTACCACAGGGCTCTTCAAAAAAAAAGGACATACCAAAAGGGGAAATGTTATTGTTTCATTTCCCTTCAGCAATTAAGGAGCTGATGCAGCTCTCGCTATAGTCAATTAGTCTTCACGCTCACTCTAAAGGGCTTTGGATCCATCCCAAAGTCAGTGTCCTCATTTTCTATAATCCTGGAAGCATTTACTCCTTTCCCAGCCTCGGAGCGGGGATGAGCCAGCTGATGGCACATTCAGCCAATTACAACCTGAACAGTTAGGGGAGAATTATTTATTTTCCATTTGGCAAGAGGGACAGAGAAGTATGGCAAGGCAGGCTGAGACAAATGAACAAACCCTCTTCGCAAGCCCTGTTTGCCACACAAAGTGTTTGCAGCATGGGGGCTTTTTTTTTGGCATAAGCCTGCAGTGTGATTTCTGCTTTGTAATCAGCATCCTTGGAGGCAGGACTCTCAAAGAGAGAATATTTCAACAGCCAGGCCAAAGAATTTTGCTATGGCTTTTGTGAGGTACATATTTTCATCTCGAACATCCTTTCCTCCCTATTTTAAGCCGGAAAATAGCTCTTCTTGTCCCAGTTTTAGCATTTCCCACCCATCTTCCCTTCTGTCCAGGCATTGATCTCCCCACGTTTTGCATGATAAAGTGATGAGTGGACAGGCTGGGCTCTTTGGGGAAAATCCAGAGTACTGCAGAAAATGCTGCTGATGACTCAGGAAGTGTTTTGCATCCTTCTGCTTCGGAGCTGAGCTCTGTGCCCTTTCTTTGCAGAATCACAGAATAATTTTGTTTGGAAAAGACCTTTAAGATCACCAAGTCCAACCATTATCTAACTCCACCAAGCCCGGTGCTAAGCCACATCCCTCAGGATCATATCTCTGCAGCTTTTAAACACCTGTCTGGGGGTGGATTATAAAAGAGGTTATGGTCTTTCTTCAACATACTGACCTGGCCATGAGGTACTAGTTGATCTGATGATTAGCTGTGGTCAGGTCATGAGTGCTTGGGGTCACCTAAGACTTGACAGCACTTCTACTAGAGGCAGGTGTCGTTTCAGCTTTGGCCACAGTCCAGCCTGGCCAGTTTCATTCTGCCCAATACCTCTGGCAGCTCGGTGACAGCATTATCCTGTCCAGGTCAGATCATGAGACAGGCAGTCAGGTGTTTGAGATGTTATTACTGGCTTGGCTGAGCAATGGTTGTGCTGAGCAATGGTTGTGCAATCACGGGCAGCTCACTGGAACCTCCCCCTGCCTCTGTTTCTTACCATGTCAATAAAGAGGGTGTTTGCTGAAGCCACAGGCTACATAGTGCTCAGCTAATATTTGAATATGACTGGAATTGCTTAAATCCTAGCAGTATTTAAAAAAAAAATCGGTGGTGGACTTTGCTGCATGCTGCATTACTCTACCATTTTCCTGCTAGGCCTCCCGGGCTCACACTGTCATTATTGCCTGCCAAGAGGTTATAGATCTTTTTGAGTGAAAGGCAGTACACAAACATCAGTTATTGCTGCTTACATCAATTGATTCACTCTGCTTTCCTTGTGAAACCCGTGGCTCCCACTTAAAGCTTGATCCTGAAGCCAATAAATGTTTGGTGGAAGAGCAGTAACTGATGTCAAGGTTCCAGTACAATGACATCTGGGGTAACACTTCTCTCAGTGGGGCTGCAATGAGTTTTTAGCCACACACTCTAAGGAAATGATGTTTTGGTGGTGACACTGCATCTGCATGTGTATTAAATCTGGGTTTACCATCCAGAAAAGCATCTAATAATCTCGAAACTGCCCTGTTCCACGAGTTTCATGAAATAGGTGGCCAGAGAGAGGAGACAGACAGTGTTAGGGAATGCTAACAGCTTCATCTGCTGCTAGACCACAGAGAAAACCCTCCCAGGGAAAATGGGCTTCACTTCTCTCGATTTACACTTTCATATCCCCACAAAAGAGAGAGAGATTTGTGTCATTCTCATCACCTCCTGCTAGAGTTTTCCTATCTCAGGTGGCGGCTTTCACAGAGAAATTAGAAGTCTGGGAACGTGTCCACCATCTCAAGGCAAATTTCAGACTTAAAACTTCTCCAAATGGTTATTTTAAGGCACTGCAAACACCTCACTAAGGTATGATTCTGCCTGAAAATCTGGGTAATGGCTGCACACTGTGTTTGGGAAAAAAAAGAAAATCAAGGCCCACATTTTCTGTAGCTGAGTTAGATCAACAAGAACTGAGGGAAGGTATTTGTGCTGGCTTGAACTAATTGGAGGATTTGAGTGAGAAATTAGACTATAGGCTGAGAAATGAAAGCACATGATGTCACTTCACTCACAGCTTTACTGAGAGAGGAAAAAAAAAAATTGTTTTAAGAGTTGTAACCCAAATATAGATAAGTGAGATTGCTCCAGACCTCTCTGGGCTGTGGCTGGCTTCTTGCATGGCTCCTTTTCCCTGATTCTGAATAATTCTTCCCTACTGGTTGATCTACCTTCGCCTATCTGCTGCATCAACAGATGGTGAAATAAGATTGGGGAAAGGGGGGAAAGGTGGTAGGGGGTGGTTAGAAACCCCTCTGAGGGATTTTGATCTCTGGGAGGGCTCTGGTGCTTCTGTATTACCTTTTCACTGTATATATCTGTAAAAATCTGTTATACATTGTAAATATCTGCTTGTATATGGTGCATAGCTGTAAATATAAAGCTTCATTTAACAACCTCCAGCCCTCTGAGTCTTAGCCTGGGTTATTTCAAAGGGGGAGAGGGGGAAGGTAACTGCTAAACTACCACAGTATTTCAAATGAGGTTTAAAGGTAACTCACCCTCAGCATACACTCTCTTCTATTTTATTGGAGAGGTGGTTTCTGGTGAATTTAATACTGCTGACAGCTGCTGAGCTAATAGCCCTAGACACTGAAGTGCTGTCTTCCAGCACGGGTGCAGCACCACAGAGGAACAGCTCTTTCTATTCACTGCAAAAAGCCTTTTCAGCACTGTCGTAGCAGAGAAATAAGGGGGATGGTTTCTATTTCTGATTGTGAAACAGAATCGCTTTGTTGTCAGGCAGCTCATATGAGAAAAAAAAAAACCAAACCAACCAAACAACCAAACCATAGGAAAAGTGGGAGTTTTTCCCCAGGGAAATGCTGTAAATATCAGCTAGGGTTCGGAGTCACCATTCATACTGGCTTTTAAAGAACAACAAAAAAAAAAAACCCAAACCAACCTCGTGGAAGATACACCAGTTGGGAAGCCCTGGCTCTTTCGAGACGTAAGGTTTAGCGTAGCCTGCTGTAGGGAGTGCAGACGTCAGGGTCTGCGCTGGAACCCATCCCCAGCTTGTGCTCTAACCTGCTTTCTGCGTTTGGGCAAGTCACATCTCTTTTGCCTCATGAACAACTAGAGCTGACAGGTATTGTAAGAGATTATTTACCCCATCCTTCTCTCTGAGGCAAGAGCGAATCTCCCTAAACTCTTCACAAAAGCTGTTTCGCTAATTCCTTGTTAAAGGCAAATATCTGACGGTGACTACACTGCTGCTTTCCTGCAATTTGTTTGGTGCTCAGCTACTCAACCCTTAACCCAATATCTAATTTCTATCGCCTCTTCCAAGATCTAAGCTCATTATTTCTTGTCCTAGGCTTACTGCACGCAAAGATGACCTAATTCCCTCCTGCTCTGTAGCAAGCTTTTGCATATTTGAAGACGATATAATCATAGAATCAGTCAGGGTTGGAAGGCACCACAAGGATCATCTAGTTCCAAACCCCCTGCCATACCCTAGGTCAGGCTGGACATAGCCTCATCCAGCCTGGCTTTAAACACCTCCAGTGATGGGGCCTCTTCCACCACCTCCCTGGGCAACCCATTCCAGGGCCTCACCACTCTCATGCTGAAGAACTTCCTCCTCACATCCAGTCTGAATCTCCCCACCTCCAGCTTTGATCCATTCCCCCTAATCCTGTCACTACCTGATAGCCTAAAAAGTCCCTCCCCAGCTTTTTTGTAGGCCCCCTCTTCAGACACTGGAAGGCCACAATAAGGTCACTTGGGAGCCTCCTCTTCTCCAGACCGAACAGCCCCAACTCTTTCAGTCTGTCCTCATAGCAGAGGTGCTGCAGCCCTCTCAGCATCCTCGTGGCCCTTCTCTGGACACACTCCAGCATGTCCACATCCCTCTTGTAATAGGAGCTCCAGAACTGGATGCAGTACTCCAGGTGGGGTCTCACCAGCGTGGAGTAAAGGGGGGAGATGTCTTGCATGTGTTTTCAGATGTCTTTTCATTCCAGCCTTCTCCTCATCAGACTAAATGCTTTGTAAATTGTTCTAAGAGCGGAATAAAAATGCTCTGCAGGCTCGATTTTTATTAAAGAGCTCTGTTCCGGTGCAGTCACCAAGCTTGAAGCAAAAGCACTTTCAAAAGCAGCAGCATTTTCTCACCAGGGATGGAGAACTGTGCTTAGGCAAAGCTGGTCCCAAAGGCTACGTCCATGCTGTCATTCCAACTGTGCCTAACACCTTCCCCAGCTCCAGACTCTCCAACTGTCTGTGCTGTCGACACGCAGACAGAGGCGAAGGCTGAGATGAGAAGGGTCAAGCAAGTCTCAATGCAGATCTAAGTTTTCCTTCTCACAGTCTCTGCAGATTATTCATGAGTGGAACGTGTTGATAGCCCAGCCTGTCAGCAGATACTCTGATTGTGGCTCTTCCTAAGCACCATATGGATGCTTTCAGCCTGAGCTGCAGCCCTGCTAACAGTTGGTAGTGCGGATGAAAACCACAAGAGCTCAGGATTGTCAGCACTGCCACTGGGACTCACCTGTACACCCCAAAAACAACACCACATGGTCTCACCAGAGCTGGCCCTCCTGCCTGCAGCCACACAGCCTGCAGCAGCCCTTCAGCTACCACAGTTCTGAGAGCCTGGTGGGATTTCCTCTGCCCACAAATTGTTTCTTACAGTGCAGCTATTTGATACAAAAGAGTTCTGTAAAACCAGAAACTTGGGACGGCTAGTTTAAGCCTCAGACATTATCATCTTTCTGATGATCATCCACTATGTCTCACCTGCTGTCCCTGGGCAGTGATGTGATGGACAGGGCATTCACAGACCCTTAGGGCTATTTTTGTCCCCTTGGTTAGTCACATTTTTGATGGTCTCATCCTGTAATTATACAACCACTGGAACTGTGTGACCCTGAATCACAAAATCAGGTAACGAACCCTCACTCCAGCATGTGAGTGCAGCACTACCCTAACTTCAGTGCAGCAATTTACTCCCCATAAAAAAAAAAAAAGCAAAAAAAAAAAAAGCAAAAGTCTTGATAATCTCTAAGATGGTCAGAAAATCATCCTTTTCCCTGTGTTCATAAGGACACTGCCACAACTCCCTTTGCCTTCAGCCGCAGAAGCTGGATTGTGCCACAAGATTGTGTAGCTCTGCTGCTGCTGCTGCTGCTGCTGCTGCTGCTGCTGCGGAAGGAAGGAAGGAAGGAAGGAAGGAAGGAAGGAAGGAAGGAAGGAAGAGAGAAAGAAAGAAAGAAAGAAAGAAAGAAAGAAAGAAAGAAAGAAAGA
>VWZI01009214.1:86120-161666 GCA_013396835.1 Psilopogon haemacephalus
GCCAGCTCGCGGCGGACCCGCCGCTGGTGGCGGGGGGGGGCGGGCGCCGGCACTCAGAGTCGTCCGCCTCCGCCGCGCACAGCCGCCGCCGGGCCTGAGGCCGAGGAGCCGCCGCCATGCCCTCGGAGAAGAGCTTCAAGCAGCGCCGCACTTTCGGTGAGCTCCCCGGGAGGAGACGCAGCGGGGCGGGGGCGCTGACAGACCCTTCCGCGCGTCCTGGCCCCTCTCCGGGCCTCGTCGCTCGGCGAGCGGGCGGCGACGGAGGCCGCCGACGGTTCCCTCTGGCTGCTGGGGTCGGGGAGGGGGAATCGGGGAGGGGGCAGATGTCGTTAGGAGATCCCGGGTCCGGGTCTTGCTGACAGCGGTGGGCGGCCGCCGGAGCGGGCCCGTCAGCCCTGCCCCGACGGCCGGGCCCGCCGTGCCAGGCTGCGCGGCTGTCCCCGGCGGCTGTGGCGGACGGGGAGACACCGCCTGCTCGGCGCTGAAATCGAAACGAACCCCGGCCCGGCCTTCCCTCCGCTGTTGAGCTCCGGCAAGACGGGCCAAGCTTCTGCACGGTGGGGGCTGGAGCCTGGAAGTTTTGGGTGGGTTTTTGTGTGTCCGTGGGGCTGAGCGAGGTGTGGAGGGTGGGTGGCAGTGCCGTGGCTGGTTGAGCTGGGGCGATGCCTTGGGAGAGGGCTTTGAAGCCTGGAGATCACATCATCCACATCATCCATTATTGACTGCAGGAGAATTCCCAGGAGCCAGGAAACCTCTCTTGGCGTTGTGTGCCAGGAGCTGGGCCTGCCTTTCTTCCCCCCAGACGTGTCTGCTCGCTGCCCAGCTTCTTCTGTGCTAACTGCCGAGAGGATTGAGTTTTGGTGCTTGTGAAGGAATTCTCCTCTCGGGGGGCTGGGGAGTGGGCTTGGGGTATAGGCTTCCTGCCTCCATTTAGCTATTGAAAACTAGGAAGGCATCGAAAAGAGCTGTGTAACCATGGCTGGGGAAATGAGATTAGTCCCTTTCTGGAAGGAGCAGCCTTGATAGAGCGGTGCCAACACTTGTGTCTGGGCTTCGGAAGGGACCAGAGCAATCAGAGAGCTCAGTATCTGCTCATGTGTGTCAGCGAGGTAGGCTGAAACGCTCCGAGGGTAACAGGAACTGGCAGCGTAACCTATTTCTGCGTGAACTATAAAATCCTGCATGTAAAAAGGAATGGGTGGAAGTAATCGATCCAGATTTTCTTTCCCTTCTTCCTTTGGGTTAAAGTCAAGCTGCTTAAGAGAGCTTTCTGGTGCGCCCACCCTTGCCTTTGTTGTTCTGTTAAACGTGAGCCGTTCTCCGCTTCGAAGCGGTGAGAAGTTTTGATCTACAAGGTCTGTGTTCAAGCTGCCTCTTTTCTTGGAGGCTTCCAAAACTGTTGTTGACCCCCATCGCCTGTCAGCAGCCTCGAGTGCAGGTATTAAGTTCAGCTAGGATGGCAGCCAAGCAGTTGCCACTGCAACTAATGTCGTCAGAGAGCAGTGTTTATCTGTGGCTGACTGAAGGCTGATTCTGAACACGCCGTGTACGATAATCTCAATGATTTGTCTGGTTTATGTTCCTCCTACTCCGGGGAGTTCTGCTCAGTAACATTGCTGCGAACAGACCTGCTTCAGCTGGGAAACTTGCTCCAGCCTCTCTGTGCTTACCGTGTTGATGGCTGCTCTCATTCGCTCCCCGTATCTCTTTGTGCTTCTGGTTAATCTTAGAGAGTATTTTAATGAGCTGGTATCTCTGCCCTTGAAGTGTTAATGCTGGTCGGTGAGCCCGTGGCTTGGGCTGTGGGCTGTAAAGCAGGATGGCTTTCAGGTTCTCAGTCCTGCAGTCAGGTGAAGGCTTTGCATGCTCCTTGTCTTAGTTCAGCTTGATTCACCTTCAGCTTAAAAGCGTGATTCACGTGAGCTGCATTTCCTTGCTGGGCTCAGAGGACGGCAGAGGGATGCGTTTTACGTGCAGGAGCTGAGTGATGTTGCTAGTGAGTGACGGACAGGTCGTGTGTCCCGGGCATTAACCTCTACCAGCAACGAGGTGGGCTGCTGGGTTCCTCTCCCGTGAGCAGCACCTTTCTCTCCTTAACCTCCTAGTTGTCTGTTAAAGCCGTGGTGCAATACTAAATGTTCTCTCTGAGAGGTGTTTATAAGGTGGAGACGATGTGGAAAGCCTTGGCTCACTGAAAAGAGGTGGAGAGAGGTTAAAATGGAGTTCACTGAATCCGAAAGCAGGCAGGGTGTATGCAGATGCGACTGCTGCTAAAAGCAACTGCGCCTGTTTACCTTGGCCCGGGCGCATACTTTACCCTGGCTTATAATATCTGTGCTATTAATATTTATGTCTGAAGAGAGCTGAACTTTATCCTCAACACTGGCATGGGAGAGCAGTGAAATGTCTGGGTGCCCAAGAAAGCCACCAGCAGCTTCTGCAACAATGGGTGCAGCATAATCAAAACAGAAAGCTGTAATTGAGTAATGCTGGAACGCATGGCGTAAGCTGACGCTGCCAGGCTTGGGCTGCTTTTTGGTCACAAGTAATTGCTGACGACTTCCTCTTCTGGGATGGTGCAGAAATAGGACAGGATATTTAGTCACGAACTTGGGTGGTGTAATTTGATGCCACGAATTTGTGAGGTTGAAATGTCCGCTTTAGTGGGCAGAAAATGAGGTGTGAGGGGGTGGATGCTCTCTCCTTCAATGCTTTCTAGGAGTCCCAGGCAGCAGTTGTCACCTTGGATTCAAGAACGAAGTTATCATCTGTCAAAGGAGAGGTTTCGCTGGTGACAGTGCTGTCCTGCTTGCAAACTCCTTTGCTTGACTTTGCCTTTGTCCCCTCTCTTCAGTGGTGGAGAAATGAGATAACAACAGCAGTAAGAGTGGATGTTTGAACAGAGTGTTTTTTTCATCTGTTGCAGAGCAAAGAGTGGAAGATGTGCGACTGATTCGAGATCAGCACCCGACTAAAATACCAGTGAGTCTGCTTCTTTTCACTTCAACTCCCAGTCTCATAGAATCCCTTGGGTTGGAAAAGACCTTCATGATCACTGAGTCCCATTGCTACCTGACTCTACCAAGTCTGCTGTTAAAGCATGTCCCTTAGCACCACAAGGTCATGTCGTGTTCTTGTTAGTAGTTAGAAACTTGTAACAGAGCTGTCCTGATGAGGCCAAAGTAAAATCTGGCCATCCAGGGTGATTAAACCTGAATTTCAGAAGCATTTTGAAACTGGTAACCAGCAGTCAGTGTGGCAGAGCAAGATGGTAGCTAGGGACTGGAGGAAATGGAGTTTCCTGTCTACTGAACTTCAAAGAAAGCCACACCTTGGCTGAGCTCTGAGATTCTCCTGACTTGTTTTGCTCTTCTCATCTCAGTGTTTTCTTTCTCCAAAAGAAGAGTCTGCAGGGACTAAGCAAGAAAACACTGCACTGTAGAGGTGGCTGTATCACTGATGTGTGTTAAGGAAGACAGAAACATTTGCCTTCCAGGAAACAGGCCTGTGCTTGCGGTCTCCAGAGGTGCTGCTTGCCTGTCAAACCTCCAGCTCATCTCAAAGAGGAGATCAGCCCTCACCCTCTCAGTTTTCTTTAGATGGTCAGCTCCAAACGCTGTCCAACTTTTAATTTTCTTTTATTTATGGCGTGCTGGAGGTTGCAAACACAAAGCAAAGCATCCTAGAAAGGAGCAGGCAGGATTATGTCCTGTGGCTGAGCAGATCCTCACAGCTGGTGGGCTTTGTGTGGTGCTTGTTGCCGCACTAAGCAGTAAAAGCAGCCATCCTTACAGCCGTCACACGGAGCAAGGAATGTCTCAGAAGATCTTAGGGTATGGAAAAGACAATTTAATCAGATGCCTCAACTTTGGCTCTGGGTGATGAGAACTGAGGCTCCCTGTGAGGGGAAATTCTGCTGCGAACAAACTGCTTGTGAAATATCTGCGGTTGCAGCGCGAGTTCATGAACAGAAGCTGCACACCAAATAGAAACCGAAAGGTTTTCAGATTAACTTCAGACCACTTCTCCTCAAGCAGCTGCTCGTTGTTTTATGGTGCTGTTGAGCATGGGAACCAGTAATATTTGATAGCAGAGATTTTCTGACCTTTCAGTGTTCCCAAAAGGCCCTTTCCCAGCAAATCCATTTCACACACCTTCCACGCATCACTTAGCCGTTGTCCCTGAGCTCTGTGGTCACAGACTGAAAGCCATTGATTTATGGCAAAGCTCTCATTTTAAGGCACCCATGGACATTTTTATTACTAGCAGAAATTCAGAGGTACCTCAGGAGCTTGCTGAAGATGCAGCGATGCAGCCTCCCAGCAGCTCTGGCAGAGGCCTGCTGGGATCCCTGAAGGCTTGCTGTGGCTGCCAGTCCATGTCCTAGCTTGGGCTGCTGCCTCATTATTATCATTAGCAGTTCTTGATGAGATAAGAGGGCAATGTCACACTGGATGCTAAATCCCTCCTCCTGTGCTGTCAACATCCCTCATTTTGCTGGTGGAAATACTACCTACTAGCTATGCGCTGCCTCTTTAAAAACAGTGTTTTACTTCCCAGCATGAGCCAGTGTTTATTTAAACTGGTGCAGGGAGTTTTCCTCTGCTATAATTAAATTTGCTCAAGCAGTTTTCGCTAAAAATTCTCCAGTATCAGGCCCTGGTATCTCTTCACCTGTGCAGCTTTTGAGTATCAACATAGGCAGATCCCGTGAGCATGGAAATGATCCAACTGGATGGTGTCACGTAGCTACCGTTGATTTAAAAACAACAAACCCCACGTGGCTGTGGAAACGGGAGCACACCAACACTGAGATCATTTCTTAAAAGCAGGAACTATACTGTTGCTGGGCAGGGTGCTCTTGAAATGGGCCAATCTGCAGTTTCCTCCTGCGTTAAGTGGTTCCTGCATAACAATCCTGACGGATTCCTAAGCATGGCTTGAGATAAAGGAGAAGGAAATGGTCTCCTTTGAGGCTTGAATCTGAGCGGTGCAGTTCACATGCCTGAGGGACAGGACCCATCCAAAGGGAACTGAACAGGTTTGAGAAGTGGGACTGTGTGAATCTCCTGAAGTTCAGCTAGGTCCTGCACGTGGGTTAGGGCAACCTCCGGTATTAAATGAGGTTGGGGTGAAGGGATTGAGAATAGCCCTTTAGAGGTGCTCATGGGTGAAAAGCTGGACATGAGCCAGCAATGTGCACCTACAGCCCAGGCCTAACCATATCCTGGGCTATTCCCCAGGATCATAAGCAGGGAGGGAAGTCTGCCCCTATGCTCGTCTCTGCTGAGACCTAACCTGCAGTGCTGGCTCCAGCTCTAGAGCCCGTAGCATGGGAGAGAGTTGTGTCTGCCAGAGCTGGGCTAGAGGAGGCCACAGCAATGGTCCAAGGGCTGGAACCCCTCTGACTGTGAGGACAGGCTGAAAGAGTTGGAGGTTGTCAGCCTGGAGAAGGGAAGGCTCCAGGAAGACCTTATTGTGGTCTTTCAGTACTTAAAGGGGCTGAGAAGAAAGATGGTGGCAGAGTTCATAGCAGGGCTTGTTATGACAGGACAAAGGGCAATGGCTTAAACTAAAAGAGGAAGATTTAGAAGAAACTCTTTACTCTGGTGGTATTGAGACACTGGCCCAGATTGCCCAGAGAGGTGGGAGATGCCCCATCCCTGGAACCATTCTAGGTCGGGTTGTTTGGGGCTTTAAGGAACCTGCTCTAGTTGCAGATGTCCTTGCTAACTGCAGGGCAAAGTTTGATCTAGATGACCTTGAAAGACACCTTCTAACCCAAAGCAGTCTAAGATTCTCTGAAGAGCAGGTTTTTCTCATGCATTAGAGTAACCACAGGAGGTGAATGGAGCAGCATCCTGATCTAGAGGGCTAGTTCTTAGAGAGAGATGGCCTGAAACTGGAGAAATTCTACTGAAAACTACTTATATTTGCAGACTTAGCAGCCCAAGCACCTAAGTCAGCCACTGCAACGTGTTAGAGGGAGGTGTGCTGTAGCTTTTCTTGGGTTTCCTTGTTGCTGGGTAATTCAGTGCCAAATTACATGATTCCAGCAAAGGAACTGTTCCAAAAGTGGACTGAAGCTGTGGATGTGTGCTAGTTGCCTCCTTGTGCAGAGATCCTTGCAAACAGAACAAGAGGAGCTTGTGAGGACCGTTGTGATCATTTCTTTCCAGGTTTGAGTGGTCACAAATGAAGATTAGTGTAAATGCTGGCATGAACTGGAGCGGGGAAGATCACCAGGCACCATTTCTGCCCTTCACATCACCTCCTTTTTCTCTGTTTCTTCTTAGGTGATCATTGAGAGGTACAAGGGAGAGAAGCAGCTTCCAGTTTTGGATAAGACCAAGTTCCTGGTGCCAGATCATGTCAACATGAGCGAGCTCATCAAAATTATCAGGTAGTATGATGTCATCTCAGTGTAAGCTGCATCCACCCACAGCTTGGATTTTTGGTTAATTCCCCATCTGGTCTGTGCATTTGGAAGCTCTTTAAATGGAAAACTGGTGTCATCACTAAGACAAATCCATGAGCAGGTGCTTCTAATTTGGTTTTGCTGAGAAAAGAAACCCTTTGAAAAGGGCGTAGCTTGCCCTCCAAGATATTAGTCTGCTTTCAGGAGATATAGCTGGTTCCCGGGGGTGCAGGAGGGAGTCTGGAGCCATGAATCCCCCTCTAACACGGTGCTTCTGGCCCAGGGCTCCAGCACTTCCTGCTTGGCTATTTTAGGATGCCTGCTCCGTGTTCTGCCTGGAAGTCCTCTCTGGAGTGCCTGCCTCTTCCCACCCACTAAGGGGAAATTTGGGCTCACAGCCAGAGATCTGAGCTGTTGTTTTGAGCTGAGGTTGGCATCCTTTGACTGTGAAATGAGGTTTCTCTCAATGAAGCCTGAAAACCCATGCTCAGAGCAGTGTCTTCTTGTCCCACAGACTGAGACTTGAGTCTCGCATCGCTCTGCCGCTCAAGCCTTGTTTACCAGAAAAGGCAAAGGGGAAGTAGCCACAGAGTGGAAGTTGTGTGGTGAAAAATTGTGGTCAGAAATTCTGCTCTAAGTGCATTTCTGGCTTGGGAGGAATATCTGATTAGCAAAGAGCTCTCAAGCGGTAAACTCAGACATTAGCAGCAAACCAGAGTTTGCTTTATGTTGGTCATGGCGTAGCAGGGAGCTGGTTTGTGGAGGCCAGTAAAAACTGAGAGCTGTCCCACGTGTCCAAACAATTCCCTGCCTCCAAGGCTTGTACAAAGACTGCTTGTCACAAGCAAATCCCAGCTCTTAAATGAGTAAGAAAGGGAGAAAGTTTTGGAAGCAGGAACCAGATTGGCTAAGTCCTCCAGAATCTTTCATGAACGTTAAAGGCTGTTGGCACAAAGGTTAAAAGCAAACTGAAGGATTTTCCCCACCTTTCCCCTTTGGCTGTTAATAAGTGACTTGGTATGGGCTAACTTGGTCCTCAGCCAGCTCCACTTGTGCACAGCAAAGCTGCTGCTGCCCAACCCTAGGAGAGTGGCTGCCATCCCTCAGCCTGCTGTCTCTGGAGCGATTAGAGCTTGGTTTGGAAAGGCTGGGGCTGGGAGGTGAAATAAATCTTTTTTCCCAGCTGCTGCTGCCCTTCAGCAGCTAGGGGAAGCAGCAGGAAGCTTTTCTGAACTGTCCTTTCCTTCTTTCTTGGGCTTGCACCTCCACATATCTGAGTTCCTCTTGCTTAAGTGGAGGTTCCAAGCCTGGAAGTGTTCAGAGCCAGGTTGGATGGGCACTTGAGCAACGTGGTCTAGTGGGAGGTGTCTCTGCCTATGGCAGCAGGCTGGAACTAGGTATCTTTAAGGTCACTTCCAACTCAACCCATTCCATGATTCTGTTTGGTTTATGACATTGTGAGAGGGCTCCTCTCTGCAAACCCACTTTCCAGCAGGCAGGTTTTTTACCTGTTTCTCCCCAAAGAGAATGAAGGATCCAAGGGAAACACTGCAGGTAGATGTTTACTGTGCCATGCTGTCTGTGGAGTCTGTCAAAGTCTGGGGGGGAAGGAGAAGATGGGACAGGATGCTGCAAAGTTTTAAATGCCGGCTGGCAATAGAATGAGTTTAAAAGGTCTAAGGCCTTCACATGGAAGCTCCCTCCCCATCTTCACATGGGTCTCTCAAGGTCAGCCTGGGTTTGCATTTCTAGTGGGATACAGTTGAGATACAAGGCAAAGGTCCCAGAGGCCACCAGCACCCTGTGTGCTGGTTATGCAAGGATAGTCTGTCAAGGTTCAGAACCTCCTCCTTTCCCCTTCAGTTTAGTGCCCTTCTGGAGCAGGGCTCTGCCTTCATCTAACTGGGCTTAGATGAACTGAACAACAGTTTTGAGTTGGGAAGCCAACACCTCTGGTGACAGGGCTGCTTCAGGTGGGGACATCTCACTGCTAGCAGTAGTGAGGGACTTGGGCCATCCGTCCTGTTGCTGTGAGTGGAAACGTGGAGTCATCACTGTCAAACTCTTTCCCCCAACCTCCCACCCCACAGGCGACGCCTGCAGCTGAACTCCAACCAGGCCTTCTTCCTGCTGGTGAACGGACACAGCATGGTGAGCGTTTCCACACCCATCTCCGAGGTGTACGAGAGCGAGAAGGACGAGGATGGCTTCCTCTACATGGTGTACGCCTCGCAGGAGACCTTCGGAGCGCAACCTTCTGCCTAAGACATGCAGGCTGCTTCTAGCCTAGGATTTGGGTTTGCCCTCAGCCATCACCCCCACTCTTCCCCACACACACACACCCCAGGGAAAGGCACGGATGTCACCTAGGCTCCCGGTCCCTTAGCATAGTCTTGCTTTAGCAGGCGTCTCATCTTACCTTGCCTTGTTTGTGACTATTAAACAGTGCAGACCAGCACCTCCAGCTTTGACACCTGCTGTAATATCCCACACAGGCACATTTGCATTGCTGGACTTTCTGAACGGAACCCGGTTGTGCATGTGACAATTGCAAAGAAAGGGACACTCGATTGGACTTCTAACAAGCAAACAGGCACCAGGGAGGAGCTAAAAGTGTTTCAGGTGACAGTTTGCTGGAAAATCTCCCATTGATTCCTTACAGGTTTATGATTTCTTTTTTAATGGGAAGGCTTCTCACGAGAGCAAATATATTTAAACGTTCCAAAGCGGAGCTTTGGCACCTGCAGCTCAATGAGACTCATGTCAGTGCTGCAGGGAGTTAAGGCTTTGGGTGAGCTGGGGCGGGGAGGGGGGGGCGGGTACAACTCTTTTTGTCTATTTTTTATTTGTGGCACCACAAACTTAGCAATGGTGCCAGTTTCTGAAATACTCATACCAAACACCACAGCTTTATTGTAGTTTTAGGAAGTGTTTAACTGTAAAAACACACACCTGGAGAGGTGACACTGAAATAAACTCCAGTCTGCTCTGAAGTTCCATCCCCTGTGTGAAACACTGTTGTTCCTGTGAGCTCGCTTCCAAACGATCACTCCCCAGCCTTAGCCTGGAGGTTTGCTGTTCCCTTGCCTGGCTTGATGGGAGAAGGTTATGGAGGGACCCTCTGCCAACACCCAGGTGGGTTAATGCAGTCTGAGAGGTGAGCAGAGCCCCATCTGGCCGGCTGGGCAGGTGCGTTGGGAGCTCTCCAGCTTTGCTGTACACACCTCCACACCCACCACTGGAGTTACCAACTCACACTGCCCAGTGTCCTGCATGTAACCACCAAAGTGGGGTCAGGGAGTTAGCAGCTCACATCCAGGAGCTGCTGTTGAGTGTTGATGAACAAATAATTCTTTTTTATTTCCCATCACTGAAGTCTCCTGCTGCTGAGGCAGGGTCTGGAAGGTCTGGGTGTTCCTGCTGTCCTGCAGAGCAGAGGTGTCTGTAGGAGCTGTGTTTTTCCTCTAGAGTCGTTGTGAAGCGTAGCAGGATGAGGTTACTCGTGTATATTACGTGTCTGTGAACTAACTACATCTGTTACTGGAAGCTAACTTACTATGGGGGGGAGGGAAAAGAAGCAATACTACTGCGTCCTGGCACTAGCTCAGCAAGGGGTACAAGTTGTACCCCACCTGCACCTCTTTGCATGCATCTCATTCACGCTTCCTTCCTGGTTTTGGTTTTTTTTTTTTGGGTTTTTTTTCTATTGTTCTTTGTGTTTTTACTTCCCAAGGTAAAGTTTTACAATGCAGCTTGTTCTCTGTTTAGTTTTGTTCGTGTTAAGACATTGTTTAACTCATAACTGACAACCATACTTGTAATTACGACGTGATTGACTGATTATTCCTGTACAAATGTTGCTTTTTTAAGATTAATACAGTGCTGATATGGATGGATTACATCCCAACTTCATCATGGCTTGTGTGGTTCTTTCTAGACAGCTTCCTTAACCCCAGTCTCTGCAGGGAAGGACACAGAGGGCTGGGCCCACCTGCTGCAGGACACACACATGGTGGTGAGCCAGGGCCTGGTGACCACAAATAGAGCCTGTACTGAACCCTCAGAGACTGAGCATCATTAACAATGTGAAGAGGGAGCTACCAGCTCTAGAAGGAGGAATTCTGGGTGTGATTATCCCCCTAAAACAGTCCCTGGCTGGGTTTGGGTCCAGTTTTTTGGACTTCAGCCTGGAGAAGCGAAGGCTCCAGAGAGACCTTCTTGTGGCCTTTCACTGCTTAAAAGGGCTGACAAGAAAGATGGGGACAGACTTTATAGCAGGGCATGCTGTGACAGAACAAGGGGTGATGGTTTTAAACTAAACCAGAGAGATTCAGCCTGGATAGAAGGAAGGAAGCTTTTACATTGAAGTTTTTTTTATACAGGCTACCCAGAGGTGACAGATTTGCATCCCTGGAACCACTGCAAGTCAGGTTGGTTGGGGCGCTGAGCAACCTGCTCTAGTTGCAGATGTCCCTGCTCACTGCAGGGGGTTTGGACTAGATCAGCTTGAACCCAAAACCACTCTGTCATTCTGTAATTCCCTCCCCATTTTGTTCCTGCTCCTGCTGCTCAACCAGCCTCTCACAGCTCCAGCAGCACAGTGCTCTTGCAAACTAGACTCTACTCCGACAAGGAGAACTCAGGAAAAACCCCATCCCCCAGCCACAAAAGTTCCAAGGAGGCAGTGAGCTGGTGATTCCTTTTGCTTACCTGTGACTTCCTCTGTGGTCAGCACAGACCTGCGTGAGGGGCGAGCAACAAGCACAAACCCTGTCAGAGCAGCTGGGAACACAGCCGAGGAGAGGAACTGTGATTCACAAGCAGATGTCTGTGGGCGGAAAGACAGCAGAAGTAATAAAAGGAATTCAGAAACCCCAAGCTGCTGCTAACTGCCAAGCTGGAGAAGCCCCCACACTGATCAAATTCCTTGAAATGGAGGGTGGGGGGGGGGGGGGGGGGGGGGGGGGAAAACAAACCCAAACCAACCTAAAGCAAGGGATTCTGTTTAACTCTTTATTTTTTTTTTTTTCCATACATTAAATTTACTCAGATAAAAACATTCTAAAAATGTACAATTTTACTTTTAACAAAGTATAATAAAACATAAAAATCCCAATACCAGAATACTTGGACATTTACAATTCAAAATCAAAATTAGCTGAATATTAAATATTTACAAAACTATTTAAAATATTTATAAAGTTACATGCACAATTTTGTAATACTAGAATTGACCGAAGTAAAAGAAATGGCTCAAATGGGAGCAGGAGTTTCCTTCATTCCTAAGTGGAAAAGTTATGTCCAAGAGAAGCTGTTCATCTGCACTTGAAAACACAAACAGGATTCGCTTTCTGCTTCGCTACTAACACCGTTTTCTTGCCGACGTTAAGACAAATTGAAAAGAGCAAACAGGTAGTTCCAAGGGTTTACTACATGAGGTGATAGTGGGCAGGAGGTGGGCAGGGCTACCAGGGCCTCCACCAGCAAGGGTTTGGTTCTAGGCTCCCGCAGGGCTCCCTTCTGTGGATTTCTGTCCAGATTTGCTCACGTCCATCTCAAATGTCTCACAGGCATTCTAGACCCCCAAAGCCCCAGCTCCCAAGTGTCTGTGACCTCCAGTACACACACAGACAGCTAACCCACCAGCAGAGGAACCAGGTGGTGTCACTTTGATTTTGCTCAGCCCAATACAACAGATGTTGAATTTTTGAGTGCCTTCATCCTGAACGAAGCTTGCCAGTGAGAAAGAGCACGAAGCACAATTGGGGTAATGGTAAAGGTTTAGTGTTAGACCCTTGCTGTTGGAAGCCTGGCAATTAATTTGACAAGATTTAATGACCCCGGTGTGAAAAATTCTTCACATAGGGTGGACTGTGACGTGGTGTTGTAAGGAGAAATATCATGGAACTCTGATCAATACCTCGCTTGCTAAAATGAAGCTTCCCTCCCTGCTCTCCTGCTGCTCAGCACAGAGCCTGGCAGATTTATTAATGCTTCATTTGCCAGCGCCAGGAGGAGTTTGCTGGGAATTCCACCCTATTTTCAGTATTTCCATCACCAACGCTCCCAAGGGGAACACGCTTCCAAAACTGCCCTGTGTGTAGCTCAGTCCCCTGAGGAAAAGCTCCTCGCTAACTTCTCCATGCCCCTGCAGCGAGATGACTTGGGATTCCCTTCCACCCTACCCTTAAAAATCATCTCTGTTCCACAGTGAAATCCATTTTGAGAACTAATTATTTTTAGACATTCAGGACAAAGATAGCAATGAATAGTGTTCTTTGAAATCTCCATCTTTCAGCGTACAAAACTGGTTTTTACCCACTGGCTGCTTCAGCCGAGGAAGCTGCAATTCCTCCTCTAAAACGAGCTGCCTTCCTTTCAGAGGGGAAAGATGGATTTGTGCCTTTTTTTTGTAAGAAGAGAGTAAGGGTTACCTTATGGAACTAAAGTGCTGTGGACTTACCAGCTTTGGCTGTTCTTGGTACAAAGTGGGAGCGCTCAGGAGCGGATCTGAAGCCACAACTTGCTCTGGTGGGAGGGCAGGCTCTGCCATCGCTGCTGGCTCAGCAAACGTTTCTCTAGCACACTCGTTTTAAGGTACTCAAAAGACTTCTGAACGCGAACTTACTCTAAAACCAGACTTAGTTAAAAACAGTACCTAAAAGTACACATTAAGCCACTTGAAGAAAACATCAGTTTGAACTTGACCCAAAGGAAATGATCCCAAAGGGAAGCTCTGCAGACAGGAATGGAACAGTTTTCTGAACAGAAGTTCAGGTTTGCAGTCCTTTTGTTACGCTTTCAACTCTCTGATAAGTACCAGATGAGATTCTGCCCAGCTTCGGGCATCAAAACGAAATACAACAGGTACAGGCAATTATTGTTGGTTGGTTTTTGTTTGTTTGTGTTTTTTTAATGTTGATTTTTGTTCTTTGAGAGGGATCTTTTAAACACTTGGATGTGTGTGGAAATACAGTTTGTTTAAATACAATTCAGTTTTTAAACGTTGCTTTTAAAAAGTGGAGGGGGAAAAAAAACCCACCCCACCTCTAACTCTTAAGGTTTGGCTTTCAGCACATGTTCCAGGCCATGAGAGAGCCCCTCTGAAGCTGCACATCGTAAACATCATCACTGAAAACTGGGTGTTGGGAGAGATTGTTCCTACCAGTGTCTCAAGCTCATTAAGGCAAAGTAAATTGCATTGTCAGTTTTCATCACTTTAGTGTTGTGGGTCTGAAGGTTGTTGCAGGTTGGAGCACAGGTGACCTCCCTCCAACACAGGCAGAGCAAACAGGGTGTGTGGGACCGCAAGGAGTGCGAGCTGGCCTGAGAATACACAAATCTGGTTTAGTTCTCTTTGCATAGGAATTAAAAAGAAAAGTTTTAGTTGCTTTTTTTTTTCTTATAATGCAAATTTTATATGTTGATTTCCACAAAGCCAAACCCGCTATGAGCTGCAGATCACTACCTGGACCTAATTTGGTTTTGGGCCATCCTGTGTCACTGTCTCCCCAGCAAGGCTGACAGTCATCTGCTGAGGGTGAAGGATGGCTCAGAACCTCTCTTTCCTATGAACAAGGCCCAGAAAGGTCTGGAGTGTCAAGCCACTGCGTTACCCTACCTCACACCAGCGTTTGCTAAAGCCACATCTCCTCAGGGCAGCTCTGCACTAGTTCCAAACCTCCTTGTTGGGCACGACTTCCCTCATTTCCCAGCAAAGTCAGCTGCACCACTACCAATCCTCCTCATCCTGGTGTGGTTTAAGCTGGGGTAAGAAACACCTCCACCTGTAAACAAGGCTTCAGACTTTAAAGGTGTCTTCCAAATTACAGTATGCAAATACCTCTGTGTCAAACATTTTAAAGAGAAGGCCTCACCCATTTAATGTCACCGGATTCCTGGGGTGAGCCGTGAGGATTACGATCTTCTTTCAACCAGGCAGGACCAAACTGTTTCAAATCAGCAGTCCAAGATTTGTTTGGATTCCTCTCAAGTCCTAATTTAGATTTGTCACCCACAAATTCTGTATGCTAAGTAGTTAACACCAAAGCTAGTCATCTACAATCTATTGCAAAGAAGGAGGCTGACAGTAAATCCTTCAAAGTCTTGATAATAATGAAGTTTACTACCTTTAACATGTTTGACTTCTACCACTTCTGAATCCTGCAGCAAAAGCCTCAGGGTAGGAGTCAGGGTTGTTGTTCTTTCTTTCTTTTTTTTTTTTTTTTTTTTTNAAGCTTACCAACTCTGCTGCCAGAGTTCTGGAAGTGGGGAGGGAGGGGTTAGGATGGTTTAAAACTCATTTACAAAAGCAGAATAATAAGGTTTCTGTGAAAGAGACCTATATACAGTAAGAGGACATAAAGGGCGTTTTGTGTATCCTTGAAGCCTTTTATGACTCTGGAGTCTCTGGGACTTGGACCCTTGGAAAACTGAGTTTATTCCACTGCTGGGAACCCAGCACTATCTAGTAATAAGTGAGACAATGAAGCACAAGTTTGTTTCCAGAAGGAAGGGAAACTGCTGTGTGTGTTCTTTCGGAAGGGAAAGCAGAGACTGACTTAAGGTTTGTGTTGTCTAGTTAAGTCCCATAGCCTGCTGGTGCCAATTGTTAGAGAGTTGGAACTTCTTTGCCTCTTGCACTGGTCTCAGAGTGACACTGTCTGCTAAAAGTGCAGAAAGCTTGAAGAGTTTTACATTCTTCTGTAGTGCAATCCTTAAAAATCCCAGAGATTAGTGCCTGATCACTTTTGAAAAAAAGTAGACATTTTACCTAGCCCGGGGGTGCCAAAGTCCTTCTGGCGAACGGCCGCTTCCACCTCAGAATGTAGCTGCCCTGGAGTCAGACCTTTCACCTCAGAAAGTCCACATATGGCAACAATTCTCCAGCAAAACAAAATAAAGTACATCAGGTGTTGTACTTGCAACTGAAAATGCAGCTGGCCAGCTCCACCGTCCACCCAGTCAGCACCGGTCCGATGACACGCGGTCAGAAGTGCCAGCAACGAGATCCGAGTTTGAATTTGGCAATCGAAATGGGTTTGAATGCACCCCTAAGCTAGATTTCCTACCTAGTCTAATAAAGTAAAGCACCTTTGGATTAAAAAATACATTAAGCTTAACAGCAACTGGACGTCTCAGTTTTGTGTTTCGATCTCCTTTTATCTCCATGGCTTTATAGCATTTTCTTGCCAGTTAAAATATCAGTCTGTGGAGTCGAGACTTTCGGAGGGAGGGGCATACTTCAGCCTAAACGTACCTGGGGGAGAGGAAGCAGAAGAATTGACCATCACCAACCTTTTCACACCTGTTATGCCTCAGAACTTTAAAGCAACCTGCTTCTTATCTTCCTAAGGCAATATTATACACCCCGGAGAACCACAGTTTGGGTTGGAAAAGACCTTTAAGGTCATTGAGCCCAACCTGTACAGTACACAGGCTTGCAGCATCCTGGTGGAGCTGCAGAAGTGGATGGCATGCAGGTGTCTGCAGCTAGCAGAAAGAAAAAACAGAGCACAGTAAAAGTCACAAGTTTAGATGTGGTTTTAGGGCTGGTCAAAATTCATTTGGGATTGTTGAAATGGAAAGGAACTGCACTGCATAAAAGAACCACAGAATCGAGGAATTGCAGAACTGCTGAGGTTGGGATGAACCAAGTGCTCACCCAGAGCTCACAATCCCACCGCTCCTGCTAAGCCACCCCCACTGAACCATGTCCCACCTGTCTTTTCAACCCCTCCAGGGGCAGAGACTCCACCACCTCCCTGGGCAGCCTAAGCCACATCCCACACCAGTCCCTCCTCCTGCCTTTTTTTTTTTTTTTTCTCACCTTGTCGATTGAAATCCATGGGAGGCTGTTTGCAGTCCTGAGCTCTGTGCCCACTGGCCCCACAGTTGTAACAGGAGATATTCCCATTTTTTTTGTGACTGGAACCGTTGCCATTCCCCATCATTCCCTGTGCCTGATACACCCCTGCCGTCCCGGCCATAAAGTTCTGCATGGGCGGTACCGCAAAGGTCGACTGCCCTGCCATGACGGAGTCGGGCGCGATGCCGCTGTTGTAGGCGGTGTGGACCACGGGGAAGGTGGTGCTGCTGTTGTACTGCTGCGTGTTGATGTAGCCGTTGCCACACAAAGGGTTGAAGGGCAGAAACGGGAAAGTAAACATCGAAGGTCCTGAAAAGGGGTGTTGGAAGTAGTTGGCGTAGCTGACGGTCATGCCGCTCGAGCCGCAGTTCCCACTGCACCCGCAGGAGCTGCACACCATGCACCCGGGCGGCTGCGGCTGCTGCTGCTGGTGGTGATGGTGGTGGTGGTTCTGGTTCGGTACTGGGATGCTGCCAGCGGATCCACCGCCGCTGCTGCTGCTGCTGCTGCTGCTACTGCTGCTGCTGCTGCTGTAGAAGTTGTTGTCGGCGACAGAGGAGAGCGTGGGGCTGGAGCTGGGCGCGGGGCAGCTGGGCAGGTTGGCCATGGTGGCAAAGGAGGTGGAGGGGTGGCTGCTGGAGGAGGCTGCGTTGCTGTTGTTCGCGCAGAAGCTGCCTTGCATGGGCGCCACTGGCACGCTGCTCATTGCAGAAAAGGCAACTTTGGTGTTGGCTGTGTAGAGAGCAGTCCGGGGGTTGATTATTGCAGGGGACACTGTTATTTGCATATTACTGGAGCAGGAAGTCTGCCCAGCAATGGCAGAATCGGTGGGAAGAGATGAAGACACCAGGAGTTTGATGGGTGGACGAGCCACGTGGAAGACTGTGCTGGATGTTACGGTGGCAGCAGTGCTGGTCTCTACTATTAATCCTGGCTGCTGAGCTGTTTTCATCACTCTGTCCAGACTTGAGGCATGCACGACTTTAGTTCGAGGACCAAAGTTAATAGTAGATGTGGGAGAGCTGCTCTCAGCAGCCCCTGACAGCACCTGCAAGGGCTGGTGGGGAGAAGATGCAGACATGACATCCACCACTGCATTTCCAAAGCTCTTTTCCATTTTTATGCTGCCCCTAGGTCCAGAGGGAACTTTATTCCTTTCTTCTAAAGATAAAAGAGAATGCATAGAGGATGAAAGTAGCTTCATGTCTGCATTGCCACGCTCTGATTTATGCACTGAATTTAGCATCCGAATGGGGGTGATGTGAGTAGAGGCTGCTGACATCATCTGCATGGGCAGAGAGTGGTGGCCAGACGGATTGGAACCTGCATCATTTTGCACTGGTAAGACCTGAGCTGTGGGTCTGGCAGAGCTGGAAGTGAAATGATTCAGTAACATCACTGGCTTCTCCTTTTCTGAGCCATCCAAGTGAATCTCCAAACCTGGGGACAGAAACATCTGTAAATACAATTGCTTCACCAGACAAAAATGGGCACCATGGGCACCCTCTGGTTGGTTCTGCTTACGTCTCTCATTCTCCTCAGCGCTGTCTGAGCTCTCCTCCCTTGTCTGGATCCCCATGGGGCTGGAAGAGGAGCTGGAGTACTCGGAAGAGCTGCCCTCTCGGGGCAGTGGGTGGGCTGGCTGATCCACATCCACTCGCAGCTCTGCAGGGACAGGGTGTGTGAGCAGTCAGGGAATGCAAACAAGAATGGCGACACCTATTTGACAGGACCTAATTACAGCTGCCTCATGGCACCATCCAACACACTGCCATGCTCAAGATTTACAGGGACACCTTGGCTAAGCAGCAAGAGTCTGGAGGTGTAACGGTGGCTGACTAGTGCAGCACTATGAAGAGGAAACTACTTTCTATTGCACTCTTACTGCTTTTTGATTGCTTCCCATTATCCAATGACATTTTGGAAGCTAAAGCTTACAACAGGTTGATGAAAAAGCAATGTAAGGATGACTCTGCTCTTGTGCAAGGATGGGATTGGACTAGATGACATGTACTCAGCACTTTGAATCCTGGGTTCAGTTCTGTTCCCCTCAGTTCCAAGAGGACACTGAGGTGCTGAAGTGGGACACTCAAGCTGCTGAATAGTCTGGAGAACAGGTCATGTAAAGAGCAGCTGAGGAAACTGGGGTTATTTAATCTGGAGGAGACTGAGGGCAGACTTCATTGCTCTCTACAACTCCCTGGTTGGAGCCAGGTAGGAGTCAGTCTATTCACCCAAGGAACAAGTGATAGAACAAGAGGAAATGGTCTCAAGTTGGGAGATTTTTGGTTTGAATATTAGCAAAAATTTCTTCACTGAAAAAATGGTCAGGCACTGCAACAGGCTGCCCAGGCAGGTACTGGACTCATCAGCCTGGCAAATGTTCAAAAAACATCTGGACATGGTACTCTACGACACAGTTTAATGGCCACAGTGGTTCATAGTTAGACTCAATGATCTAAAAGGTCTTTCCCAACTGAAGTGATTCTCTGGTTCTATGATATTGTGCTGATTTGAACTAATTGGAGGATTTTAATGAGAAATTAGATTATAGGCTGAGAAAGGAAAACAAAATTATGTCCACTCCACTCACAGGTTTACTGAAGATATTTAAGAGTTAGAACCATAACATAGATAAGAGAGAGCTGTTTGAGCTGTTGGGGCTGTTGCATCTCTCTCCCTGCCTTCTAGCTGGATCTGTGTAACTCTACTATCCAGTTTCCTACTTCTTAAGCCCCCTGGCTGATCTTCCTCGCTTACCTGGCATGTAAGGCAGATAGTGGGGATAAGACAGGGTAGTGGGGGGAAGGTGGTAGGGTGGTTGGGAACCCCTCTTGAGGATTCTGATCTCTGGGAGGGGTTGTGGTGTTTCTGCATTACCTTTTTTACTGTATATATCTGTAAATATCTGTGATATATTGTAAATATCTGCTTGTCTATTGTGCAAAGCTGTAATATAAAGCTTCATTTATTAACTTCCAGCCGGCTGAGTCCTAGCCTGGGTTATTTCAAAGATGGGGGGGGAGATACTGTCAAAACACCACTGTGTCCTAAGAGCACAGCAGAGTCCTCTGCTCCTCTTTCTTACCTGCGGCGTGGTTGCCACGAATGCTCTGGATAGGCCCTACATGGGTGGTAGGGGGAACCCTGGCCACACCACTGCTGGTCACCACTGAAGGGGTGGTGGAGTTTAGGCACCGCTTCTCTGATTTTTCTCTGTAGGGCAACAGAGAAATGTTAGGGTGAAACAGAAAACTGCGACAGCTCAACAGATAATCAATTTCTGAATGAAACCGCAGCAGACACAGCCCATTAAATAATCCACTTAATCACAGAATCATAGAATCAGTCAGGGTTGGAAGGGACCACAAGGATCATCTAGTTCCAACGCCCCTGCCATGCCCAGGGACACCCTACCCTAGATCAGGCTGCCCACAGCCTCTGCCAGCCTGGTCTTACCTCCAGGGATGGGGCCTCAACCACCCCCCTGGGCAACCCATTCCACGCTCTTGCCACTCTCATGCTGAAGAACTTCCTCCTCACATCCAGTCTGAATCTCCTCACCTCCAGCTCTGCTCCATTCCCCCTCTCATGTCACTCCCTGATATCCTAAAAAGTCCCTCCCCAGCTTTCTTGTAGGTCCCCTTCAGATAGTGGAAGGCCACAATAAGGTCACCTGGGAGCCTCCTCTTCTCCAAACTGAACAGCCCCAACTCTTTCAGTCTGTCCTCATAGGAGAGGTGCTCCAGCTTGACTCACTTCAAAGAGAAACGTTTGGAAATCACATTGGTCTTGCACATAGCTTCATGCCAGCAGTTACATTTGGACTATTTGCCATCTGATTACAATGTTAATACTCATACTTGTACAAAATAAATCATCCCAGTGATAGGACAAGGGGTAATGGCTTCAAATTAGAAAAAGCTGGATTTAGATTAGACATTAGGGATAAATTCTGTCCCATAAGGGTGGTGAGGCACTGGAACAGGTTGTCCCAGAGAAGGCTGTGGAGGCTCCAAGCCTGGAAGTATTGAAAGCCAGCTTGGATGGGGCTTTGAGCAAGTTGGTCTAGTAGTAGGTGTCCCTGGCCATGGCAAGGGGCTTGGAAGTAGATGATCTCTAAAGTCTCTTCCAACCAAAACCATTCCATGATTCTGTGGTCACCAAATGGTAATGAAATACTCTCACCCATTATCTAAGCTTGTCCCAAATCTGGCCATGCACACCAAACTCAAAGAGAAGCCAAATGAAGTCCAAAGTTTCATTTTGCAAACACAATCTGGATGGATTTGCTTTTTAAAATTGCTTTCTAAGTAACTCCAGTAGCTTCAGAATCAACATTTTCTTCTAAGTGAAGATATAAGACATAGAGCAACCTGTTTCATCAGTTTCCCCAAAGGGAAACTGAGCACTGGCTCTTTTTTTTTTTTTAAATCACCCTCACCACAAAAAGCTGTGATCTTCCTGAGAGCAGGGTTACCTGCAACAGCTTTGACTTTCTGTGGTTTGTCCCCATACGACTTCAGAAGTCCAGATCCTGCACCCCAGCTCCAGCAGTCAAAGGACTGAAGAGCTGCAGCTGCCACAGCTGGCTTGGGCCACTACAGGCCACCATGGAGGTTCTCAAAGGAGCTGTGCTCTGTCCACATGGACGCAAAGTACAAAACCTGGCAGGTCTTACGAAGAAAATGTCGTTTGGCATCCTAGGTTGCACACTTGCTTTACAATGCCTATTATACAACTTAAACCAGTAAGTACCAAATAAAACCCAGTAAGCCTTTGTTTCAAGAGCTTTTCAAAGCAACTGACACAGCTGTAGAGGAAGTGAGACAAATGTTACCTATATTTACATGTGGGAATCCTACTTGGAAAGCAAAGACCTCTGTAGAACTTGCATTAACTACCTCCTGACTTTCCTCACCCCTCCTTCACTTACTTCTCCAACTCTAGCTGGGTCTTGAGCTTCTTCTTTGCTCCCATGGTGAGTGATTCAAATTTATTCAGATCTTCCTCAGTAAGACTCAGAAACTTGTAAAGAGGGAAAAAAAAAAAAGTGTGGTGAGGTTTTACAGCCTCTTTTTCAGCAAAGATCAGTTCTGAAAGGCAACTTAAAAGACATCTTTTAAACCTGTATTATTTCAAGGAAATTCTCTACTCCACTTTTAAATTATAGAATCAGAGCAGAATAAATTTGTGAAGTGCTGGCATGGGAGAGAGAATGTCTGTAGATTAAATTTAATTAGCTCTGTGCTTGTATTAGCTGTTCACAAGAAAGATGAAGTCATTCATGTACGTATTAAAAGAGAACTTTGTGCTCAGCTTAAGGATCTGCTTATCTTTAAAAAAAAAAAATCATTCTAGTTTTCCTCGTGGTGTCTTTTAACACAGGAATCAGTGGGCTGTCATTGCTTTGATTGGAAAATATCCTCCAAAATTACATTTTATAATGAAATATAGATATATAGAGTCTGGAAATATAGACATTTATAAACATGCTGCAGAGAAAATTAAAGCCAGCAAAGTATGCATAATAAATCCACGCTTTTTAAAAGCACACCAGAATAGTAAATCGTTTTGCTGTCTTATTACAGAAGAAGAGAAAGAAATATTTTCCTTCACACATAATGAACAAAATCGAATCGGAAGACTGGTAACAGACGATAAACACATACAACATCCTACCACCAGCACAGAGACATCCCAGTTCAGACCTGGCCCAACCAAAGCACTTCCTCCACTGGAGGGCGTTCAAGGCTCAAGGATAAGTCGAGGGACAGGAATGCACAGATGGAGCTGGGTGAATGCTGTTGAAGTATTCTACTCAGGTCAAATCCAGCACACGCAGGTAGCATCCCTGACTCCCGCCATGCAAATGTGTGGTTTTATTTCCACGAGAACTACTCCAGAACGCAAACCTTTCACAGTCACTTGTATGTTCCTGCAGCACTGGCTAATGTTTTGTGTCAGGAGCCTCTGTTAATCTATTTTTTTAAAACAAGGATGGCCAAATATTTGGGGAGAGAAATCAATCGAGAAGCACAAACAAAACCAAGCCGAAAAAGCAAATCAATAAATTTTGGTTATCTACTGCACAGGGAGCCCAAGCAGAGCTCCCAAGACAGCATGCAGGTTGGATTTCAAGCATTCAGTGAAGAATTCTGAAGCAGGCAGCAGCTGTCAAATAGCCCAAGCCCAGGACACAGCACAAATTGAAGCAGAAATAAATTTCATCCAAATATTATGGCTTCCAGAGAGTGCAGACTTTCCATCTCCAATTATGTGCTGGTTTGAGCTAACTGGAGGATTTCAATTAGAAATTAGACTATAGTCTCAGAGGAAAGCACTGACAATGCTACTCCACTCACAGCTTTACTGAGAAAGGAAAAAAAAAAATCTTTAAGAGTTGTAATCCAAATATAGATAAGTGAGACTGCTTCAGACCTCTCTGGGCTGTGGCTGGCTCCTTGCATGGCTCCTTTTCACTGCCTTTTGTAGCTGATTCTGAATAATTTCACTAACTTCTTTCCTGCTGCTAACCCCCCTGGCCGATCTACCTTTGCCTATCTGCTGCATCAACAGGTGAGATAAGATTGGGGAAGGTGAAAGGTGGTAGGGGTGGTTATAAACCCCTCTTAGGGATTTTGATCTCTGGGTGGTGTTTCTGTATTACCTTTTCACTGTAAATATCTGTTATACATTGTAAATATCTCCTTGTATATTGTGCATAGCTGTAAATATAAAGCTTCATTCCTTAACTTCCAGCCCTCTGAGTCTTAGCCTGAGTCATTTCAAAGTGTGGGGGGGGCAGGCAATTGCTAAACCACCACAAATAACTTCAATGATTCTTCAGTGCAGATGTTTGCAACGTCTCTGCCCCGGCAGAGAATTTCAGGGTGATTTAAAAGCTGTGTCCCTCTTAAATCCACTGCCCTACCTTCTCCATCGTGAGCTGTTTGAAGACAGGGTAGTATTTGTGCAACCGCAGTTTCCTGAGCCAGTCTAAGATCCCATTTTGCTCCTGTGTCTGAGGGGTCTGTGGACTGGAAGACATTAACACGGGTGAAGAAGAGGCGTCCATCTGGGTGCGATAGGCCAGCGACGAGCCAGTGCCTCCCGCGTGGGAACAGTGGGGCAGTGCAACAGGAGCAGCAGCTGAGTGCTGGACATGGTTCTGAGAAGACTGAATGCCAGCCACGCCACAGATAGGTCTGCAAAAAAAAGCAACAGCGTTTGATTTTAGCACGTGAATCTGTGCCACCCTCGGAGGGCAGCTACTAAGGTCACACGAACCTACCACATCCAGGTAAAACCTGCACTGTTTGGTCCAAGTTATGGATTTGTGCTTACAGCACAATAAACTCGGGGCAGTTTAGGTCAAATAGTAAGCCTGATCTTCACCTTAAGCAGAGGTTTCTTCCTATAATCACATATAACAAATGATCTACGACTTCTCTGTGGCTTAAAAAAAAAAAAGGTTTGGAGAGAACGGCTGTGGATTAAGCTTTGCGTTGTTAAAAAGAAAAGAAGCCCAAATATAATCCTGGGGACATTTTTCTTTACACGTGGGGGCAAAATAACCTCCAATATTGGTTCCTTGCAGGAGTCTGGGGTTTGCTGAAGAAAATGAAACTTGCCTCTTAAGAAGTTCTGAGTTTGTTAAATCCTAACAAAAGGTAAGAGAATTTCTTCCCTGCTTTCCCCACGGCTGCTTCTACCTCCCTTGGAAGAGGTTTCCTCTGAAGGGAAAAAAAAACTTGCTTCAAGGAAACATTAAAATATGCTGTAGAGAGAAAAAAAGCTTTCAGAGATGCTCTTTGCCCACAGAGATGACCAGATCTGTGCCTACAATTTGGGTAGTTATTATTCCTTTGAAGTTTGTGATTGAGACCAGGAGGACTTCACAAAGAAATCACTCATTGCTGCAGCTCAGCACTGAAGTGCTGATGCCAGTGGCTAGCTATAGCTTTGAATACTTTGACAAACTCTGCTTAAAACGGGTGTTGAAACCTTTTACTGCCAGCAGGAGCACTGCAGCTGTCTCATCTCCTACAGAATTCTAGTCAAAAAGTTTCCCTGAGCTCTTCCTTGAACATTTCTTCGGACAAAAGAGCCACGAGGTGAAATGACAAAAGATTATTGTCATAATGCTAGAAAGTTTGGTCTGATGCTAATTACATTTTGTATCTTTTCTTTCTGAAGCTGAATTCTATCTTTCATTTCCAGTAATTATATCACATTCTGTCTTGCAAAGTGGCAGCAACCTCAATTTTGTCTAGTAGGAGCTGTCACTCCCATGGCAGTGAGCTGGAGCTAGATGACCTTTAAGGCCATTTCCAATTCAAACCATTCTATGACAGTGATTTGTTGTCTTTGCCATCAGCTCACTGCAAAGCTTTCCTTCAAGCAATCACCTACACTGAGCTCTTGCAGTTACTATTATAGCCTCTGTTTATTATCTTAAAATGTGTTCTTAAGGCATGTAAACAATGAGCAAATGACAACACAAGGAATGCCAGCAGTACCTTACATCAATATTTTCACCACTTCTCTGTCCTGAGCAGACCACACACTAAGGTTAGAATGTCTCAAAATCTTCTACGGATGAAAAAGGAAGCATAGAGGCAAATAAATCCCCCAAGGGCAGACAGATCACGACCTATGGAAAGGGGCTGTACAACTGCCCAGCACAAATACAAATAAAATGAATACTTCACCTTCCAGATGTTCCCAGCGTAGTTCCTACTTTATAAAGGGAGGGGCTGCCAGAATCTAAGAGGGAGGGAAGAGAAGTTACAAAGAGCACCACTTTAGGGAATGGCCAGCAATATGAAAATTTCACTTTTAAGCTTTATTGAAACTTACTTGAACTCTGAAGTTGCTGTGAAGGAGATGAAGTGCTGAAGAACTTTCTAACGTGGTCGTTTTTCACCACGTGGGAAGGTAACGGTGCCAGGTACCTGTGGGTGCATCAAAGACAAAGCAAATCCCACCCCAGTTCTGTTAGGTTTGATGTGCAGCTGCCTTTGTAAGCAGGATGATATATATGACATTCTGAAAGCGAATTTGAGGTATGGAAGTCAAAACATCAAAGACCTTTCAAATTAATGACACTGCAATGCCGCATCAAGGGAGACATGAAGCATATGGATATTCTTCTCCTTAATACTGCTTGAATCCATGTAACCATGGTGGTGCTTTTCCCCCTTGCTCAGTTCAATTTAGCAACACTGAACACTTGGTAGGGCAGAAAAAAAACGTCCAAATATAAACTTGAAAATTGCCTTTTAAATTCGTGAACTTGAAGGCCATACAATATAGATCTATCTGTTATTTAATCTTCTCCTCTTCAAGATAAACAGCAGATGCAGAGTCTGGCAGTGCAGGGAGGAAGGGGAAAAAAAAAAAAAAAAAGAAAAAAAAAGGCTGTAAAGCTTATGTCAAGTTTTCCCTGGGATTGCTGTGGCTCTTTGGGAAGGAAAAATGGCATCTCCTAAAACTTTGCAATGGATAAATGCGTTCTGTCAACAGGACTAAACTTCTTGTGCAGCCCTTTTGCCAAATCTTCTGCAGATCTGAACACAGAATCATAGAATCAGTCAGGGTTGGAAGGGAACACAAGGATCATCTACTTCCAAACCCCTTGCCATGGGCAGGGACACCCTACCCTACATCAGGCTGCCCACAGCCTCATCCAGCCTGGCCTTAAACACGTCCAGGGAAGTGGCCCCAATCACCCCCCTGGGCAACCCGTTCCAGGGCCTCACCATGTATCAAAAGTGGGTTTAGAAAGAAAGCAGGTTGAACAGATCTTTGTTGTTCTGAAAAAGCTCTGTTTTGAGTAGAAAAGAATTCAACTGCACACACAGAGAAACAGAATCCTAGCTTGCTGGGGATTAGAAGTGACTTCTGGGGATCATCTAGCCCCACCTGCCTACTAAAGCAGGGTCACCCACAGCAGGTTGCCCAGCATCTCAGTGTCCAGGTGGGTTTGGAATATCTACAGAGAAGGAGACTGCAAATTCTCTGGGCAGTCTGCTCCAGGGCTCCAGTGCCCTCACAGCAAAGAAATTTCTCCTCAGGTTCAGGTGCTACTGATGACTGTTGATCAGATTCCCTCTCAGGCTGCTCTTCTCCAAGCTAAATAGCCCCAGGTCTTTCAGCCTTCCCTCCTCACAGAGATGCTCCAGACCTCTCAGCATCTTCACAGCCTCTGCTGGACTGTCTACAATAGTTCATTGTCTCTCCTGAACTAGGGAGTCCAGAACTAGATACAGTTCTCCAGATGTGCCCTCGGTAGGGCAGAGTAAAGGGGCAGGAGAACCTCCTATGACTTGTTGGTCTTAATGCACCCCAGGAGACCACTGACCTTTTTGGCCAAGAGGGCACATTGCTGACTCATGAGCAGTATTGTCTACCAGTGCTCTCAGAGCTGTTGTCCAACAGCTCAACCCCTTACCTTTACTGGTGTGGAGTTACTCCTACCCAAGTCATAGAATTGTTTCCATTGGAAAAGACCTCTAAGATCAAGTCCAACCACCATGACCATCAAACCCATGTCTTCAAGTGTCATGTCTACAGATTTTTTTAATGTCTCCAGGGTGATGACTCCACCACCTCCCTGGGCAGCCTGTTCTAATGTCTGACTACTCTTTCAGTAAAGAAACATTTGCTAATATCCAACTTAAACCTCTCCTGGTGGCACTTGAAGCCATTTTCCCTCGGTCACCGATGAAGATGCTGGTGGCTGCCGTTTAGCTAGCAACAGTCTCCACTGGGCCAAGTCCTGGCCGCTGGGAATCATCACATGCTTTCCACATTGAAAAATCGCAGCTCAAATTTGAATCTGGATCAATTCAAGTGTGAATCTTCCAAATATGAAGCACTCCAGAGCTCTCTCTGCTCCACAGGCACAACTGTTGCTGTGTAAACGCCGATCGCTGCTCTATTAACCTAGATTTGTAGAGACTGTTGCTAGCTAAACAGCAGCCACCAGCATTCTCTCTCTCACCCTCCCTAATGCTCCTCCACAGGCTGTGATCCTCAAAGCACACAAAGGCCTGTCTGAAATGTTAACACTGTTTGCCATGAAAAATAATCCAGGCGTGCACCTGCTGGCTCTGCCTATGGAAAAACATCATCCACTGTGGCTCTGCTAATGGTGGACAAAAGCCCGTCCTGGATTTGGGGAAAATAGATGTTTGGCAGAAGCTCTAACCCAAGTTTATTAGTATTTTAAAATCTCATTTCAGACTTTGTAGATGCAGACAGCACTGGCTGAAAAGAACTGAAGTCCTTCAAATTTTCCTAGCAAAACTGTCGGTATTTAGAAAGAGAAAAGCTCTGTGACCTGCCACAGGTGATGATGGGGTTTAATGTAATTATTTTATATTGGTATCATATATATTCAGATATCCTGTATTTAAAATATTGATATACATCTATACATACAATTAATTTCCATTTCTGTTGCAAAAAGTTTTAAGCTCACCGAGTCCAACCATTCTCTGACTCTGCTTAGTCTGGTGCTAAGCCACGTCCCTCAGTGCCAGCTCTCTGCAGCTTTTAAACCCCTCCAGGGATGGGGATTCAGCCACCTCACTGTTCCAGTGTCTGAGAACCTTGCAGTGAAGAAGTTGCCCAACCTAAACCTCCCCTTGTGCAGCTTGAGGCTGCTTCCTCTTGTCCTATCACTTGTTACTGAGGAGAATCCCACCTGGCTCCAGCCTCCTTTCAGAGAGTTGTGGAGAAGTCTCCCCTCAGCCTCCTTCAGGCTGAACAACTGCAGTTCCCTCAGCTGCTCCTCACCAGGCTTTTGCTCCAGGCCCTTCACCAGCTTTGTTTCCTTTCACTGGACACACTCCAGCACCTCAAAGTCTTTTTTGTAGTGAGGGGCCCAAAACTGAACCCAATACTCAAGGTGTGGCCTCACCCATGCTCAGTACAGGGGCTAAGCATGGTACTTTAGATTAAGCAGTGGCAAGCTGAGTTGAGATAATGAACAATCTCAGGCTTCAAGGGTTTCTTAGCTGTTAATGGCTTCCAAAAATTGAACAGCTCTAATAGATACCTACATACCTACCTTTTAAAATTCAAGCAAAATAAACACGAAGACAACCTAAATCAACGGAGAAAATTTAAAACTCTGTACAGCGGTAAGGGGTGGAAAAATCCCCACAACCCATCCTTCAGGCATTATTTTTCTTGAGTTTTGGGAGGGTGGTTTAAAGCAATTTTGGCTATTTTTTGAGGCCAGACCAAGCTCCTGCAAAGCCAAAGATCCTCTCTTTGTTTTTAAAAAGGAATGAGGAAATGTCAGTTCTCTAGGAAGCTTAATACAGAATATTATTACCATCTGTATCTCTGAAGAAAGAATTCACTGGAATGGGAACATCAAGAAATATGCTTAGGACCAGACTCTAATTTCACAGAATGGCTTAGATTGGAAGGGACCTTAGAGATTCCAACTATTCCAACCTCCCAGACATGAGCAGGGACACCTCTCAACTAGATTTGCCTGCTCAAGGTCTCATCCAACCTGGCCTTCAACATGTCCACA
Organism: Psilopogon haemacephalus; assembly: GCA_013396835.1. Lineage (NCBI taxonomy): Eukaryota > Metazoa > Chordata > Aves > Piciformes > Megalaimidae > Psilopogon > Psilopogon haemacephalus. The sequence goes on from VWZI01009214.1 coordinate 114,963, forward strand.
GAGGAGGCATCCACACCCTCCCTGGGCTGCCTATTCCAGAGTCTCTCCACCCTCGTACTGAAGAACTTCTTCCTAAGATCCAGTCCAAACTTACTGTCCAGCTTCAAAGAATTCCCCCTTGTCCTACACTCTTAGGAAAATTCCCTCTCCAGCCTTCCTGTAGGATCTCTTGAGGTACTGGAATGCAGCTCTAAGGTCCTCCCCAGAGTCTTCTCTAAGCTGAACAACCTCAGCTCCCCCAGCCTATTCTCATAGCAGAATGCTTCAGCCCTTGGATCATCTTTTTGGACCTCCTCAAACAGCTCTGTGCCCTTCTCATGATAGTGTTTGAGGTAGGGTCTCAGTGAAGGAGCAGAATCCCCTCTCTTGCCCTGCTGGCTGCACTCCTCTTGCTGCAGCCCAGCACGTGGCTGCCTTCTGAGCTGCACGAGGACACTGCTGGCTCGTGGTGATCTTCTCATCAATCAACACCCCCATGCCTCTTTCTTCAGGGCTTCTCTCAACCTAGTCTGCACCCAGCCTGGATTTGTGCCTTGGACTGGCCCAACCCAGATGCAGGACCTTGCACTTTGATTTGTCGAAGTTCATGCAATTGGCACTGGCCCACTTCTCAAACCCTGTCAAAATTCCTCTGGATTATTTCAAACTCCTGGGGCTTTATTTTTAATTCTATTTGGTGAAAATGTCAAGATAAAAAATCCCAAAACCCACAACAACAATCCCAACATACCTAAGGTCCGATTCCAGGTCCATGTGGTTCCGCTCTAGGTAAAAGGAATCTGGACCAGCTAGGCAGGGAATGAATTTCTCCAAGTTTTCTTCTGGATACAGCTGAGATAGCTAAAGGTGGAGGATATTACAAAGACTTAAGTGAAAAGAAGACCCATCTGAGGCGCAGCAATTCATGACATCCAATCAATTAATTTTGAAAAACGCCACTGAACAAAGTTACAGACAGGGACAGAACATTTCTCTGGCTTGAAGCACTTCTCAGATCCCCTTTACCTTTGAGACAAACTCAGTCACTTCAGAGGAAGATTTGGTTACCAACGTCACTGAAGAATCAGACCACAGGACCTTTGGAAGTAGAAAGCATTCGGTTTTAGTAACTTGCAGTCAAGGATATAAGTTTGGTTCCAAAAGATCAATTATTAGTACCAAAACGTCCCTTAAAGCCTGCAAGAAAGTTTGTAACATGCGATCCCAATAAGGAAAACTTTGTTTTGTGCACAATTTGACTATCACCCAGTCCTCCCTCGCTGCCTGATTGCTGTTATTTTACTTCAGAACTCTTCTCGGTGCTTAAAAAAAAAAGCACTCGGGAGTTTACACAGCCACTGCATGCTGCAGACACTCAGCACTGAGGGACAGACTACTAAGTAATGGAAATTTTTGTATGATTATCACTATTGTTAAAGAAAACAGCTGCTTTGTAGAATCTGATGGACAATGTGAACAGCTCCCCGCAGCACAACAGTCTCTATTTATAATTAATCAACTCCAGATGCCATGCAGACATGAAGGTGGCAGCAAATCACCCCAAGGGGAAAAAAACCAAAACAAAACAAAACCAACAAACCTTAGAATTACAGGATCCCAAAATCCCAGCACAGTGGGAGTTGGAAGGGACCTTTGAGGATCATCTAGTTCAACCTCCCTAGTTGCCCACAGCAAATTGCCCAGGATCACAACAACCAGGTGGGCTTGGAAGCTCTCCAGAGCAGACTCCCCAATCTCTTTGGGCAGCCGGCTCAAGGGCTCTGGCAACGTCACAGCAAAGAGTTTCTTCCTCCTGGTCAGGCTGAACCTCCTGAGTTCCAGCTTGTGCCTGTTGCCCCTTGTCCTGTTGCTGGGAACCACTCAGAATACTCTGGTTTTATCTTTTCACCCTCCACCCTTTAGCTCTTGTTGAGCATTGATCAGATCTCCTCTCAGGCTGCTCTTCTCCAGGCCACACAGTCCCAGGGCTCTCAGCCTTTGCTCCTCAGAGAGATGTTCCAGGCCCCTCAGAATATTACAGGCTCCACTGGACTTCTCCAGCAGACTCTTGACTCTGTTGGATCAGGGAGCCCAGAATTGCATTCAGTATTCCAGATGTGGCCTGACTAGGGCAGAGTAGAAGTGAGGGGAGCAGGTCCCTCAACCCACTGACTGCACTCTTCTTCATGCCCCCTGCAAGATCCTCAGCCTCTTTGACCACCAGGGCACATTGCTGGCTTATAGTCAACTTCTTGCCCACCAGGTCCTGCAGCTACTAGTCTAGCTAGACACCATTTTGTGCGAGCCCTGTTAAAAGGAAACAGTTCAACATCTCCTCCCATAGGCTTTCAGCATGAAGTCATTGCAATTCTTAGCTATGGAGGCATTTATTGGTTGCTAGATGATTAGTTTAACTGAGCCAAAAGTCAGGAACTATTGGCTTGAAGAATATTGACCCCAGACTGACCACTTGCAAGTCCCTTCAGGGTTAAACTCAAGGTGTTTGGATGGCACATGGATCTTCAGCAGATCTACAGCAGAACGAGCTGACTTGATGTGTTTAAGGAGCAGGAGGCCATCTTCTCACATGACACTAGTTTCAATGACAACTGAAAACATACACAAAGTTTTTCCAGCCATCAGAATGCTGCCAAAAAGACTGGTGAGAGGAGAGGATTTCAAAATACATTACATAATGGAGGAATTTCCTCTCTGCAGAGCTGTTATACAAAAAGCAAGAGGGTTGGCGGGGGGAGAATAGAAAAGAAGAAAACTTCAGTAGTTTCTGGTTTTACAAAGCTTGGAGGGTTTTTGTTTGTTTCTTTTAAAGAAACAATTTTTTTTAAAAGATTGATGAGAATTCAGAAAACAGAATAAATTTATCTTTCTAGTTTTGCAATAACCCAACAATTGCTGCGACTTAGGTTTTGCCAACTTCTAATTTTCAATCCTTAGAAAACAATCTTGTGAGCTGTAAGTGCAGGGAACAATGGCATGGCAAAGTGACACTGAAAACACTAAAGTGCTCTAACTGTTGACCTTCTTTCTATTCCCCAGCTCCTCAACAAAGCATTTAATAGTTTGGTTTCTAACCCACCAAACAGCTCTTGATTAACTCAGTTTGTTGTTCAAGTTACGAAGTTTCTAGTATTTATAGAAAAATGTGCACGATAAAAAGATGTTTCACAAAGTAATAAGCAACTGGAGTCCAGACAACTGCAAAATTAATCAAGATTCTTAAAACTCCTTGGGGGAAAAAAAATATTTGTAATATTAGTGCCATTTGGAATGGTGATGGGACTTGGAAACTTCAGAATCAAATCACGCAGAGGTTAACGCCATCGACATCACAAGATGCTGAACTGCTGCTCCCTTGCAGTTTTAAGCAGCAATTTCTGCTTTTTTTTTTTTTGGGTGAAAGTTGTAGATAATTGATATTCTGCTGTCCCTTTTCTTTCAGATTCTCCTTTTCTCACCAACTGTTTGGCTCCATTGCCTCATTAAGCAAAGCAAAGACATTTTCTGGGCTTTGCATTCTCAATTTTGGAAGACGTTGTCCCGACTAGACGGGAGGAAAGCAGTTTGTCACTCCCTTTGCCAGGGCCCTGAATCCAGTCTCCACTCTTCACACAAGGTTTGCAGAATGAAGTCATCCCTCCACAGAAACTCTGAACAATGCCCCAACCTCCAAAAGCTGCGTAAAAAAACAGGGAGAGGGCAGCCACTTCTCTTTGCAGCTTGTGGCTAACCACTCTCATTCCAAAGAAACTATTCTCACTTCCAGTTTGAATTAGTCTGGCTTCAATTTTCAGACAACGGTTCCTGTTGTGCCTTTTTTTCCTGCTGGGCTAACACCCCCTTTACTGTAAAATGTTTTCTTCCCTTGGAAAATGGTTTTATATGATATCCAAAGTCATCTTGCCCTCAAGTTCTTGAAGTCTCTCACTACATGGCCTTTTCCTCGAGCCTTGGCTAATTTCCATAGCTATTTTCTGCACTCTTCAACACCTTTTTTTTTAAGCCCAGCAATACCTGAACCATATGCCACAGCCTCACACTCCCCTCGAGGCTCAACACAGAGATAAATGACCAAGCTACCTCCTTCCTCGTATGTTCAGCAGTGCCCCAAGAGGCTACGTTTTCACCTCGCTAAATCCCAGCACAGTAGGAGCTGGAAAGGACATCTGGGGAGGTACAAGCTCCCTGCTACAGCAGGTTCACCCACAGCAGGTTGCTCAGGATCATGTCCAGGTGGGTTTTAAAATCCTCCATAGAAGGAGACTGGAGACAGTCCAAATTAAGGTTAATTTGTCCAGAATAACACTGGAATTCTTCCCAGCTTCTGCATTCTAGCACACAGGTAGCCAGGATATTTTCCCTTAAAATGTACTTTGCCATAGTTTGCTGCCTTAGAGTATTTCCTTTTGGCCTGTTTCCCACTTACCAGACAATCTCTGCATCATCCACAGATGTTCATCAACAACCACCTGACTATTTCCAAACCATTGATTAAAAAATTTGACTATCATCTATCCCAAAGGAGCTCCACTAAACCAATTTCTGGGATCTAACAATAAAGTTTGAGAGCTTCTTTAATCCTCCCTAAGCATCAACCTCCCCTTCTGCCACAGTAAAACCAAACCCCAATCACCAAAACATACCTCAAAGGAATATTCCACATTTCTTTCATTCTTCTTCTGTGCCAGTCCCTTTAATTCCACTTTTTCAACACTCACTACAAGAAAAAAAACATAAACAAAGAGATAAGAAGAATGAGGAGAATATTGTTAAATGCATGTCAGAGTGATGACTCCTTGGCAGCACCAGGACTTGCTTTGAGAATAGGTGGTGACCTGTGGTGGTGCTTCAGGTGCACAGCTGAGGCTGACCTCACTCAGCAAGGTTGTTATTGCTGCTCCATCATGCTTTCAATTCTAGCTTTAGCAAAACTTCCTTTCAACCAAAATCCCAACACCACACTTAAATGCAAAGTTCTTCACTTCCTCATGGCCTTACCATATCACTCATCAACCCTAGACAAACATGCACGGCTTGAGCTTAAGAACACCAAGTAAGAAATTCCATCATCCCTCTGAGGGAAAACTGGTGCTTAAGAGAAACACAGATGGGCAAAAGTCTCCATGTTTTCAGGGGCTGAGTTTGCAAGGAGCTCAGTGTGGTTTTATTGCTGTGTTGACATCACGCCGCCTCCTCGACTGCAGCTTCATGGAAAATTTCAGCCTCAATGACTGCAGTTGGAGTAAGCTGTAAGGAAAACCAGGATCTTACTGTGGAAAGGGCTGAGTAACAGCACAGGTCACTGCTTCCATCTTGGCATGTGATATGTTGCCTTTAAAGACAGGATCTTATGCATCAGATCTTTGCTGTGCTAAAATCTCGGAGACTCTTATTTCCCAGCACACAGGGATCACAAGTTCCACTGTGCTATATTTTGTGAAGGTTATTTTACTGACTTTCTCCTGTAATCATCTCCTGCCTTTTGACTGCATGCACAGCGACATACACACAATTTCTCTTCTAGAAAGCCCATGGACACCAGCTGAAAAACTCAAAAACGGTTCAGAGGTTCTCTTGCCACTACCACAGGACATTTATGGAGGAGAATCCAGGGCACCCTTCCTCGTGATCACAGTTGAAATGTACTGACTATTGATTGGAATGGCATGCTCTTTAGAATTAGAAAGAACTTGTAAAGTGGATATTGAGGGGGCGAGCACCACAGCTGAAGGATGAGCAAATTAACTTGTAGGAAGCCATGTGTCAAACGCTGCACCATCTGTTTTTGGAGGAGGACAAAGAAAGTCAGAGAGACAGAGCAAGTGTTACATCACATCTGTCATTCAGAGCAAATCCAGTGTCACTTGATTAAAGCTGTTCTTATTGTTGGCCTTTCTATGGCATTCAAATACCATCCAATATAGGTTGGACTGGATGATCTTGGAGATCTCTTCCAACCTGGCCTATCCTATCCTATCCTATCCTATCCTATCCTATCCTATCCTATCCTATCCTATCCTATCCTATCCTATCCTATCCTATCCTATCCTATCCTATCCTATCCTATCCTATCCCATCCTATCCTATCCTATCCTCTTCACCTATTCACCATCCCTCTCCAGCAAGTCAATCAAAAAGAACATTAAAAAGCCCTACTTCTGTTTTACTATGTGGGTTAATAATAAACCATAAATCACCTTGAGGATTTTGTTTTGCTGACCTTTCCACGCTAGAGTTCTGCTCTGAACTTGTCCAGTTAATAACATCCGCTGCCATGAATTTATCCTCTGGAAAATGACTGCAATTAACAAAGGAACCATCAGGTAAACGTTTCTGCACTGACTGCAGGGATCCTGAACTGAATCTTGGAAGATTAGGAGTGTTCTGTGGCATGAAATATACTTCATTGTGCAGCAGCAATATGCTCCCAGGGTCATCTTACTGGGTTATTTATAATAGTATACAATCAGTACCCAAATCACTCCACTAATTTCCTCCCAACTAGCTAATACTATGAAAAATATCACCTGTCTTAAAAAAATCTGAGAGTTCTAGTTTAATTTGGTCAGTTGTATGGTTTTGTCACATAGCATTTCACACACTCCTCATATTCACAGAATTAGCCGGGTTGGAAGAGACCTCCAAGCTCATCCAGTCCAACCTATCACCCAGCCCTCGCCAATGGCACTAAGTGCCCCATCCAGGCTTTCCTTGAACACCTCCAGGGATGGTGACTTGACCACCTCCCTGGGCAGCCCATCCCAATGCCAATCACTCTCTCTGTGAAGAACTTCCTTCTAATATTCAGCCTATACCTCCCCTGGCACAACTTGCTTAACTTGTGATTAATTCTATTTTAAAATAACCTTTCTAAACCCACCCCAAAGCTTAACTTTGAATTAGCAATCAAACATAAAAAGCATCAGGAACAAAAAAGATGCTATCTACCAACCAGGAATAAGTGGATATTAAATTTGCCATCTAAAAAATTCTACAGGAAAAAAAAAATAGTTTTTTTTTTTGGNTGCCATGTTCAAGCTGGATGTTTACTCAAGATTCCAAAAAAAAAAAATAAAAAAAAAAAAAAAAAAATTTTTTTTTTTTGGGGGGGGGGGGGTGGTATTAACTCTACTCTCAAAAGCATTGGAAATTGCTCCAAAAGCTGACTCTATTCAATACCACTAGAAATGATTCTATGGCCAGAAAAACCTTTATAGGGAATTAAGGACATATGATACTGTTGTCTTTTCAGGATGCTGAATTCAGCAAAACTCAAGTTTCCCAACCCAGGGGATGAAAAAAAAAATAAAGGTAGCTAATGTTTCTAAATCAGGAGATAGCCAGAGCAAGCTCATTTGCACTACTTTAAATCTGAGCTTTAGATCTGGAACTAATCAATGGGAATTTATCCACAAGTAGCCTAGCTACATTCTCCACGTCAGGCTTTGTTGTTGTCATGGGGCAGGTTGGTAGTGTATCAGTCAGGATACAAGGTCTCAGAGACAAACCCTTCTGTTTGCTCCTCTCTCCAGCACTTCCCCATGAAATGATCCAAGAGAAGTGTGTTATCTATGTGTAGATGTCTCCCTCACTGCTGCAGTGGCACAGAAGACTTTTGTTTTGGAAATTTATCCACAACAGAGAAGTCCTATGAAGAGTGACTGAGAAACTGAGATTGTTTAGAAAAAAAAGGAGGCTAAGGGGAGACCTTCTGGCTCTCTGCACTTCCCTGAAAGGAGGCTGGAGCTAGGTGGGGGTTGGTCTCTTCTCTCAAGGAGCAAGCAATAGCATAAGAGATAATGCCCTCAAGTTGCACCAGGGGAGGTTTAGGTTTGAAATGAGAAACAATTTCTTTCCCCTTGGCAGTTATCAGGGCCTGGACCAGGCTGCCCAGGGCAGCAGAGGAGTCACCATCCCAGGAGGGATTGTTAAAGCTGCATTGATACCATGCTGAGAGAGATGGTTTAGTGGTGGCCTGGCAGTGCTGGGTTAACAGCAGGACTTGATCATCTTAAATGACTTTTCCAACCAAAAATTAATCTGTTATTCTACAATTATCTGGGAAATTACGGCAGGGAAACGAAACAGTAGGGTGAGATCACAAACAACATATGAAAGGAGTAGAGGAATACAAAGGAGGTTTGTGGAATTTGAGCACTGTGCAAGAGGCTCCCATCAAGACTGTGGCACTCTGGCACTAGCATCCTGTGGCACCATTCAGAATAGGGCAGAGCACTGGGACATACCCACACAACCCCAAGCATGCCCTTGCAGTTACTAGGAATCAGATTCTCCAGTAGCTGAACCTTTGGTCTTTTGCTGAACTTTACTTTGGAAGGGCAGCAGACAGCATGAAACCATCTTCGTTCGCTCAGATTTTCTGTGATCAAATTCCCTAAGTGTTTGGTTGGGGTTTTTTATTACTTTTTGCTGTTCATTTTTAATCACAAAAGAGACACAGTCTTTATGTAGCTTTCAATTGTCCATAGAGTTGTATCAAGTAAAGAGGCTTGCATTTGAAATCCTGCAGCAGAGAGGCAGAAATCACACGCACTAAAAGAACTAAGTCATCTTTTCTCCTTTTCAAACAGCGTCTTCTTTAAACTCACTGTTTCAAAACATCCAAATAAAACAGATGCAGTGTGTTTGAAGATGTTTTATTTAGTTCTGTTTTCCTAGCCATTTGGCTGCTGTTAGTGCATTTGTCATCTGGTAAGTTGAGTGCTTCTGCGAAGGCACAGACAACTCCTTTCCCTTCTTCACCATCAGGTATTACAGCCTCTAGCCTTCCTGCTGCCAGCCCTTGATCAGCCTCTCCTTCTGAAGGAGTAGAATCCTGGGCCACTTCTTCCCAAGCTATCAGCAGCTACATGAAGTGAAAGATCAATGCAAACTTTTCAGGACTAGCCATACCTGGCAGGCTAAGGTCAGGGTGAAACACAGCCACGTGGGCAAGAGAAGAAAAAAAAAAAAATCATTATTTTTGGAAGCCACATTTGTTAGGTTGTGTTTCATCCAACTCCTTTTTTTCCAAATCCTGGATCAAGGCCCTGTTAACTAGCAAAAAGATGAGACAGCTCAAGGTCTCAATCCATATTAAGAACTCTCTATCAGTATCATTTGTGTAAGTCGGTTTTTCCTTTGATTTCATCAATAGCTTTACACAGCACTTTTAAAAACAGTTTTCTTTATCAAAAGAAAACATACAGCAGTCTACAGCATTTATTTTTGTTCAACACTAGGTGAAAACTAGAGATAAGACTGCAAGCCAAGAGTGCATCACGAGAACTGAGCAACTGGGTTGAAGTGAATGACATTGAAATTACCAGAAAGAATTTATCACATCCAAGTCTGAAAGAGTAATTTCTACTCCAGACCTAGCTAGTCATCTTCCTCTTTATTAAATCACTGTATGCAGGCTCAGTCTCTGTGGCATGCAGCAGGGAAATGTTGTTCTTCTAGCTTTCAGGTGGTAAAATTTGAGCATCATGAATTTGTACAGCTCTTGGGATGGCACTTGGCAGAAAAGCAGAAATGCCAGTTTATTTGCAAGCAGGGGAAAAAAAAAAAAAAAAAGTAAGTTAAAATCCTTTAGTTCATGTTATACAGATGGCCAAGTACATAATTCATAAACTGATGCTTCTGGATGTGAAGATTTATCAGTTTCCATTCATGAAACGGTGCCTTTACAGAAGCAAGCAGTCAAACGTAATTACAGCAGCTGGATTTTTGCTGAAGAGCTCTACCTCACCAAAAAAAAAAAAAAAAGGAACTAATAAATTACTTTCCATATCCTTGTTTACACAGAAGTGGTAACGAAAAATGCAATACTGAGACTTTCACATGCCATCATCTCTTGTTTTGCTAAAAGAAAGCCTTCCAAAGCAGCATTATTCAATTACTGCCCTCCATTAGACAGCAGAAGGTAATCCCAAGTGACTGAACAAAAACTGGAAACAAAAACCCACAAAATCTCCTCGCTCAACCCTCAAACCCATCAGTATTTACATTCCCATACATACAGGGAAGAGAGAGGGAAAAATAGAAGGAATGGCTCATTTGCTAGCTGCAGAGCTTATTTATGGCAACCAAGCACATGAAACCACAAGTTGGGGGAGGATATTCTGCTTGGTTTGGGTTTTTCTTCTTTAAACAAAGAGGTCAACTGATCTATTGATCTGAAAACTGCTTAGAAGTAGCAGCTTAAGAGAAGGGGTTTTGCCTGTTTTTCAGAAAGCAGGAAGCTTTCTGATCTTCTTGAAGCTTTTCATCTAGGCTGTGATGCAGAATAAAAAACAAAACACTTAAGATACACTTTTCTTACAGCAAACACTGATCCTTTTCACGAGCATACAAGACTAAGTTTTATCATCAACTGCATTTACTTCCTTAGCCTCCTGCTTCTCAAAATTTAAATTATTCATTAAGTGGAAATACTGGAGGCCTGAAGAAAACTCACAAATATTAGTTTTTCACAGCACATAGAGAAATGTTTGGCCAGAGTCAGTAAGATTAACAGATCAGTGAGAAATGAGATCTAAATAACTCAGGTATTGATCAGCATCTTTCTGGTTGCCAAGAACTCTGCTAATGATACATCCTGTGACCTTAAAACACGTCTCATGTTTTAATAAATAAACTCCTTTCAATAAAGCAGAGCTACAATAACTTGTAAATTTTGTTATTACAGCCAAGAGCTGGCCCTGTTGATCTGTCCACAAATCTTCAGAGGGAGACTGAGGAAGATTTCACGGGAAGAGTATGCCTTCAAGTCTTAATTTGAACCTTCCACATTTGTACCTAACAGGTTCTGAATCACTAAGTACTAAGAGGATGAGGCTGAAACCATTCAATTTGAACTATGCTCCATTCAACACCTAGCAAAGCCACACCTTGGATAGTTTCATGACACATTAACTCAGACTATTCCTTTTCAGAGACATCCAATCTGCATCGAAAAATTGATGGGCCGGCATCCAAATCGTGGAGTAACAAGAGATGCTGCCTGCTATGTAGTGGCTGTGCTTACAGGAACTGTGCTCCTAGGGAGGGAAAGAACATGAAAAGGCAGGATGTACAAAGTATGCTTAAATTTTAAGTGCATCAAACAATTAAGAAGCATCAGAGGTGAATTTAACTTGAGTGACACGTGCCTATCGCTCAGCTACGAGCTTGTCTGCCTGTAGCTATTCCAGAGGGGAACAAAAAGCTCCCACACAAAAGCATCAAGAACTTTTTAGAGGATTTTCTTAAAAGCTAGGGAAAACAGGTGAAGAAATAAATATTTCTTTTGGAAAGTGGCCTTATTTCATCACTGGAAAGAGTCAACTGTGAGAAAGGATAAAGCAATTCTCTCTACACTTCACTACATGGAGTCGTCATGCAAGAATGACCTTTCACTATGGTATTAGTAGTGAAGAGAAATGACATCTCCTTCCCAGAACTCTCCAGATACAGTAGGGTGATTTATTAAGATATTAAGCTGTTTTCACATATTACAGTGGTTATGGATGGAGACAACATCGCGTCAAGAGGTGTAATTGGGACACTTCAGCGATCCCCAAACCTTTATGTAAATATAAAGCTGCTGCTTGCTAAGAAATATTTAAACTGAACCAAAAGTTAGACTGCATTTACCCCTGCTCCTTCCAAAAAAAGGACAGAACAATTGTGGCTGATATGAAAGCACAGTAAGATCCTGGCTTAGTCTCCCCACATCAAACACCTTCAAAACACTCCATGAAGCCTGGCCCATCCAGAACATCAAAGCCTGTGTTCCAGGGAGAAGAACACTACAGTGTCTTCAAAACTTAGTGATGACCCCAGCAGTACAAAAATAATTGAAACACTCTTTAAAGAAGTCATACATTCACTCAAGTCTCCAAATAGAGCAGTTACTTCCTCATTACCAAATCCTTCAAACCACATATCCTTCAGGAACCAATTCTGCCTGGATAATGCAAATCCAGGAGACAAGACTAATGATGATCACAGCTTTTATTTGGACAAAAGAGGGGGAAATTAGCAAGAGACAAAAAAGGGCTTCTACTTCCCACTTGTTCCTGTGACAGACAGAGTATCTATCATAGTACATGACCCAGGAACTACTGGCCAGCAGTTATTGAGCATGTCACATCTGCATTGCCACTTTTTGGCCTTTGTCCTAAAGAACCACACACTTCTTCTGAAAGGTTAAGCGCTAAGCTAATTTTCTCTTTGTAAAACAGATGACTTCGTGGAGAAAAGAGGATTGAAGTTTAAAATATGTTAGACTTGTCAGGAGGCAGCTCAGCCTGCAACAGTCCACTGTCCAGTTTTCTGCTGGTATCTCTTAAGGATCCAAAGTAGAAAAGCAGACAGAAGCTTTTGCATGGTGTCTGCTCAAAAAGGAAGCTACAGCTAGGGAAAAAAAAAACAAACCCACAGAACAGTTTTATTAGTTAATGAGAAAGTCTTCTGGCTGGCTGCTGCCTCTACAAACACACAGGAAGACCCTGGAAATTAAAGCTTCATGAGCATAATGAAAAATCTCTGTCAGCAGCAACATTAGCAGAAGAAACGCTCTCAGAATTGCCATTTTTCCTTTGTAAGAAATAAAAGGTTTCTTCCAATTTAGAGAATATTTAAGATCAGGAGCAACGCATACAACACGAGCTGAAGTGACAAGTTTAATCCTGCTTTAATTTAAAAAAGCAAGACGGAAAACTATGAACTGCAATATTCCACAGGAAATAATTACACAGCTTTTTAAAAGATCAAGGACATTAGCTTACTTTTGGCAGCACATAGGAAGCAATAACATGCTGGGATTGTATCACTCGCCTCCAATCAAACCAGTAGTTTTCATGTTCCTGCTATTTCCTCACTTTGGCTTATTTAACTTGCCAACTAAGTGACCTTTTTTTCCTGTTTCTGCAGAAGAGACAGATATTGAAATGCCTTTATATCTTAGCTTGTTAAGGTTTTCATTGAATTCATGCATTGTTTTGAGTAATACTGAATGATACTGTCAGCACTTTAGCCACCCACAAAAAGCCCATCAAACCTAAAGATTGGTTTTGCAACTTCGCTGGATTCAAACGCTTAAATAAAACCAAAAAGCTGCACTGAGAAGACTCCCATCTGGACAGGAAAATGTAAAACCCTGCAGAATAAGTCAGCTGCTTAAAAAAAAAACCAACAAAAAAAACCCCCAACAAACCCTAGATACAGCTTCAGACACTAAGTTGAAGGTTTTTCTTATCCAAGACTTCAGGCCAAGAGTACTGACTTCTGCGTTACTGCTGCTGATCTGCCTGCCACTGCCACTGAATGGGCAAGAAACGCCAGAGAAAAAGCTTTTACAGAATAAATTATCCAGAAAGGGCTGCTGTATGGGACATACTTGAGTAAGGCAGTGAAGCTGTTACCAAATCTGAGCGCTAACACATGTCACTAAACAGCTGCTGTGCCTCAAAACATATACTGACCAAGGATATGCTGCTGAAATGTATATTGTAATGCTCTGGGCAGAAAAAGAGCACTGTGATAGAGCCAGGAAAGGCTGCAGGGACTTGGTAAAAGATAAAACATATTCTCTAATTCCAGTAGCTCTAATTAAGCAAACCCAACAGAATCCCAGGATCATACAGGCTGGAAGTGACTTCTGGAGATCATCTAGTCCAATCCCCCTGCAGCAGCTTGCCCAAGATCTCAATGCTGAGGTGGGTTTGGAGTCTCTCCAGAGGAGGAGGCTCCACAATCTCCCTAGGCTCCAGCACCTTCACAGCAAATAATTTTTTTCCTTATGTTCAGATGGAACCTCTTAGGTTCCAGTTTGTGCCCACTGCCCCTTGCCCTATCGCTGGGCATCCCTGAAAAGAGTCTGTCCCCATGCTCTTACCCCTGCTCTCCACTTTAGCTCTTGCTGAGCATTGATCAGATCCCCTCTCAGGCTGCTCTTCTCCAGGCTAAACAGCTCCAGGTCTCTCAGCCTTTCCTCCTCACAGAGATGCTCCAGGCCCCTCAGCATCTTCATAGATACATCTCTCTAATGCCAGGCAGAATATATCCAGATGAGAAGCCTTAACTGTGCTTTTGAACACCATGGAAACACTTTGCCATTTTCAAGCACAATTTTAGGTAAACACCTCCAACACCGAAGGCTTAAAGGTACCATACAGCCAATTGAGAGGCACCAGTCAGATGAAGCATATGCTCAGATTTTGCTGCTTGGGGGCCGGGGGACTGCTTGGTTTTCTAAAAGAATTTAATTTGTCAAATATATTTGCTGCCTAATTCCCCAAGCTGGCTAATTCTCCCATGCAACTGCAGCTAATTAACTATTTTCATACAACTGAGCAAAGCACGTGTTAAGATCTGAATGCAGCTGTGTACTCCATTTGCTCAGAAATCTGGCCCAATGACTCATCTTCCTTCTCTGGTTTAACCGGAGTAGACTTCTCCCAGAGGAGCACAGCTCAGTTTGAGAAGCACTCCTGCCAAAGTGACCGTAAGCCCCAACTCTCAGTTCCAAGACAGCTTCAGGAACCACAGATATACATTCTTGTGTAGGCAATTAAAACAAGCAGGCTGCCTGTATCTAATTACACAGCTCGAGCTAGTAAAAATATCTTTGCAATCAGGAGAAACGTTCAGCTCTGTACAGAAATACTTTTACTCAGCGGGTAAGTAACACGCAGTTGTATATTTAGGCTGGTTTTATCTGATCCAGTGATTATTTTATTTACTGTGCCCAGATAACTTTTAAACCAAATATTTGCTTTGCTTCTTATCTCAGAGGGAAGCTTAGCTCATCCTAGAGAAGTCTCAGGCTTCCCTAGGAAAAGATTTTTCCCCGGCATGCAATACACCGAACCCTCACAAACTCAGATGATTAGTTCCAATCTCAGATGATTAGCTCCAATCTAAACCCTACGTTCACATTAAAAACAAACAAAAAAAAAAAAAAAAGAAATGCAAAGTCAGTTTTCCATGGAAAACACTCTTGCTAGTGTAGGCCCTTTGCCTAACCACAGGTTTTCTGCTCAAGTTTACCAAACCCCAGAAAACCCAGGTTTCATTAAATCCCACACGCAGAACCATAAAAAGGCCAGAAAAGACCTTTCAAACTAAGTCCAACCATTAACCCAATACCATCAATCTTACTGCTAAGCCATGTCCTCCAGCACCACATCAACATGTCTTTTATGTCCTTCTAGGGATGGGGACTCCACCGCTGCCCTGGGCAGCCTGTTCTGGCGCTTGAGAGTGATTTCAAGAAAGATTTTTTTTTTCCCCCCCTCATGCCCAACCTAAACCTCCCCTGGTGCAACTTGAGGCTGCTTCCTCTTGTCCTGGCCACTTGCTGCTTGGGAGAACAAACCAACCCCCACCTCTCTACAGCACTCCCAGAGAAAACAAACCCAGAGCAGATGAAGCCTTTGAAGTTCCTATGCCTGCATAGAACAGGCACTGAGCTTAGAAAGAAAACAAAACCTCAGCAACACACCCTGAAAGGAAACCATATGGAGAAAATGTGACATAGTCAGGTAGTCACCACAGCTGGGAGTCTGTGATGACATGTGCTTTGAAGTTTTGAGCACTGTCCTAAACACAGATGGACAAATCTACTCTCACACCTACCTGCCTACCAGTGAAATAGTGCAAAATGTTGCCCTTGAGGGAAGTGTGAACTAACAAGCCATCTCTTCCAGATGGATGAGGAAAATGGAAACTGAATTAAGGTTGCTGAACACTGGCTAGTTTGCCCTCACATCACACTAGATTTTATTGACCTAAGTCTTTCAGGTCCCACTTAGCTAATTATACTCAACAGCTTATTAAGAAAACTCGTTGCATAAAACTAATGGCAGTTGTAATCGATCTCACAACCAATGAAGATTTATTTACCCGGGACCACTAAGCCCGAAGTCACCAAGCCAGGACCCCAACACTACGTGTATCTATACATTAATTATAGGTATAATACAAAGCTACGTTGCTTTGGGTTTTGTTTTCCGCAGCAGAGTCTTGCCCAGACCGTGGGCTGCAGCATGTAACCATACACCAGCATGGACAGACTCTGTCAGTCCGACGATAAGGCAGCAGCTGCTCAGCCAGCATGCCCTGGCTTGAAGGGCAATCTGCTGATAAAACACCAGAGAGTGCAGATAGAGTGGCTGGCTGCTGCGAAGCCTGGCTGAAGGATTGCTACTGCCTTCGAAGTTTCCAACTCCAAAGCAAAAATACAGCAGAAAGGCAGCCCAGACAGCCTACCGTGTCCTGGGCTGCATTAAGAGCAGCGCTGCCAGCAGGGCAAGGGAGAGGATTCTGCCCCTTTACTCTGCTCTCATCAGACCCCACCTGGAGTGCTGTGTGCAGTTCTGGAGCCCCCAGCACAAGAAGGACATGGAACTGTTGGAGGGAATCCAGAAGGGGGCCGCGAAGATGACCAGAGGGCTGCAGCAGCTCTGCTATGACGACAGGCTACAAGAGTTGAGGCTTTTCAGCCTGGAGAAGAGAAGGCTTTGAGGAGACCTTATAGTAGCATTCCAGAATCTGAAGGGGGCCTATAGGAGGGCTGGGGAGGGACTATTCACAAGGCCTTGTAATGACAGGACGAGGGGGAATGGGTTTAAACTGGCAGAGGGGAGATTTAAAGGGGATGTTAGGAGGAAGTTCTTTCCAGTGAGGGTGGTGAGACACTTGAAACTGGTTGCCCAGGGAGGCTGTGGTTGCTCCCTCCCTGGAGATGTTCAAGGCCAGGTTGGCTGAGGCCTTCAGCGACCTGTTCTAGTGGGAGGTGTCCCTGCCTATGGCACAGAGGGGCTGGAACTGGATGATCTTTGAGGTCTCTTCCAACCTAAACCATTCTACGATTCTATGACTCTAAATGTGAGCTGCAAACTCAGAGGCAGATGAATGCATGCAGGCAGCCTTATGTGAAAGGCAGCTCCTCCAGAGCAGCATAGTTGAACGGTCGTGTAAAGAAGCACGTGCTGTTTTCTGCATTTTTGAGAACAGCATCAGCATCTTGAAACTCATGACTAAGGCTGCAACAACAAGCAAATGCGAGCGGGAAAGACCAAGTGGTTTTATAAGCAGCTTCAGGGCTTCTTCTCTAGAGAACTACGGCATGAAAACCCTTGTTAATAATGAAAAAAAAAAAAAAACCATCGACAATATTCTGTAAGCAGACTGTGTAAAAACAGCAGACTAAGGCCCTGATCTGCAATAGGCAAAACCTGAGTACATACAGTCTTGCCAAGAGCCACAAATGCATTCAAGAGCTTGCTTCACTGAGAAACAAATATCCCCCTGCACAGCCACTTCTGTGAAGTTCTCCTTTTGTTGGCAATTATGTCTTCCTACATTTTCAAGTCTCTGGTCTCAGGCTTTAATATTCTTGTTCCCTTTTATACTTTTGCTCTTTCATTCTGGATCCCAGACAAGATCTGAGCAGCAATTCAAAGAGGCTGAAAAAAAAAGAAGTTCTAATTCAGCATTTAAGCTTGTTTTGAGATACTGTACAATTATTAGATGACTGTTTCTGTAACACATCTATGAGGCAAATACAAGAGGGATGAGAAGGCCAAAGTAGATGTTATTAGGATTTGCCAAGGCAGTGAGAATGCCCGGGAACTGAAGGGAAAAAGAACAGAAACAAAACAAATCCCCATCAGCTGGCAACCCTCAGCCTTGCAGCTCTGAATCTCCACCCTTGCCACACTGGATTCTTCAGCATGCAGGACAGAAAGAAACAAAACACACTTCCAGCAAAACTCGAGTTTAAAGCTCTAGTTCCTCACCATCTTTTGCAATAACTATCAAATCCCTGAACTATTTAAACAACAGGGACAGGAAGGAACACAAACTCTGAGCTCCCTGAGCCACTAATATCTATTTCATACCTATTGTTTTTGCAGCCAAAGTTCACTTAAAGTCTTTCACAGTGCTGTTTATAAGAAAATAACATCTCAAAGGTTTGCAAACACAGTGGATCCAAGTGTACCCCTGCCGGAATGACACACATGGAGTAATTCATCCACACAAGTGGAAAACACGATAGAGATGATCACCTAAGGCACTGTAGTGCCTTATGGCATTTCCCTTCAGCTCTGTATATTAATGATGTAATTTTAGCAGGGCAATCCCTTTGAGTTACTGTTAAAAATAGCATCTGCACCGTACACTGATGAAATGCATCCACTCCAGGCAGTGAAGTAATGCAGCAAGTCCACAGGCTACTGTTTTTTACCCAGGGAGATAAAAGAACAAAGTCAGAAAGCAAATGGAACCTTAACCTTTCACCTTAGCATTGCCCTGCACCTAAGAAATAAAATTTCCTTTAATCAAAACAGCTGTTTTGCATAATTACAGCCTATGACTTGGCAGCATGAAAGAGCAAGAGAAAAATGAAATGAGGAATGAAACCTAACAAAGGCCCTCAACAACGCCAAAGCTGACTGCTTGCTCCTCTGTGTGTGCACCACACTGTAGCAGATACAGCACATGGATCAGAGCCACTGCTCCCTACTGCAGCAACATCTCTGGCAGCACTGCCAGCAAACGCATGAGAGGACTACCAGATACCCTGATCCATGCAGGTTTGGGGCAGTACAACCCCTTCATCTCCCAGTTTCCATTATCTGCAACCCCAAAATTCCCCATAATAGGGATGAAAGGAACCTTTAGAGAGTGTCTAGTCCAACTCCTGTGCTAAAGCAGGGTCACCTACAGCAGGCTGCCCAAGATCACAATGTCCAGGTGATTTTTGAAACCTCTCCAGAGAGGCAGACTCCACAACCCTGGTCAGCCTGCTCCAGGGTGCCAGCACCCTCACAGCAAAGAAATCTGTCCTCCTATTCTGATGGAACCTCCTGGTTTGTGGTTGTTGTCCCTTTTCCACTGGGCACCGCTGGTAAGTCTGGCCTCATTCCCCTTGCACCTCAACCTTTAGCTCTTGCTGAGAATTGATCAGATCCCCTCTTGGGCTGCTCTTCTCCACATTAAGAGCCCCACAACTCTCAGTCTTCCCCCCTCCACAGATCTGCTCCAGTCCCCCAAATATCCAATCCCCAAATGAGATTTTATTCTCAACTTCTTAGCATCAACCCACGAACAGCTCTAGCTGCTTTCATTAACCATACAGCTGGCAAATCTCTTAATCCAGGTCTCAATATCTGGCTCCACTCTGGCATTTTTCAACAGATGCAGTTTATGAAAACTCCATTAAGGCTGCATTAAACAGAAGAATCCAACTTCCTTTAAACAACTCCAAGGAAAACTGACTCAGGACAATTTTGCTGCTTTGACTGTTCCCAGCTTCTTTCCTTCTTCATTTTAATTTATTTATAATTAATTCAGTGCTAATAGCACCATTTTCTTGTTTGCTTATTAGCAACAGGAGACACAAATTAGTGATGGCACACACAGAGGTTATATTTGAAATGAAGTAAAACAAAGGGGAGGAACTTGCTTCTGCTTACACAGAATGACCAAAGAGCCTTTCTGATCATCCATTAGAAAGACCCAAATGTTTTGCCACAAACCTGAGTTTTCTCTCTCAGCAAGCTATACCAAAATTAAGCTAGCCATGATATGAAGTGAGAGCTACCTTAGCTTGATGGATAGGTAAACAAGATTCTACAGTACATCACTGCACTCACAGCCCAGACCCAAGAACCTCCTGGGCTGATCTCCAGCAGCATGGGCAGCAGATGGAAGGAAGGAATTCTGTCCTGCTGAGATGCCACCTGCAGTGCTGGGTTCAGCTCTGCAGTCCTCAGCACACGACAGACATGGACCTGTTTGAGCAGGGCCAGAGTAGGCTACAGCAATGATGTGAGGGCTTGAAGAGGCTGAGAGAGTTGGGGGTTGTTCTGCTGGGAGAAGGCTCCAGAGACCTTCTTGTGGCCTTTCACTACTTAAAAAGGGGTTGATGAGAAAGATGACAGACTCTTCAGCAGGGCCTGTTGGGACAGGACAAAAGGTGATGGGTTTAAAGGAAAAAGGGGAGATTTAGACTAGTTAAAGTTGGCCCAGGTTGCCCAGAGAGGTGGGAGATGCTCCACCCCTGGAACTGCTCCAGCTCAGGTTCTCTGGGGCTCTGAATAACCTGCTCTAGTTGCAGATGTCCCTGCTGCTTCAGGGGCACTGCACTAGGTGACCGTGATAGGTCCCTTCCAACCTACAGCATTCTGTGATTCCAGTCTATGACAAAGGAAGCCAAATCTTGAACATCAGAATCAGTACTTCATGCACTGTGATCATTAAAGAACACAAGGCACTGCTTCCTTCCCAGTTTTAATCTCCAGTCTGGGGAAAAGAAAAGAAAAAAAACAACAGTATCATCACCCACTGCCTTTTGACCTGGTAATCAAGGCTAGCATCAGCTGAGAGTCAAAGAGCAGGAGAACACTTTAAAAGCCACGACTAATTTCCTCCCCTCCAACTGCACATGTCCTGCAGTTAAGAGTTACCATTTGCAGAAGATCTCCCTCACTTTCATTATTACATTTGTTGTTTCTTCTTTGCAGTCCATCTGTTCCCCCGTGCCAGATACTGAATGTGAGAAACCATCATCACTTCCATGGAAATGAAGTGTTGTCATTTACTAAATAAGGTCACTTCCAGATTAGAAAGGAGGGAAATGGAGCAAAGAAATATTTGCTGTAGTAGTAGGAGAAGCAAAGAATTGCTGGCAAAGTAAACAACTTATTTTTTTATGATATGTTCTCATCCTTCCTCTCCACCCACCTCCTCATTTTCAAACCAGACCAGTATGTCACGCCAGTGCTCAGTACTAAGGTGACTGCATCTCCTCCTGTGACTTACTGCTCTACTTGAAACCAAAAAATTATTGTTTCCTATTCCAAATATCACCCATTTCTCTAATGTCTGGTATCTTTTCCCTGCTGTACCAAATTTTTTTTTTTAAACTACCAGCCTCTCAGCTTGCAGAGAAAAGCCCCACTGTGGGATTCCTAATCCTGACATCAAAAGTCAAGCAAAAAAACCCTAAGATCAAGTTCTCATGAATTTTCAGGTTGCGATGCAAAAACCTGTGAGGAGTATTTCTAACTTGTACATGCAAGCACCTGTAAAACCTCCAGCCACCTATTGATCAAATTATTATGCTTTAAGCCTGTCACCCTGAAGAAGTCACCTTTTGGAGAAAAGAAAACAGAAGTGCAGGAAAACAAAATGCCTGCTTCTGAAAATGGGGGATTTAACAACAAAGAGGGATGGGAATGGAAAGAACATCTACCAGCGAGCAACTAACCAGCTATAAAAGCTTTTTAGGCACACCACACACAGGAAGATTGCTATTTAGTCATTAGTATGCTTGTGACAGCATGTACAAGAGGCAAGGACATGATAGTTTTCTAGGAACACAAGTGAATCACTCCTATTTTCTTCTTTAAAGTGGTATTTGTCCAATTTAGTTCAGGGGAAGCATACGCAAGCCATTTATTTTAAACTCCTGTATCCCTCTGCTCAACATGGCAGTGAAATGGGTTATTTCAAACCAGACATTTCCAGATGTTAGAGGGGGTTATGCTCTGAACAGCTGAGCATTTCTGAACATTTCACACATCCCCTCCTCAATCTTCAAGCAGCAGATGCCTAAGTGTCCAGCCCCAGTGAGCCATTTGCCATCGAGTTAGAGCAGGAATTGTGAGGAGGCAATCTCTGTTCACCTTTGTTTCCTCTTCAAGTCCTGCATGATAGGGTCTTCCAGCCTTCACTAAGTTTTTAAATTTCAAATTTCCTCCCCTGCCTTCATAAAGAGATTTTCTGCAGGTTTAAGCATTAGTTCCACCAAGCTGTACACACCAGGTGAAGTTTCCACAACTCATTTTATTCTCTGCTACAGATTTGCAGAGGGTGAGCTGCGTAAAGCCATTATCTGAAGATCTGAGAAAACACTAGTTTTGCTCATTTAATGCAATTTTAATTAAAAGCTGAAGCTGCTAATGTTGTTTCCATTACTGGCAGAAGGTCATGCTATTGCTTCCATAGCTGTTGAAGAGATGGCTACTAATTTCATCTGCATTAACAACTAATGTGCTACAACCAATGTGCCATCACTTCCAGGATTTAAGGCAGGAACTGGCAATAAAAGAGAATCCTTCTAAGCACGTGCATCCCTAAGTGTTGCCTCTTGTACTTCTGAAGAGCCACGGAAAAAGGCAAATTGTATTAAATATTAATTTGTCTCACATTAGATGCTGGATCAGGAATCCGCCTGAGGAGGTAAACTCCTTGGCATGGCTCAATTTGTTCATCATGTCCAACCTAAACCTCCCCTGCTACAGCTTAAGACCATTTTCCTATCTTGTTGCTTATTCCTTAAGAAACCAAGCTTCATTTGGTTTCAGCCTCCTTTCAGGGAGTTGGAAAGAGTCAGGTTTCCCCCTCAACCTCCAGGCTAAGCCACCCTGGTCCTCTCCACTGTTCCTCACAAGACCTGTGCTCCAAACCCCAAACATACTAAAAACTCAATTAGACAATTAAGTCTGCCTAGAGGAAATGTACATTATGAAGTGTCCTGTCGTGAAGTCAGACAAGAGCCACTAGTAAATACAGATAGCAAGAAGTCAACTCCTTGCAGCTCTTGGCTAAGGGGTAGACATTTTAACCATGTGAAAATCCAGCAAACCACACAGACCTGCCCTCAGGAAGCAATCTGGGCTTCAGTAAGAAGGACCTTTAAGTATGTGCACAGAAAGGTTATGACAGTTCTTGCATGAGGAGGCAGATCAAAGCCTACTTCTCATTCATTGGAATCCTCATGCTGCTCTCCCCTCCTCTCCCTTTGTATCTTCGTCATGGCAATCCCAGATCTCTCCTGCCAAGTCCTCTTGTGGGGAGAGGGACGTAACAAGGATGACAAAGACATACTGATTCCAACCTCTGAAGGGTACAAGTTTGCTTATTAACAGTTAACAACATAAATTTGCCAGAGTCCAAGTGACCCCAGGAGTGCGGAACTCTACTCCCAGCTCTGCAAGGGATGAGCTTAGCCTGGCCTCTGGCTGCGGGGACAAAGCAGCCTTCTATATCTGCCTGCATGAGCACAGCATACATCTGCATGATCAAGAATAAAAACAAATCACCTCAGTTTTTCACTAACTAAAACCCCCACGAGTTTTGCCTTTATTGCAAAGTTAAGCCTCCGACCTTGACTGAACCCCAACTCCTACTGCCGATGTTCAAGCTGCATGACTTAGGCAGCAAACAGGCTTCAAGAAACCTCTTAATGTACAATAATTTTCTAGCACGGGGAGGGAAATATGCACCATCAAAACTGTTTGGGTTGTTTTGTTGGTTTTTTTTTTTTTTTTCCAAGTCCACTAATCCTTGGATTTGATTGCTAGAATTAATCTACATACTTGATAGTCACAAAACGACCCAGTGTATTCGAGACCCTCGGTTGGGAATGTGGCTCCTGCTGTGTGATCTCACAACCTAACACTGCTGAAGCAGAGAAGCAGAGCTCTACATTGGGCATAGTATCAACCAAGACATATACAAACAGCTGAAAAATTATATACAGTTGGTGAGGGGAGAGTTTTCCTGAAGGATTATCATAGCCTAAATATTTCTTTAAGCCCTACCCTACCAGTAGGTGACCCAATATTGGAGATGATGTCTTTACTTAAAAATAGAATAATCCAACTACACAACTGATGCAGAACAAGGCACTCTACAGTCTGGACCCTGAACCAAAAGGATTTCAGAGCCTTTTTTTTCCCCTCCCTCTTTATTTTTCTCCCTGTCTTCAACAGGCTGAACAATTGGTGTCTAATATTTCAAAAGGAAGAGACTGTTGATTGCTATTAACTGAGAGAGCTCCTGCAGTCTGGTTTCTTGCGGAAAAAGGATGAGTCAAGGCAGCAGGAGACAAAAAAAGGAGGTACAAAACCATACAGAAGCATTTTGCCAAGGGAAATAATTGGGTAGCAAAAATAGTGGCTCTGGATAGCTTATACATTTCTGCCAACTACTGTAATGCAACAATTTAAACACCAAAACTTGCTACACATCACACTCAATTTAGCCTGCAACTCATATCCTACCAGAGCTCAACAGGATTACTGCAGACAAGGATAGATTTTACACTCATATTAATCCAGACTTAAATTGTCACTCTTGAGATGCATTTTTTCCTAAAGTTTGTTTTCCCTCAGGTCCAGGCTCCTTTTGTCCAGTCAGTCACATGTTACTCTGTGTATTTATTCCAGCCTGGGACACATCAAGGCTTTGCAGGACCCTGAATGGGGACTAATAGCTTACCTTCAATTCAACCAGAAGTTTTAAAGGTGCTCAGCAGGAGCACTAAACGAAGCAGAGTGGAAAATAAAGCCCACTGCAGCCAGCTTACATCTTAAAGCTTTACTCTTCGCAGAAAGCATTTGTGCCTAACCTTAGATCCGTGTGTTGCAAGAATTGTGATTCAGCCTCACTATATAAGGATCACATTTCAACAGTTGCTTCACTGGAAATCAGACTGGCTGGGAGACAATTTTGAGGGTTTGTGTGGCAACAGCAGAAAGGCAAGATAAATACACAGGAAAACACAGGAACAGGGGGAATTTTTTTTTTCTTACCACATTGCAGAGAATGAGGCTTGTTCAGTCGAGCAAACCATCCTCCAGACTGCTTTATGGAGGAAAACAGCAGTAAGTGGCACCTGCAAAGCCTCCCAGCAGCAATGAACATCTTATAAATACCAACATGGAACAACTTCCACTGCAGAAAAGATGGAACAGAGGCTGTGGCAAATCACAATTTTACTCAGTATTATGAGAAATTACAATAGGAAGACAGCAGCCTTCCCACTGTAATGTTTTGCAACTTACATTGCCTTTATTGGATGTAGACATGCTGGAGCATGTCCACAGAAGGGCCACGAAGATGCTCAGAGGGCTGCAGCACCTCTGCTATGAGGACAGACTGAAAGAGTTGGGGCTGTTCAGGCTGGAGAAGAGGAGGCTCCCAGGTGACCTTATTGTGGCCTTCCAGTATCTGAAGAGGGGGCTACAAAAAAGCTGGAGAGGGACTTTTTAGGCTCTCAGGGAGTTACAGGACTAGGGGGAATGGAGCAAAGCTGGAGGTGGGGAGGTTCAGATTGGATGTGAGGAGGAAGTTCTTCAGAGTGGTGAGGCCCTGGAATGAGTTGCCCAAGGAGGTGGTTGGGGCCACTTCCCTGGAGGTGTTTGCAGCCAGGCTGGCAGAGGCTGTGGGCAGCCTGATCTAGGGTAGGGTGTCCCTGGGCATGGCAGGGGGGTTGGAACTAGATGATCCTTGTGGTCCCTTCCAACCCTGACTGATTCTATGATTCTATTATAAAGATCTTTTGTTCTGCCCTTCACCATCTGGTCCTATGTACTTTCTTCCTCTGTGCTTTTGGAAAATATGCTGTGGTTGCTGACCATGTTTAATACATTGCTAAAATATGTCACATGCACAGAGCAGTCCCTGCCTACCGTGCTACAGCCAAGTCCTCCTGCTCAGAACCTTACTGTAAGAGTAATTAGTAACACCCCTGGTGTACAGGAAATTCCTAGTGCCTTTCCACCCACCCCTCCTCTGAAAAAAAACAGAAAGTAAGCTGAACTATTCATTCAGCTTTGATAATCCTAACAGCTCTCTGGGGAATAGCCACACAAGGTCAGAATAACTCTGCATCCCCAGGCTTGTTATAGATTAGCTGTGTGAGGGAGACTTTCCATAGGTCAGATAACTCCTTCTGGACTTTGATATAAGTGAGCTCCCCTCAGCTACCAGCACAGGGCTGCCTGCAAAACAAAAGCTGCTAGTGAATATACTGCTTTTAACTAGTGACTTCCCTTTGAACATCTGGGTCACTTGCTGCTGGGAAAAGATTCTGAGGTGGCTCCCCAAATGATGTAGGGTAATGCTCTAAACTGAAGACAACCTCAGTGCTTTTATCAGAACCCTTCTAAGTAGGGATTGTTTCTTTTCTTGGCATTCTGCTGGGAAATACAAACCTGCCTACAGAAGGCACCATCACTACACAGCTGCACTGTTGCTCAGACACATCCCCTGTCAGACAAGCACAAAATCTCATCTTTAGAACTGGAATCAACCTTTCTGACCCCAACACCTTTTGCAGCTGTGTCCGCATTGGTTTGGTTCTTGCAGTACTTTGTTTTTTTTTCCCTCACAAAGCTGTGGGCAACACCAGGATGAGCCTGGAACTTAATTTGCCTTATATGAAAAGAATACCCAGTTTTCATTTGAATTTGTTTTGTTCAAATCAGAGTTAAAACCTGACTACATTCTAGAAACAGTGGAAAAAGACAGGAAGATCAAGCAGCACATACGTCCCTCCTGGAATTTCACTTACATGTAACAGGAATCTGTATTTGGCCAGCGAGATCTGTCAATACCTCAAAACCTGTAAATAAGCCTGTCTGCAGCTCACAAGCACAAGAGCCAGTCCCTGAGAACAATGAAGTCTCCACTGCCCAAAGCTACTTCCAGTTAAAAGTAAGTGCCACAGCTATGAAAAGCTCAATGTCCTAACTCGCCAATCAAAACATATGAGTAAAGTACAACTCAGAGCACACATTTCATTTACATAGCCGTAAGATCCCAGAATCCCAGCATGGTGGAGTTGGAAAGGACTTCTAGTCAAACCTCCCCCTGCTAAAGCAGGGCCACCCACAGCAGGTTGCCCAGGATCACAATGTCCAGGTGAGTCTGGAATCTCTCCAGAGGAGATCCACAGTCTCTCTAGGCAGCCTGTCCTAGTGCACGCTCACCCTCAAAGTTTTATATTTAGGGAGAACCTCCTGGGTTACAATTTGTGCTCATTGCCCCTTGTAATGTCTGCCACTGGATACCACTGAGAAGATCCTGGGTCCACCCTCTTGCCTCCTACCCTTCAGGACTTGAACATTGAGTGGATTCCCTTTCATGCTGCTCTTCTCCAAACTAGACAATCCCAGGTCTCTCAGCCTTTCTTCCTCACAGAGATGTTCCAGTCCTCTCAGCTTTCTCTATCGGTCTCTATCAAATCCTCTCCAGTAGTTCCTTGTCTCTTGAACTGGGGAGCCCAGAACTGGACAATACTCCAGATGTGGCATCACTAAGGCAGAGCAGAAGTAGAAGAGAGCCTCCCTCAGCCACTCTCTTCTTCATGTATCCCAGGAGATCACTGACCTTCTCAGCCACAAGAGCACATTGCTGGCAAATGCTGAACCTGTACACCAGCATTCCCAGGTCCTTTTCTGCAGTGCTGCAGGTCATCCCCTGACCAGTACTGGTAGCAGGGAGTAATTCCTCCCCAGGAACAGGAGTTGACACTTTTATGCAAAAAATTGGTGTCAAATTGTGAATTTGGGCAAAGAAAGCCACTTCAGCTCCAAGTCTACTACAACCCCCTTCACTGCTCAGCTGTGCAGAGTGTGTTACAGCCCTGACATTTCTACAAATCAGGATTAAAACCTTTCACTGACTGGATTAATACAAACTGTCTCTAATCCCACTAAGCACAAAGGATTTTGTACCTTCTGTGAACTCTCTCATTTTTTCTTCTGTTTCGGCTCCAGCCTTTTTTAACCAAGACGCTTCCAGTTCCAGCACTCTGCCAAGACATTAATGACCAACTGGGGCAGCTCTATTTCTGACCACAAGTGAGAAGAAATCCTGCCCTATCAAACTGCCTGAAAGAAGCCTTCACTAGAAGCTATCAATATGAGAATCACACAACTGGTCAAGCAATCTGTCCATCCCATAGTTTTGTGACTAAGTGGGTGCTGCTATATTAAGAGATGTGTCTGTTTGCTATGAGAACTGGGAAACTGTAAGTGAAGAATGGTGGCTCCAGGATGGAAAATAATCTTCAGCTGCACTCCAGCTTTAACAGGCAGAGTTCCCTACCAGGCAGATCATCACATAAACACAATCTTTGCTGCGGGTGAACCAGAAAGCAGAAGATCAATAAGAAAACTGTTTCACAACTTCTCTTAACTATCACAAAGGCAATCTATAAGTTAGAAAGCCACATCCCCTGAAAACTAAGCAGGTATTCTAAAGAGAGAAAAACAAATCAGAGTTAAATCACAATTTTCACAATGTACCATGACTAATCTCTGCATATATGGTACTGGAATAGCAATCATTGAGTACGAATGAAAACAGTGTTGAACCCTGTCCTATTTTTAATCAGATGAAAGGCACAAATGTAGCCATGCTGCTGCTTAGTGGTGCATTTTCTTCTACCCTGATAACTTTTACAGCTGGAGAAAGAGCTCCTTACAGCACTATTCTGCTGTAAAAAAAATTTCTTGCTACTTACAGCTACCAGGAGTACAGTTGAATGTGTCACGGAAAAGGAGGTCCGGTGGAGGAGGCAAGCTAAGAATATTTCTTTGGGATGTTTAACCCTTTCCACTCTGTACCATTTCCTCTGGGTGAAGATGGTGCTTTGACATTCAGCATTTGTCTGGTATTAAACTATATGTGCAAGGTTACAGAAACACAAAACTGTTTCTCTGAAAAAGTCCTCTAAGATCATTGAGTTCGACTATTACCTAAGTCTACAAAGTCTGGTCTAAGCTATGTCGCTCAGCATCACATCTGAGGCTTTTAAACCTCCAGGGATGGGAATTAAACACTCCCTTCCCAGAGAGGCGGTTGGAGAACCTTTTCAGCAAAGAAGTTTCTTCCAATGTGCAATCTAAACTTTCTCTGGTGCAACTTGGAGCCATTTCCTTTTGTACTATCAATTCTTCCTTGGCAGAAGAAACCAACACCCACCTGACTACAACCTCCTTTCATAGAGTTGTAGAGATTGAGGTCTCCCCTCAGTCTCCTTTTCTCCAGGCTGAACCACCCCAGTTCCCTCAGCTGCCCCTCACAAGACCTGTCCTTCATCTCTGTTGCCCTTCCCTAGACCCACTCCAGGACCTCAATGTCCTTTGGAGTAAGGGACCCAAAACCAAACCCAGTACTCAAGGTATGTCCTCATCAGTGTGTACAGGACAATTACTGTCCTGGTTCTGCTGGCTACACTAACACTGATCCCAGTCAAGATGCTGTTTGTCCTCCTGGCTCCACACAAGCTCATCTTCAGCCACTGACAGTTAATACCCCCAGGTCTGAGCAACTTCAGAACCACTTTGCCCCAAGCCTGGAGCATTGTAGGGGGTTGTTATGCAGCAACAGTGGTAGAGAAAAACAACTCTGAAGGCCCTTCCCATGTCTAAAAATAAAACAAAAACAACAACAAAAAAATCCCAAACTATTTATATGGTCCAGGACAGTATTTTTAATGACATCTGAAGGCATTTTACTAGTGCTGTTAATGTGATGGTGTATTTCCCCTGCATTAGTTCTGCCACACAGAGCTATTCTTATTAAGACCACAAAGAGCTCACAAAAGCTGTTCCACACAAACAGCAGCTCAAAGACTTTCCTCGCTTAACAGTGCCTTTTGTACACATTAAACAAGAATACTGTTAGTCACATTTTAACCTAGACATTTTAGTAGTTGTAATCTCAGCCTGGAGTGTGGAAATGGAATGCATACTCATTAGCTCAAATTTGCTAAGCCCATTTTTCACCCAGGCCAGCATGCAACTTAGCAGTACCAAAAAAAAAAAAAAAAAAGACTTATTTTGTGACAACATGAAGGTTGCACATGTGTGATGAGAGTGGTGGAAGCTCTCTATCCTCTACTCCTCTTCCCTCAGCATCTCACTCACACATTTCTAGGAACTAAAAGTGGAAGAGGAAGTCTGACTGCTGGCTGAAATGCCTTCTCTTCTCCCCAGCAAAGCAACACTCAGCACCATGTGCTTCATCCAAGAAATAACCTCCTACTATATGGATGAGAGGTGGAGTGTCAGAGATACTCACTCAGAGAATATCTTATGAGAGATAAGCCAGTATTGGAACTCAGAAGGAACCTTCTTGCTCATTTCCCAACAGAAGGATAGTAAGCACACTTGTGTGTCAATGACCTTTTTTTCACTGATACACTAACCCAGAAGTAAAGAAATAAAATTCCAGCCTCCGGTCCCAATTAAAACAACACTAATTACCATCAAGAGATAAGAGCTTGTTGCCCTTCTGGAAAGAGGCATGCAGAACAGGACACACCTTTGGAGTGTTTCCCCGAAGGCCTCTTAGGTAGTGACTCCTCAATGGAATGTGTTGATGTATGGAGTACATTTTCCAAACTGTTACTGACGCTGTTGATGGGGGTCTCGGACCTTGGAGTGACCTGCAAAGGGGAAAAAACATACCAAAATCCAGTAAAATAAACTAAGGCAATGCACAAATTTCACACCTCCCTCCAGAGAGAGCAGAACCACGCTGAAGGCATTTTTGAGACGTTTGCTTCCTTTAAAACCCCGGGGTGTTACCACTGATACTCCACAATTAACAGTTCAGGGAAGTTGTTTTAGTGAGCAGCTATTCACAAATCTAGATTATCTTGGCTAATCTATAAAGCTGCTTAAAAGTATAATTCTCTTTTAAACAATAGCCACACAGCAGTCAGAGATATTGCAAGAGCCTTAACCTTGCCTTGATGCAGCTCTCTACAAGAGAGCTATTGGAAAAGTGCTTCTTGAGAAACATCCTTTTTATGTTATGTCACTTATCTGAAGGTGTTCAAAAGATCTGTAGACGTGGTGCTGAGGGACATGGCTTAGCAGCAGACACATGTGCACACGCAGCCCAGACAGCCAGCTGTGTCCTGGGCTGCATCAAGAGCAGTGTGGGCAGCAGGGCAAGGGAGGTGATTCTCCCCCTTTATTCTGCTCTCGTCAGACCCCACCTGGAGTACTGTGTGCAGTTCTGGAGCCCCCAGCACAAGAAGGACATGGAACTGTTGGAGAGAATCCAGAAGAGGGCCACAAAGATGGCTGGAGGGCTGCAACACCTCTGCTACGAAGACAGGCTACAAGAGTTGGGGCGATTCAGCCTGGAGAAAAGAAGGCTTCAAGGACACTCTATAGTAGCCTTCCAGTATCTGAAAGGGGCTTATAAGGAAGGCTGGGGAGGGACTATTTACAAGGTCTCATGATGACAGGATGAGGGGGAATGGGTTTAAACTGGCAGAGGGGAGATTGAAACTGGATGTTAAGAGAAAGTTCTTTCCAGTAGGAGTGGTGAGATACTGACACAGGTTGCCCAGGGAGGTTGTGGCTGCTCCCTCTCTGGAGGTGTTCAAGGCCAGGCTGGATAAGGCCTTGAGCGACCTGTTCTAGTAGGAGGTGTCCCTGACTATGGCAGGAGGTTGGAACTGGATGATCTTTGAGGTCCCTTCCAATCTGAACCATTCTATGATAGTGTTGGATTAATGGTTGGACTTGATCTTAGGGGGCTTTTCCTGCATGAATCATTCTACAAATCCATCTACAAGCAGCAGACGCAAGACACTCCCAAAGTGTTCCCACATATTACAAGGAATGAACAAATCCAGTTAAAAAGCAAACTTATTTTCTCTGTCCTTCTTTTTCAAAGCCTGATGTCATGAGACTATTTCAATGAAAAATTGCACACTACAAATGCCCAAGCAGAAGGCTGCATCATGTAAACAGACTTCACAGCCTTCCGTGCATCTTTGCGACTGCGTTCAGCACAAGAAAACATTCTCACCACTACTTAAAGCTACAGAAGCAAACCTAAAATATAAGAAAAGGCAGAAATGAACACTGTCCACAAGAGCATTCACCATCATGTATCAACATAAACCCATCTGTTCCTTGTAGCACAACGTTTAAGGCCTGCCTCATCAGCAAGGAGAAAGCTCTCGTTTTGTAGGTAATGAGAAGGAAAAGTGGGTGAACAGCTACATTAGCAGCACTGAACACAAGGTTCTAAGTGTGTTAGAGAGGAAAGTGTGCTTTAAAGAGGTAGTTAAGGCTGACAGAAGCACTCATACTAAACTAGTGCATCACTTCAATTACCACATTTTTGGCTCAACCTGATATCCCGGTATGGAGAACTGTAAATTCGAATTCCACCTGGATTTTTTAGCTTTTCACCAATCAGAGGAGAAAAACATGCAGCTCCACATGACCAAAACAGACATCCTTTATTTATAGTAATCCATACCAGCCACTACAGGTCCCCATAAGGAAAAAAAAGCTCACTCAGACCCTGACTACTTGGGAGGGTGCCGTGAGTTAAGACAATCTACACTTAAAACAATCCTTTGCTCGCCCTACCATTAGCCTTATATACTGACATCAATCAGAATACACAATACAAGCCCAAAATAGCACATCCCTACTCTGTACAATCACCTATTGTAAGCTCCATTTTAAGACTGATGTTTATAGATTTAAGGCAATAGGACAAGTGAAAGACTTGGCACGCACTTGACATCTGCAAAAAGCTTATAGGTGCAAAGAAATCAATCCAGGGAGACAGGCAAGTGTCAGGAGAAAGCAGGATTACAAGCAGCTGCTTTCCTTTTCAGCACTCAGTTGACTTTTTGATTTAAAAAATAAAGTTTACCACTCCAGCACAGCTTTCTACCAAGAATCAAGGTTTTACTTGATAAAGACTAGTCATTAAACTTTAAGTTTGAGGGGAAGGGTGAGGAATAGTTTAGATCTCCTTGCCAAAGCCAGTCTTTACCAAAGCTGCTCTCACAAGTCTCTCTCCTGGAGCTCATTAAACTCTCACTCCGCTGGATTGCTGCTGAGAGGAAGTTCCAGCAGACTGAGCAATGACACCATCATCCTCCTGGCAATGGGACATGTCAGAAGAGAGGCCGAGTAACAGAGCAAACAGAAAATTAGAATCAGGCAAGATGATGTTATCCTCAGCAACCAGGTTCCAAATACCCAGAACAATCAAAGACAAATATTTAATAGTACTTGAAACTGAGTAATAAGAACACTTGCAGTACTTGAAACCAAGTAAGAAAATAGCCACGTGGCTTCAGAAACCTCTCAACTCCAGTTTGTCACAAAACATTGCCTCTGCTCTAGTCCCTTTCTCCACTACCTTTAGGCACGAGCATCGTGTGCAGCTTAAAACCTGCATTCTGTTTATACATAACATCCAATTCTTTCCATAAAGATTTCATTTTTCTATACTTGGAACGGATTAATTTAGCCCACATGTCTGCACCGAGTGAGCTCACACACTATCTGATTCAGCCACACATCAAAGCAGAGCCATTTCAAATTGGCCTAGAAAGAAAAGAAAAGAAAATAAAATAAAAATCACTAAGCTCTGATTAGCTCCAAATGGAACACATTGTTAGTGAGGGGACTGGTGTTAGAACCACTCAATCTGACCACTTAAAGCTTTCATTTCAGATTGTAAATGGTTTGGGTTTGGGTTTTTGTTTTTTTTCCCTCCCCACTGACTTAAACATACCCATTACTGAAAAGGTTTGGATTTGTTTAGAGAATGGAAAAGTAATGAAAAAAATGTTTTTCAAATCAAGGGGTTTTGTTGTTTTTTTTTTTTAGTTCCAAAATAGTAACAGCCTTTCTGGTTTCATTTCAGGCCAAGCCAAACAGAGGAACAATAACCCATCAGCTATGAGCTGCAGGAGACACACTGGCATAAGCTTAACAGGAGGTGCCTAGCAAGGACTTGTCCAAATTGAGGTGCAGAAACTCAGTGGTCAGGTAAGTTGTGGGAGGAACATCTGAATGTTATTCTACTCCTTGGTTTGGGCTCAGCAAAAATAGCTACTGAGGAGTCAGTAGAGGCTGAATGAAGAAGCTGACATTTCAGTGAGAGAAAGAATCTGAGAAGTCCTGAGCTAATTGATTTGGACCTTTTAAGAGCTGCAACGACTCCGAGGAAAGCCAAAATGCCATTAAAGAATAAGCATCTGCTGTTCAAGAACAGTTAAAGGGTTGTTTTCTGAAGCAGTAAGAGTCTCTGGCAAAGGTGGACAAGCTGGATGGCAGAAAGCAGAAGTGTTCAGTCTTTCTATCACAAGCCACAGCAGTGACATTTTATAAATGCCGAAAAAATTCATGACTCATTCAAGGTCTAAGAGGGTAGACAGCATCAAACATCTAAACATGAGACTTTGGGTTTTTCAACTGAAGTTATTTGAGAGCATCAGCAGGAGCAGTCCATGAAGACTAATCAAATACAGCAGCGACTGCAGTGTGTTACAAGTGACAGAAATGCTCTCCAATATGCCTCAGCTTCCCCTGAGCACAGTATTCTGTAGAGAGCCAAGGAAAAGGGAAGCCCTCTACATCTACCCAGAGATTCATTCAATTATTGATAAAAGGATTGAACAAAACAGCCTGTAGGCTTATTCCATGACTAAGGAAATGCTCCACTCAAACTGGTACAGAAGAGATTCTTCAGCTATTTTTACTCAGCTCTTACAGTGAGTCTACTCCCTCCAACAGAAAAGCATCTGGCTCACAGATGAACTACTCATTTTCCAGATGAAAACCTACCTTGTCTCTTGAATTTCAAGTTAACTTAACTGAAGTAGCCTTAACTGAAAATAACAAAGAAAATTCATCACTAATGACTAACTGAAGCTCAGCCTGAGTTCTGTGCTTCACAGATTATAAAGACAGAATCAGAGAACAAAATGTACGTCCGTCCCAACAAGGGCTAGGCAGAGGGATCACCACCTCCAAGCCTTTCAATCTCAGATATCAACTAGGAAGAGAAGATAGCTTTGACTCAGGGGTCAAAGACAGACACGTCAAGGTGTCAGGAGTCTCTGCTAGAATTTTAGCCATTAGCACATTTTCCCCTCTTCACCTGCCAGCAAACAACATCCTGTCTTTCAGCAGAGCACAGTGATTTTCTTCACCAGGTACGTTTGGAAATGTACTAACAAGCAGAGATCTTGGAACAGCAAGAAGAGTTCTAGGAAGCTCTGCAAAATCCTTGATCCAGCAAAAAGAACACTGAAAATAAAACAACAGCCCAAGAAAAGTCACCATTGCAATAGGTGTTATTCTTTTAGTGGCTCTGCCACTACCCAAGGCAAAAGAGGCCAACATGGAAAACAATCTGTGAAGATAGACTCAATAACTGTTAGCTTTGCTCCCAAGGATGATGCCTAATATTTAATATAGCAAAGTGTTTCATAAAAATAACAGGACTGAGAGAAGTTGAACTTAGAGTGGTAAGAATTTTACCAAAACAGCAATTTTATGTTCCTCTTAAAATTACCTAAAGAGAACAGTAAAAATACAGGGTTTAATAGTGAAGTATTTGCTGACGTGGTCTGAAGTGAAGCCAACACTAAAAATCAACAGTTTACTTCCTGGAGGATAACATGACTTAAAATTTAAGGAGATGGTGATATGGGATCTCAGGGGATAAAATATTGATTTCTACACCTAGTTAGGTATGAGATTTAGGTGCTGTGGTACACAAAAGTGAAGGTACAAGAAAGTACCAGGGCTGCAGCCAAAGGCCACACAAATATGCTCTCCCATTCACAAACATGTTCCCCCACTGATCACATGGGAAAACCTTTTCACATGAGGTTCAAAAGTGGTCAGAGACATACTGGAAACATCCCACAGATAAATGTTTCTGCCACTATATGGAGTGTCCATTAAAAAAAAAAAAAAAAAAAAAAAAAAAGGTTTTTCCTTATCATAAGCTGACCTCAATGCTTGAGGCTTGATGCAGATAAGTACACATGCTTTCCACAAAGGCATGTGGTGACAAGGTGAGGGGTAATAGCTTCACACTGGAAGAACATGTATTTAGTTGCATCCAGTTCTGGAGCCCCTATTAGAAGAGAGATGTGGACATGCTGGAGCTTGTCCACAGAAGGGCCATGAGGATGAGCAGAGGGCTGCAGCACCTCTCCTATGAGGACAGACTGAAAGAGTTGGGGCTGTTCAGTTTGGAGAAGGCTCCCAGGTGACCTTATTGTGGCCTTCCAGGATCTGAAGAGGGGGCTACAAAAAAGCTGGGGAGGGACATTTTAGGCTATCAGGGAGCGACAGGACTAGGGGGAATGGAGCAAAGCTGGAGGTGGGGAGGTTCAGATTGGATGTGAGGAGGAAGTTCTTCAGCATGAGTGGTGAGAGCCTGGAATGGGTTGCCCAGGGAGGTGGTTGAGGCCACTTCCCTGGAGGTGTTTGCAGCCAGGCTGGCTGAGGCTCTGTCCAGCCTAATCTAGGGTAAGGTGTCCCTGGGCATGGCAGGGGCGTTGGAACTAGATGATCCTTGTGATCCCTTCCAACCCTGACTGATTCTATGATTCTAATTAGACATTAGAAATTCTTCCCCAGGAAGATGGTAAGGCATTGGAACAGGTTACCCTAGAGAAGCTGTGAAGGCTCCAAGCCTGGAAGAATTCAAAGCCAGGTTGGATGGGGCCTTGAGCAAGCTACTCTATCATGAAGTGTCCTTGTCCATCACAGAGGGTTGAAACTAGTTGATCTTTAAGGTCCCCTCCAAACTAAATCATGCTATGATAACATGTAAGAGTGCTGTCAGGAACTGAATAAGGAAGTCTGGGCAGGGAAAAAAAAAAAAAAAAGGAAAATCAGTCAACTTAATTCACTCCTGCCAGTTTCATATTAGCAAGTAATAACAGCAGCTTATTTTGAGGTTAACACCAAGGTCTTTAGCACGGTGCAATCCTGTTTGCAAAAATGCTTTAGCAGAAGCTTGATGGCAGGCACGCAGCCCTTGCAAGCTGAGGCAGATAAGCTGCTATTTCCCAACACAGGGCTGTAACTCGGCTTCCCAAATAATTTGAAAACAAAGCATTGCTGACATTCAGACACCAGTCTGCCAACACATGGGATTGTTCACTGGGCTAAGTCTAAGCCTGGAACAAGAGCAAGGACCTGAAATGCAAAATCTGTTCAATTACAAAACCAGGAGGAACAAGACTGAGCAAACACCTTCCTCTTTAGTAGCAACAAGCCATTAGTTTGCCCAGGTACTTGTGAAACCATGGCCTCAGGCACCAGTTTTGCCTTTACTTCTGTATATGAATACCTGGCTGTTCTCACGCTGGTGGAGCAACATTAGAAACTAATCCTTTTGAAGATTTGGGCTTTTCCATAAGGCAGCTTAAGAAACACTTGCAAACACATCCAACTCTTCATGTACCTCGTAAAAGCCTCAACAACATCCAACACTTCAATTTGCCCATGTTTAGTTGCTTCACATCCCAGTCTAAATGCAGCTCCAAGAGTTTGGTTTGTGCTAGAAATTCACAGAGTCCCAATAGCCAGGATCTTCCAAAAAAAAAAAAAAGATATAAGCACCAATTAAGATGTTTCTCAACAGCAACAGAAGGTCCAACACCTATTCCCATAGCAATTGGATAAAAAGGTATCCATCTTTGAATAGAAAGGGTGAAAAGGGATAATAAATCAGATGCTTTTGTCCTGTGAGGCTATTACTGGAATGAAATGAGCCATGTAGTACTTAAACACTACAGGACAATCACACACCTGCTACAAGGCTCCAGTGTAAATTCAGTAGAGCAAATGGACCAAAAGTCTGGGTTGTACTTCTCACTAAAAATCCTTTGCTTAAATAATTCATTACTTTGTGAATACTAGGACCATAAATCTACTATAGATTAACTGGACTTTAATTACACTGTTGAGTGTTCATCACTCAAAACAGTCAAAAGCAGCAGCTGAAAACACCTGGCAACTCCAGTTGGTGCAAAGATGTCCACTGATTCTGTAAACAAAGTTTTCTGCAATGAAGTTACAGAATTCTTTAATAGTAGCTATTCCAATGCCATCAGTCTCCAACAGTTAACCAAGTAAGCTGCAAACAGGCAGAGTATGCAAGATTTCCTATGGAAAAGATATCTCCAATTTGAAGTCTAAAGGGAACAAGGCAGCAAAAAAGAAAACAGAAGAAAAAAAAATTAATAAGATGTTACAAAACAGCCTGTTTCATCTACCTGATCTCCCACAACTTACTACAGCTCCCTGGACAGGCTGCAAGTGCAAATAGCTCACTGACACTGTGTTAATTCAAGGCACACTGGAAGTGTTCAGATGATTGCTTATGTGTGGAGCTGAGAGACCTGGCTTAGTGGTGGACTTGGCAGTGCTTAGTTAATGGCTGGATTCAATGATCTAGAAGGTCTTCTCCAACTTTGATTCTACAATTCTGTGTGAATGGGAAATTGCCCCCACAGGACCAGTACAGACATTCAGCAGGTAAAAGGATGGTCAAAAGAATCAAGTCCATAACCTGATGAGGCGTAATGCAAGCAATGACACCAAAAGCCTTTCACTGGTAGGATAGTTCATTGCCACTCCAGCCTCTTCTGCAACAGTTCACATAAGACAGCTGACAGAAGTTATCTGGCAAGTCAAATGCATTTCTCCCTCCTTCCCCTCTTCACTACCCACTTTACTAAGTGCAATAAAACTTACTGTGGAAAAAAGGCATCACTGGAAAAGAACTCGCAACATGCACAAAAAATGTTCACTTTCACTATTTACCACCATGCTTTGGCAGGTCTTTAATTAAAATCAAGATCTTACTCTTAAGCAATTGATCTGATTATTTCTGGATCACATCAGCTATTTACAGAAATCCTGAAGCCCTGTACTGGCCAGAATACCTGTTAGAAACTTTATCCTTTCCAAGGCTTATTAGTGGATAATTATAACAACAAAACCAAAGGAAAAAAAAAAAAACTATTTTAGCATGAGGAATTCAGATGTTTGCTTGCTAGAAAACCCACACAAAGAAACACAGATTCAGACCATATCAACATTTCTTTGGTAGGCTTAATGCACATTTCAGATCTCAATAGGGAACAGAAATCAAATTGCTTCAATTATTCTGCTGAAGAGTAAAGTCAAATTCTAGTTTAAGCATGACAATGGCTCTCATTTTGAGAGATGAATTAGATGTAGTGTTTCTATAATAAGATTCTGTGTATTCAAAGAAACTCTTATCTGTGTTCTTGAGAATAATGTTCCTAAATTTGCCCCCTCCCCCTCTTTTTTTTAAAGAGAAAAAGCACTCAAGAGTAGTAGTAAAATGGACACTGCAGTATTCGAATGCAAATGATGACTAAACATGCCCCTTGACCAAAGCACACTTGGAAGGGTCACAGGTACTGCAGCACCAAGAGGTCCACAGGAGAATCACAGCTCAGCTAGAAAGAGGCAGTTCTGTACTTAATACCCAGCTACAACTTCGGTTTAAGCAACTCAAACATTTTAAATAAAGCTAAACCAAATAGTTAAACACTTCCAAACAAGGATGCTGTTCAGTACCTTTGAAGTTAGACACTGGAATGCTTGTTAGGTGTGGTTAAATACTGCTGGCTCAGCCTTTCCAGGCAGCTTGTACACAGATGCAATTAACCAGTCTGAACTCTGGTACAGTTCAAAATACCCAACACCTTGCAATAGGTATTTCTATTCCAGAAGAGATGAGGCCTACTTGAGTGATGCTTAACTAATAGTTACAAGGTGATTGGTACCAAAAAAAAGAGAGCAAGTTAAAAGTGAACACACTGCTAAAACAAAAACCTCATTCAGCCTG
This sequence comes from Psilopogon haemacephalus, assembly GCA_013396835.1. Classification (NCBI taxonomy): domain Eukaryota; kingdom Metazoa; phylum Chordata; class Aves; order Piciformes; family Megalaimidae; genus Psilopogon; species Psilopogon haemacephalus. Next base: position 154,443 of record VWZI01009214.1, read on the forward strand.
CACAAAAATTGGGAAAACAGTTCATGGGAAAAACATCATCATCACCAACATCAGCTCAACACACAGTTTTTGGCTACTGTGGCCCTGATGTTAGGATGATGTTAGGATGTCCATTGCCCAAGCAAACTTAGGTTCTTAATTTCATCATGTAACATGCTAAGGCAATGTGAATTTGGTGGCAATGAGAAGTTACTACACAAGACCACTGTCGTCCAAGGATTCCTTTGTATAGAATCATAGAAGGGTCTGAGTTGGAAGGAACCTTAAAGACCTAGTTTGAAGCCCCCTGCCATGAGCAAGGACACATCCTATTAGACCAGTTTGCTCAAAGCCCCACCCAACCTGATTTTGAACACTTCCAGGCTTAGTGCCTCTACAGCTTCTCTGGGCAACCTGTTCTTGTGCCTCATCACCCTCATGGGGATGAATTTCACCTTAAGCTTGTTTCTGAAAATATTGCAGAGTTGAGATTGAACAAACAGGAATACTGTTAAGAAATGAGCCAGAACTGGAAGCCTCACATTTAACTGGCACATCAGGAAGTGTGTGTAATCTGTTGCCTCAAGTACTCAGAATCCTAAAAAAGACGTGCAAAGAATGGCACACACCACCAGCTGGAAGCTACAAGACCCTACAGCTCCCTACAAGTTAGTTTCATGTGGGTTTGAAAACAAGTCAATTCCTGAGAGAGCAGCTACCGCTAGCAGTGAGCAAGTATTTCTAATCCTAGCTAGCAACTGCTATTAACAGTCAGCTACTACAGCTATGTGATAGCTTCAGTGAGCTAAGGAGGCTAAGAAATAGGCTTTCCATGATTTATTCTATCCCCACAAAATCAGCACAAAAGCCATAAAGGCAGATGATAGATCACTTAATAGCTTGCTCTGCAAGGACTCTGTTTGAACCCAACATCAACAGTCATAGAACTGTTTCAGTTGGAAAAGATCTTTAAGATCATAGAGTCCAAACATTCTTTAACTCTACCCAGTCTGTCATGTCCCTCAGCACCACATCTGTGTCCCTTAAACACCTCCAGGGGTGAGGATTCAACCAGATCCCAGGGAAGCCTGTTCCAGTGTTTGACAACCCTTTCAATGATGAAATTTAGTAATAGTTTTCAACTCATCATTCCACAAAAATCAAAACTTTCTGAAGATGAAATATGTAACTTCAGCCACTTGTAAGGAACAGTGCAGAAAGGTGAAGGTATTTGAAAGGAACCCCTCGTAACACTAGCTCGACACAGCTCCCAGTCTCCAGTGCTTTCTAAGTTTTAAATGAGCCTGTGGAATTAGCACTGGTGAAAAATAGCATCTTAGGCTATGAACTGAAATAGCCATGGGTGCAGTATTTGGAAGCTGACTAGGCAAGAGACCTCCCTTCCCATTCACAAGATCCTAACCAGAAACAGACATAACTACAGCGTCACTGACTTCCTTTCAGTTGCAAACAAACTGTAGTCATATCTACTGTTTATGATCCCAGTTCTGCAACTGAAGCCACCACCAGATTATCCCACTGATGAACTCAGCCACCAGCTAGCAGAGCTAAGGTGCCAAGTATCTTATTTCACAGTTTTTACAGAACTATCTCAACGAGCAGACAAAACAACTCCAAGAAATACTCAAAAGTGACAGATTCCTAACTTCTGTTTAGGCAGAACTTCTTGTGCTCCAGTTTGTGCCCAATGCCCCCTTGTCCTGTTACTGAGCACCGCTGAGAATACTCTGGCCCTAATCTTGCCCTCCACACTTTAGATCTTGCTGAGCATTGAGAAGATCCCTTCTCAGGCTGCTCTTCTGCAGGCTCAACAGCCCCAGGTCTCTCAGCCTTTCTTCCTCACAGATGCTCCAGTCCCCTCAGCATCTCTGTAGTCTCCACTAGACTCTCTCCTGGAGTTCCTTGTCTGTTTTGAACTGGAGACCCCAGAACTGGACTCAGTACTCCAGTGAAGGGTGAGGAGAATCTTCTCCCAGTAGAGGGGGAAGAAGTTATACCCTCGGTGTTACTAATGCATGTGAACTTAAAGAGAATATTTAGCCCATAGAGATTCATATTACGTCTAGATGAGTTCCAGCATCAAAGCAGGTTCTACTATGCCATTATCTACAAGATGCATGCCTAAGGGGTTTTGTAAGGACAGCATCACTACAGCCTCGAAGCAACCAAGAACTAATAAAACCATTAACGTCTCATCCATAGCAAAAATATGCTTGCTGTCACAAACCATACACAAGAGAAATCTGAATGAGTAGCTCAGGCTTCTGGGCAACAGTTTTGAGACATCTCCCCTTCTGTGGGTCACAAATTCAGCAGTGGCAGTTTGTCTATCAAAGCACCCAGATGCAGACATGCACAGCAGGAGACATTTGGCTGCTGCTTTTCATGTGCCCTGGTGATTCCAGCTTCCCCTCCTGTACAAGGAGAGCAGGAGGTTTGCAGCTTCAAGCACTATACATCTGCATTGAAACGAGCTTTCAGATGCCAGGCTCTAAGTGCTGGCCAGAACATGGTTCTCTCTCTCCTTTGTGGCAAAAGTATAAAGTACAGCTGAATAGGCATCTTAAAATGCAAAACCAGCCTGAGAAGCCAGCTGCATCACTTCCACTTAAAAACAAGCCCATTAAAGTTAATCCCAGGGATCGAATTTTATATTAAACACCTGACTCTTTAGATGTGTCTGGGCTTCATTTGAAAACAATTTGCATTGTTTCAAAACCATATAAACCACCTTGGATTTTGTGCCTGCAAGTAAAATGGTTGAAGAATCCACAGCTCAAGTCCTGTGAGTGTTGGCACCAAAGCCAGAAGCAAATACAGGTCAAGACAAGGGGCAGAGATGATCACCTTTACAGAGCCCAAAGCAACAGCCTGCTGCAGAGAGGGCAGCATTCTCCGACCTCAGGGCAAAGAAAGTTAGTGCTCATTTTGTATCAAGTAGAAACCATGAACCTGGGTAATTACTGACCTACTTCAAGCTAGCCACAGCCACCTTTCACTGTGAAGTTAACTCACAAAAGCCAAGTGCAATCTCGAAAAGCACAAATTAAAGCAAAAAGTTAGGGGCTGCTGTTTCGAGTCTCCTTGTAATCAGCAACAGCAGCAGACAGGGAGATAACTGCAGAAAGCACTGGCTTGGATCACCAAGCAACCTGAAATGTTCATCTACCCCAAAGCAAGCTGAAGAATCAGAATATGTTTACAGCAACACTCTATCAACTGTTCAATCTCTTCACCGTAAGATCCAAATGTTCAATCTCTTCACTATAAGATCCAACTTAATTTTAAGCAACTTTGCTGTGAGACATGAGAGGGGATGGAAAGAGGATCACAAGCTCCAATCCTCTAGAAAAAAAAAGGTTAGAGCTGTTATTAACTTAGGTCATATTTTAGTGAAACCAAGTAAGCAGATGCAGCACACTCCTGCTTGTTTCTGCACAGAGAACAAAGAGCACCGCTCGACTTTTTTGTTGCAGCTCCCTGAATAAACAAGTTAAACTTCAATCATCAGCAATTGTAACAGATCTTTGGTTACACAAAATCAGGGAGTCACAGGAGTGCTAGTCTCAGTCCCTACGCTCAGCACAAGGCAAACACTGAAGGGTAACTACCCCTGCTCCCGAAGAGCTCCCTACTTCCTTGCCATTGTTTATCCATGCCATCCCAGCTTTCAAAAGTTTATTGGGACCTCAAATGGTGACCAAGGGATTGTTTACAAAGGCCTGTATAGAACAAGGGGCAATGGCTTTAGATTGGACAAGAGCAGATTTAGGGTGGATGTTAGGAAGAAATTATTTACCGTGAGGAGAATGGAACACTGGAAGAGATTGCCCAAGGAGGTGGTTGAGGACCGCCCCCCTTTGGAAAATTCAAGGTCCAGACTCAACAGGGCTCTGGGAAACCTGAACTAATGGAGGATGTCACAACTTACTGCAGGAAGGTTGGACTAGATGACCTTTGGAGGTCCCTTCCAACCCAAACCCTTCTATGATTCTATGGTTTCTCCAGCTCATTTTCCATGTATGGGCTCAAAAGTTTACACTTGAGGACAGATCTGGAGACTTGTCCTCAAGAGCTGGAGAACAGATCTTATGAGCAGCTGAGGAACTGGGGTTGTCTGGTATGGAGAAAAGGAGGCTGAGACCTTCTGGGTTTCTACAACCACCTGAAAGGAGGTTGGAACCAGGTGGGCACTGATCTCCCAAGAAACAAGGGATAGGACAAGAGAAAACCTCAAGTTGCATCAGGGAAAGTTTAGACTGGATCTTAGAAGAAGCTTATTGAAAGGCTTCTCAAACACCGGAACAGGCTGCCCAGGAAAGTGGCTGAATTCCCATCCCTGTAGGTTTAAAAGGGATGCTGAGGGACATGGTTTAGCACCAGACTTAGTGGCTGGACTCAATGATCTTAAGTGTATTTTCCAACCAAGCTGATTCTACAACTGAGAAGCAGCATTCACACAATACAGAACTGACCTCCAGTACCAGTTCACCTTAGCTTCAGCTGTAGAAATGCAACAAGAGTGATGAAAAAGTGCTGGCACCGGGGAAGAAAATTCTCCCCCAGTTCTGAAGAGGATGGAGAGCACAGGACTCTTGTCAGGCAGCAGCCCAGTGCAGCTCACTTTCTCTTGACACCCGCATTGTTTCTTTTGCTAGGTGATGTTACAACACACATGTTGTCACTACACAACTTGGTAACATCACAAGAGCTAAAGGCACCACATAGGAATGTATTTGTGCATATTTAAACAGTGCTGAATGGAGAAAGATGGTGGTTTATTTTTTTCCATTCCTTTCATCCAAGTCCTGTTAAGCCAACTGCTTCTAAAAGTAGCAAAGCTACCCAGCTATCAGTATTGGGGAAGGAAATTCTCATCTGTTCAAACAAAAAGCATCTTCCAGACTGTGAAAGCAAAGTCATCTTTTTTGTTCTCCCTTAACTACTCTTTACTTGGCAACCAGTTTTCTTCAACACTAATGTCTCAACGACAACAAAAGTATTTTTAAAGAGACAACCCTTCAATGAGTTCAGAAGAAAAAACAAAACCAAAACAACAATCAACGACAGCGCTGGCAGGAAAAAATGCTAGGATGGATTCTCCATCCATTTTAGATTGACGTGAATAGTGCCAGAGTTTTTCAGCTACAGAAATCATGCAATATTCGGGAAGACTCAAAAACATCCTCTAAAAATGCTCCTCCCTATGTAGTTGGTGTTTGTTTTTGTTTTCTTTTCCTCATTTTATTTTGAGACTTGTCTTCCCTCTCCAACCAAAGGCCTGTGCACCTTTTGAGTAAGGGAAGTTGTGAGCAGTTAGCTGTCTGCAAGGAAGCTTTTTCTGGTTTTAATTACAGCCTTCTACTTTCTGTGTGAAATCTTCTTTCCATATATATTTTATTCACACAGAGGTTTAGAGTGAATGAAGAGGCATTCCCATGCCCTGCTGTTTTCAGGAAGAAGCACTGTTCAAAGATACAGGAAGGAAAGGTTAAGAGAAATACAAAATTTAGTAATACTCATCTAAATTTTACAACTAAAGCAGCAGCGTCCAAAGAAACCACAAGCGTAAGGAAATTTGTATTCTGAAGAAGATTCCTCTCAGTTTGAAACTGAATCCTCCAGTTCATAGAATCTGTGCTAAGCCCTCAGGAACAGCTTTACTTAGGATTCCGCTCCAAAAAGAGGCATTTCCACAGCTTTTAGGTGTACGCCATCACCTCCAAGAGAAGGGTAAGGTTATTTCCTGACTGAGTCCTCAGGCTCTTCAAAGCTACAGCCTGTTAACTGATCACATCCACCCACTTAGCTGGTACTTAGCTTGAACTTTTAAAGCAGGTTCAATCCAGTCCAGAAGACAGTCGGACTCCCTCATTTGCAGCAGGCTGAGAGCACTTAAGCATGCAGTAACGTATCTAATTACCGACAGCACCTCTTAAAATGTTACTGTCTAGCTTAATTGCTGGCAACTGAATGAACGAACAGCAAGTTAATGACGGTGAACCACTGCCACCCAGATCAATACCCAAGAGATACCAGGCGACAGGCAACGTTTTTCTAAGTTTAGTATCAGAAACTCAAACGTGTTTGCCATGGCATTTGTCTGAACAAAGCCTAGGCTCAGTGAGGTGCCTTTGCCACTGGACAGCTACTCCCGCAGCTCTTCCTTTCCAGCTTCTTCCAGGGAAACTTTTGAGCAGATGCTTGTTCCTGAATCCGTGCCTCCCCTACTAAATTACTGCAATTGGCATGTCTGTCCCCTCAGCAGACAGACTGTCAGAAGCAATCAGTTAAGGTTCATAGTGCTGCCTGTTGATCAGCTTGTGAACCCCTTGTCATTTAAATGACACGATCCCCTAAAATCTCCTTCCATCCCCCTCTTCCTGCCCTCAGCTCGCCATCTTCATCATCAACCAAACAGCTGCCTATACTAAAACGAAAAGGTTTCAAACCAGAGTTGAGGACACAACCCCGTGCCCTGCAGCAGTACCAAGACGGTGTGCGAAAGCAGGATACCCACCTTATGGCAGCCAGGATACGTTGCCACGGTGTTGAGGGTAGAGGTGCTAGGATTCTTGCTGGTGCTGGCCATGATATTCTGTATCTGGGTGAGCTCTTGCCTCAGCACCTGTTTCTGATGGAAGCTGAAAGCAGGATGGTTGGATGCCATAGTGAAGAGCAACAGGAACTCATCCCCTGTGCGACCCTCGTTGAGTTGTAGCCCGTAGTTGTTAATGACGGAATCGATGTGGGTGAGCGTACGGAAGAGGACCCCGGCTGCCTCTCGGTGGGCAGAGCCGAGCAGGGCGAGAGAGACCAAAAGTTTGCTGCGTACCACCTCGTCCGTCAGGTTGGTGAGGCTCCCCAGGTCGGCGGGGTTGTTGGCCTTGATTTCGGAGTCACGCAGGGAGTGATAGTCCTTGCGAGCCAGGTCCTCCAGGCAGGCTCCTAGGAAACGCAGCTCCAGCGGGATGCAGAGGTCCAGGAGGCCGCAGAGGAACTCCACACGCTGCGGGGAAGGCAGCTCGGAGAACCAGCGGTACACGCCGTCCCGCTGCAACCGCGGGCACCGCTTCTCCACCATGGTGCTTCGCCTACCCCCGGCCCGGAGGGAGCAAACCCTGGAGGGGGCAGCGCCGGCGAGGGCGGGCGGCAGCGCCCCGGAGGGGGCCTTCGAGACCGGCGCCCCAACACCCCCTAAGCGGCCCCCTCCGCGCTCCCGCC
>VWZI01009214.1:162055-177808 GCA_013396835.1 Psilopogon haemacephalus
CAGCCGGCAGCAGAGCGTCAGGCAGAGGGAGAGAAGAAGGAGCGGCGGAGGGGGCTTCACTCCCGGCCTGGCCCCGCGGCGGGACACGCCCACCGCCCCGCCGATTGGCCGAGACCTCTACGCGCGCCTGGAGATTGGCTACCACACGCTCCACCCGCCCCTTTCCTCGCGAGCTGGAGGGGGCTTGTCAATCGCCAGCCTTCAGCTCCCCCNCCGGCGAGGGGCGGGAACGAGAGCCTTTGTGTAGGGCTCTCGGGCGGTCGCGGGGCTCGGGGGGCGATGGGCTGCAGCGTGGCCCCGCCGCTGTCATCGCCGTGCACACAGGGCCTGAGGCTGTGACAGCTTCCCCCCACCAGGGCAGAACCTTGCTTCGGAGTGAGCCTGCAGAGGAGCTCTGGGGAGTGATTTGGGGCAGGGGTCCCTGTTCACCCACGGTAGGGCAAAGGTTGGCGCTTTTGGAGAGCTACCTTGAGGTGCTGTCTTGGTTGACTTCCCAAAGCGTTTCTGCTCAGCTTTGTTCTGCCTTCTATGGTAGTCACGTCATAGAATCATAGAATAGAATCATAGAATGGTCTAGGTTGGAAGAGACCTCAAAGATCATCCAGTTCCAACCCCCTGCCATAGGCAGGGACACCTCTCACTAGATCAGGATGCTCAAGACCTCATCGAGCCTGGCCTTGAACACATCCAGGGAGGGAGCAGACACAACCTCCCTGGGCAACCTGTTCCAGTGCCTCACCACCCTCACTGTGAAGAATTTCTTCCTAACATCCCGTTCAAATCTCCCCTCCGCCAATTTGAACTCATTCCCCCTCGTCCTGTCATTACAAGACCTTGTGAACAGTCCCTCCCCAGCCCTCCTGTAGGCCCCCCTCAGATACTGGTAGGCTGCTATAAGGTCTCCCCGAAGCCTTCTCTTCTCCAGGCTGAAAAGCCTCAACTCTTGTAGCCTGTCCTCATAGCAGAGGTGCTCCAGTCCTCTGATCATCTTCATGGCCCTCCTCTGGACTCTCTCCAACAGTTCCATGTCCTTCTTGTGCTGGGGGCTCCAGAATTGCACACAGTACTCTAGGTGGGGTCTGACAAGAGCAGAGTAAAGGGGGAGAATCCCCTCCCTTGCCCTGCTGGTAATGCCTCTCTTAATGCAGCCCAGGACACGGTTGGCTGTCTGAACCGCGTGTGCATGTCCTAGTCCACTGACTCAAGGAGCACTGCCTATGCTCTTACAGAATTGTAGAATCATTTTGGTTGGAAGAGACCTTGGAGATCGTTGAGTCCGACAGTTAACCCAGCACTGCAGGTCACCACTAAACCGTGTCCCTCAGCACCACATCTACACAGCCCCTCCAAGGATGGGGACTCCACCACAGCCTTGGGCAGACTTTTCCAGACCTGGACAGCCCTCTTTAGGGAGAAATTTCTCTTGATATGCAACCTAAACCTCACCTGGAACAACTTGAGGCTGTTTCCTCTTGTCCTGTTGCTTGTTTTTTGAGATGAGATCAACACCTACCCAGTTCCAACCTCATTTCAGAGAATTGTAGAGAGCCAGAGGATCTCTCCTGAGCCTCATCTTCTCCAGGCTGAAAAACTCCAGTTCCCTCAGCTGCTCCTCACAGTCCCTGTGCTCTAGCCCCTTCACTTGCTGCTTTGTCGTCCTCTGGACACACTCTTGCTGCCTAAAGCGTGGTAGATACCTTTTTCTCTGGCTTCCCTGTTGACAGCATCCTCATTTCAGCCGTTGGGAGCTTTACAAAGTAGAGGAGGAAATGGCTACAATTCCCACTTTCCTTAGCTGTTGTCTGAGCATGGCAAAGAGCCTTAAGGATGGAGCAGAGGGTGCATCAGGGCATGAACTGCTCATGGCTGCACGATGCCAACATCTCCATAAAGCTTTTGGCACCAGCATTTGCCTGCGTGGTCTCGCCAAACCAAGCCATGCTCTGCAGTCAAAGCCAACTTGGCAGCTGATTGCAGATTTGTCGTTAAATACAGCGTGGAAACAAAAGAGGCAGAAAAGACCTCTTAAGGCAGTAAATCTCTCCCCACCTCCCCAACCCCCNCCCCCCCCCTTCCCAATACCCGCTCTCCTTTTTAACCTGGGATTTTGGCTGACAGCAATGTGCCAGTGCACATTTTGAAGCAGCTTTATCATCTTCAGAGGGTTGCATGCTGAAGAAACCTAGAAGCAGACTATTGTTTTTTTTTTTTTTTTTAATCATGTTCTTCCTCGGGCTTTGGCTGTGTCTCAGTTGTAGCCCAGTAGCCAGACTGCTCATCAGCCCAGTAAATGACACAGGTAGAGAGCTTCAAGCGGAGCAGGCCAGGAACTACATTTTGAAATGCAGCTCCAGGCATGATGATTCCAGACTTGACTTTTATATGCTTGTAATCTTCTTGGAAGATGAACCTAGCGTTTTATTTTAGTAACTGCAATATTCCTGTGACACAGCCACACGAAAGAGCTAACAGTGATGTTTTTGCATTTTGTCTGGAGCTGATCTCTATATGGGATGCAGGCAATGCCCAAACGTGGGCTGCTTTCTGTCACATGAGTTTTGTGAACACTTGTGTTGGTATCACTTAGGAGAAAAAAAAAAAAAATAAAAAAAGGCTTATTCCTCTGGGCGAGGGTTTATTGGAAATCTCATTACACACCTTGCAAAGATGGACTGCTGCACCACAAAAAAAATTCCAAATGCTGGTGGTTTATCCTTTTTTTATTTCCCGTGCGCTATCAACGGCGTTTATTGAAGTGAGATGCAAGAGTAAGCAGCCAAAGGACTCTTACTGGGTTGCATAATGTCATATATTGTAAAGCTACACAACCCTGCCTCTGTGCTGCAGACTCCTGCTGTGAGAGGGTCCTTGAAAATCCCTCTCTGTGTCCTTTCCACGCAGCAATCCATCGCTGAGTGCAAACCATATGTGCTTCCTTTTCCTGCCGTGCCCGGCATTGTCCATGGGAGGAAGGAGTATGTGGAGAACAGAGGAAGTGCTCTCAGTCCCTTAGGAAAGGTTTGCATTGAATTGCAGCACAGGCCAGCCAGCAAGCATAAGGACACTAAGTGCTTTGGTGGCTTTTCTGCCTATCCTGGTGTCTTTATCCCAGCATTAATCCATTGTGAACATGCGATGCTGTGCTCAATGCCTGATAACTGTCTGGCCTGTAGCAAGGTGAAGGTTTAAACTTTTCTGCTTGGTAACTAGATCTATGTCTTAGCCCAAATTGAAGTATGAATGTGAATTTTGATGCTGTGGTTTATGGCCGGAGCAGAAATTGCTTGTCTTTGACGCCAGGCAGTAAGACAAACTCTAATCTGAAGTGTGGAATATGAACTTGGAGCCTTTTCCCTGATTCAAAGTGGCTTTGGGCAAAGCCTGAGGAAACCAAAAGGAGCATGACATATAATTCTGTCACAAGCCACCAAGAATTCCTGGCTAGCCAGCAGGCAAAGCAAGGAACTGCCTTGAGCAAGATAAATCAACTTCATAAGAGCTCGTGTTACCGCTTGCTCAAGGCAGCAGCTTGTGAGTGAAGGTCGTACAGGGGTGCCTGGGCAGCCGTGTTCCCCCTAAGAGCACAGCCCTTGGGACACCAGAACTGGCTCCTTGTTTCATCCCCAGGTCATCCTGTTTCCTGCATCTGTTCTCACCCTGTAAATTTTCCTTGTGCATGTTTGAGGCAAACAGCTGGGCAAGATCTCTTGTCAGAGTAAGCAGTAAACAATATCCCAGAGTGCAGTTATTTTCCTCCTTCTGTTTTCAGAACATACAGAAGATGCTGCTGAACGTCTCAGTCAGGAGAGGGTCCATTTCTTCAATGCTGGACACATCTACTTCAGTTCTCACCTGCTATCTTGAGGGTCTGAGTTCTTGTACTTGGATTTCCTCAATTGTTTTCAACCAAGGAACCTGGCTGAAGCGTTTCTCCTCCTTTAAACAGCATGTCACAACAGGCATATCCAAACCCACCAAGTTCATTTCTTCTTCAAGTGATTTTGACTCGATGCAACACAATGCCTAAAAACATATTAAAAATTACTGGGAAAAAAAAATCAGTGTGAGGTAGGCAACTGAGCCCTGTGCGAAAGGAGCTATTCCACTTTTTTATCCATCACAGAGTCAACAGGAGGAGAATCTCTGTGATGGACATTAGAGGAGAAGCTTTATTTAGGAGGCTCCTGGTTAAAAGGCCAGTTACATTACCCAGATCTATCTCATGCCCAGTGCTCCTAGCCTACAGGAGGACTCCTCCACAGCAGCCTTTGCAGAACTTTTGTCTATCACCTTCTAGAAGCCCTCCAGTTCCTTTAGGAGACTGTTCAACCCTTGTCATTAAATGGGCAGAAGTTTTTGCATGTTTGGTGTTTTAAAACCTCCTAAATGCGGCTTAAATCGTAGTGCTTCTGCCAAGAAAGTCATGCTGGAAATTCTAAGTCTTCTCCCAAATGACTTGCAAAGCCATAGATTCAGCCACTGCCATTTTGGACTCACTGGGTATGAGTTATCTGTGATGAGCTTCCTTCCTTCATGTGGGTTGTTCCACCCCAAGCCAGATCTCCTCCATTTTTAGGACTGAATTCTGTCCCAGGGCAACATGCTGAGAGAACACATCTACTGAGGGGCATAAAACCTGACACAACTCTGTGTGGTTTTGAGAGTGACCTCTGTGGACTTTCACCCTGGAGCTGCTGTCTCTTTTTGTGTTACTCAACAATACCTCTTTCCTCTGCTCTTTCCCACCTCTCACAGTCTGCACTTCTGCTCATCCCCTGCCTTTCCCCACATGTCCTCCTTGCCTGCCCTCTTCCAAAATCTTGCTCTTCATTTTCAAAACCCTGCTCTCCATTTTCAAAACCCTGCTCTCCATTTCCAAAACCTTGCTCTCCATTTCCAAACCACTCATTCTGACCTGCTGGATGTCTACCTCCCCTCCCTCAGTGTAGCCTCTTGATCCTGCAGCTCCTGCCCAAAACTCCCCTGTCTCACTTTCTGCTGGGATGCAGGGAGTGGCAGGAGTGATAGCATTGCCCTGTCACACAGAAGGGAAGGATTGATATCACTGTGGCACGTTCCCTCAATCCCTTCTGTGTGCATGGGTTGTTTCCTGCGAGGTTTCTCGCAGATGCTGGAGCTGGAGCTCTTGGTTTTGAAAAACAAAACCAAACAAAAACAAACTCCAGCTTTGAAGCACAGAGAAGAATATCGTGTGGGCTTTGGGAGGAGGGGAGGGAAATTAAAAGGGGGCCAGATGTTGGGCTCGAAGCTTCCACTGTAGCAAAAGATAGAATCATAGAACGGTTTGGGTTGGAAGGGACCTTTCAAGGTCATCTGGTCCAGCCCGCCTGCAGTCAGCAGGAACATCTGCAGCTTAAAGCAGGTTGCTCTGAGCACCAAGCAGCACCTGACCCTGAGTGGTTCCAGGGATGGGGCATCTCCCACCTCCCTGGGCAACCTGGACCAGCGTCTCACTACCCTCAGCAGCACCAGTCCCTTCCTTCCGTGTAGTCTGAGTCTCCTCCTTTCAGTTCCAAACCATCGGCCCTTGTCCCGTCGGGACGGGCCCTGCCCAAAGGTCTGTCCGTGTCACCGCGTTTGTCTGGGGCAGGGCGGTGGCAGGTGTCCCTGCGGTGCCAGCAGCGAGCGCAGGGCGGATGCGAGGCTGGCAGCGGTGTGCGGTGCGCGACTGTCGCTGCCCTCTGCTGATAGACTCCGGCAGGCACAGACTCGACTTTGACCAAGCCTTTCTCGGCTCTCTTGGCACGCCGAAGGCGTAAGGGACAGGCTCGTCTCTCCCCGGCCTCCATCGGCACTCTGCCTCATCTGCCACCTTTCCGAATGCAAAAGGCGAGGCACCCCGTGTCCCTTCCTCAGCAGGACAGCCCTGGCACGTCCCTGCTTGTCCCCAGAAGCCAGGCAGACCGCCTGCCTTTGCAAGCTTTCCCGTGGGGCTTGCTGCAGCTTGAAAATCCACGCTCCCTGGCTGCCAAAAAACACTTCCCCCCGAGCTCCTTTCCCTTTATTCCTTGGATCCGCCTCAGAAACCACTGCGAAAGAAGGATTCTTGGTTTTCCCTGTCACTGCCCATGCTTTGGCCTGTCCCGTGGCTGGAAGGATGGGCACGTCTCAGCCTTGGATGAGATTTGGAGAAGCTATAGGGTCCCCCTGTCCCCACCAACCCCATCGCAGGACAGCTATTTCCTCCTGATCCCTGCTCGGAATTCTTCCTCGCTTTAATCTCAGCCCAGGGAAATCACTTTTTGGGGGACTCTTTGCAAAATGAGGGTGTGCTGCAATGATTTTGGGTTTGTTTTCACTTGAGCTAACGCAGCTGCTTGCCGTGATGGGGTCCGGGTTGCTGGACTCAACATCTGCAGCACTCACAGGGTGCTGCTCCAGCAGCGACCCAGGGTAGGTTCGTCCTCTCCTTTTCACGGGCTGATTCTAACTCTCATCCATGACACAATGCTAATTCACTCCTAGTTGCAGCCAAACCACTCTACAGCTGGAAAGAAAAGTCTGGAAGTATTTAGTTGGCTCTTCCAGCGACATTCCTTGGGGTGTTTTCAAATCATACCCCTCCTCTCTCTGCCTTTGGTCAATATTTCACTAACCAGCCAGAGGCATTTAAAATGCTCAAGGAGAAAGCACGAGGAAGGAAAGGAACGTGCACGCTTACCAAATATGAATGTAAAGTTCAGTGTTTCTTTGCAACATTCGAAATCCAGGGTACATTTGGTAACAGAAACATCAGCTCGGGCAAGAGAGTGAACGTCATCTTGAAAGACTGCAAGACCTAGGGTTGTTTAGCTTGGAGAAAAGTGGCCTGAGAGAAGAGCTTCTCAATGCTTAACCAGAGCTAAAGGACCTATGCGGGGGCAAAATCTTCTCAGTGGTGCCCAGGACAGGAAAAGGGGCAGTGGGCACAAACTGGAACCCAGAAGGTTCCACCTGAAGGTGAGGAGAAACCTCTTTTACTTTTGGGGTGCTGGAGCCCTGGAGCAGGCTGCCCAGAAAGGTTGTGAAGTCTTCTTCTTTGGAGAGATTTCCAAACCTGCCCAGACATTTTGATCCTTTGGGTGACCCTGCTTTAGCAGGGGAGTTGGACTAGACCATCTCCAGAGGTCCCTACCAGTCCCAGCATGCTGGGGTCCTGGGATCCTGGGATCTTGCCCTACCTGCCAGCCTCACATTTCCAACTCTTTTATGCAAACTTCCAATGTTACCTGTCGTGACTCTGGAATTGGAATCACGGGGGGGTGATTTCCTGCAGAAACCCACCCATCGCTTCTGAGCCGTGACCAAAATGAGAGGAACAGGGATTGGTTCACAGGCAATTCATGAATAGGAAAAGCAATGAAATTAGCTGAATGAACTGTTCATTATGCATCATTCAGCCAGCTGTACTAATTAGTGCCTTAAGGACTCTTCCTGTTCCTGCTGCAGCCAACTCCAAAACTCCTTTAGATTTCAGCAGGACAGAGCCCTCAGAGGTCAGGCCTGGTGCCTGCTTCCTCTGCAATGCCCTTTTTTCTTTTTTTCTTCTTTACTATTGCTTATCGATTCCAAGCTTTTATGTCTTCTTTTTTAAAAGGATTATTTCCAAAATGTCCTGTGTGATGTTCAATTAATCACAGGGCAAGAAGCAGGCTGCCGTTCCCAGAGCGTGTTTCTTATGCTCAATGCATTCTCTTCTTGCTTTTACCCAAACTGTGTGGTACTGAGGGACACAGAAGCTTGAAAGCCCTTTGGAAAACATGAATCAATCCAGAAATGTCACTGGGGCAGAAGGAACAGGAATTAAACATATGCACTCTGAGCCCAGAACTTACAGTTGGGCATGTAATTTTATATATATATATATATATATATATTTTTTTTTTTTTCCTTAGTAAGGATAATATTTGTGATGTTTCTTTCCCAGCAAAAAAAAAACAATTCCTGCAGCTCAGTTTTGCTTCTGAATGTGGCAATGTCAGAAAAAGACATCAGTTCACACTGGGGCTTGTGCCTCTGTCAGAGCTGCCTGATGTAAGGCTCGCTTCCATAGCAGAGTGCTTTGTCCTGCCTTCAGATTTATGACACACAATGCTGTCTGCATTGATCTCTCCGTCAAGCCACTTGGGGTAGTGACCAGAATAACACACTTTATGTCTTGCTTTTCTTACCATGGGCAAGCCAATGTCTTCAGGAGGAACAAAACCTCATTCCGGTGCTGCTCATGGGGTGATGATTTTAAAATAAAAGAGGGAGACTTAGGTTGGATAGAAGAAGGAATTTTTTTTTTTTTTTTACACTGAGAGTGGTGAGAAAGTGTCCCAGGTTGCCCAGAGAGGTGGGAGATGCCCCATCCCTGGAAACATTCCACATCAGGTTGTCTGGGGGCTCTGAGCAACCTGCTCTAGTTGTCCCTGCTGACTGCGGGGTGGTTGGACTAGGTGACCTTGAAAGGTGTCTTCTGACCCAAACCCTTCTATGAATCTGTGGTCCTATGGAGGACTGTGATGTCATTCTGCTTCCTATTTCACTCTGGGTTGCAAAGCCAACTCATTTGGAGAGGCACAACTGCAGAGCATCATCCACATAATCTCTCTGGCCTGTTGAGGCCAGGGAGAACCCAGCAGATCCCAGGCTGAACCTGAGGGGATCACATTTAAATGAATAACCTCATTGCTGCAGCAGAACCTTTCTCTGTCCCCAGTCCAAGGCAGAGATATCTCCACTGGGGACAGAGCAGGGAATTGCTGTCCAGGTAGCAGCTTCCTAGTTACATGTAGACGCATCCAAGTTTTGCCTGAATTTCCCCCAGGTTTATCCATGTCATAAGCATACATTCTTGATCCCTCAGTGAGCAGGACAGCACAGCTCCAGAGTGCTGCCGGTGGATTTCCACCCCAGTGATTGAGTAAAACTGCCTGCTGGGGAGCAAGCGAAGGACATCCCACCAGCTCAGCCTGGAGGAATCTCCACAGCCCCGCTCTTTGGGCTTCTCTCCACAGACTGCCTAAAATGGATATAAAGGAGCCTCAGAGTGGAATTTATTTTCTTCCTAAGATCATCCTTAAAATAACAAACACCAGAAAGCTGGTGACATGCGGGACATCTGCTTGAATAACACGGGCCTTCTGTCTGCAAGAGAGGGAACTCCAAATAGCTCTTTGATTTGTGTTTCCTTTTCTTCTCCTTCCTCATCTCCTCCTCCTCACTACTGTATGCAAATCTGTTCTGCAAGCTCCAAACCACCAGCTCCCTCTCTTCCCTGACAGGCTCGTTTTTATGCCGTGCCATGGCTATTTTATTTCCTCTTCGCTTCTACCGCAGCTAATCTTTATCTCTCCTTCTGGGACTGCGTCTTTGTTTATAGGCTGATGTCAATGGCTAAGGGCAGCGCTTCTTTAGAGCCAGCAAACCCAAATTCCTGCCCTCTGACTGCCTCTCGCAGGACAGCATCTTCCGCTGCAGGCAGTCCCAGTTCAGGGGAGCGATTAGGAGGTGAAAAAAAACAAAAACAAACCAAAACAAAACGGTGTTTAAAGTTAGCACACGTTGAAGTCCTCTTCTAAATCCAGACGCTCTCTAAAGCCGAGCCAGCCGAGTCGCCGGTGTGGCAGGCAAGGTTCAATGGGCTGTTAAACCTGGCCCAGTGTTAGCTGCCTAATTGCTTCCCCAGAAAGAGCCAGGCTGGGAAAACAATGGCTAGTGGCCATTAATCCTTTTTTTTTTTCTTCTGCTTTTTTTTTTTTTTTTTTTTTTTTTTTTTTTTTTTTTTTTTTTTTTTTTTTTTTTTTTTTTTTTTTTTTTTTTTTTTTTTTTTTTTTTTTTTTTTTTTTTTTTTTTTTTTTTTTTTTTTTTTTTTTTTTTTTTTTTTTTTTTTTTTTTTTTTTTTTTTTTTTTTTTTTTTTTTTTTTTTTTTTTTTTTTTTTTTTTTTTTTTTTTTTTTTTTTTTTTTTTTTTTTTTTTTTTTTTTTTTTTTTTTTTTTTTTTTTTTTTTTTTTTTTTTTTTTTTTTTTTTTTTTTTTTTTTTTTTTTTTTTTTTTTTTTTTTTTTTTTTTTTTTTTTTTTTTTTTTTTTTTTTTTTTTTTTTTTTTTTTTTTTTTTTTTTTTTTTTTTTTTTTTTTTTTTTTTTTTTTTTTTTTTTTTTTTTTTTTTTTTTTTTTTTTTTTTTTTTTTTTTTTTTTTTTTTTTTTTTTTTTTTTTTTTTTTTTTTTTTTTTTTTTTTTTTTTTTTTTTTTTTTTTTTTTTTTTTTTTTTTTTTTTTTTTTTTTTTTTTTTTTTTTTTTTTTTTTTTTTTTTTTTTTTTTTTTTTTTTTTTTTTTTTTTTTTTTTTTTTTTTTTTTTTTTTTTTTTTTTTTTTTTTTTTTTTTTTTTTTTTTTTTTTTTTTTTTTTTTTTTTTTTTTTTTTTTTTTTTTTTTTTTTTTTTTTAGCTTTCTTTCTTTTTTTTATATTTTTTCTTTTTTTCCACCACAACCCTTTAAACAGAGTTTAAATGTGTGGAAAACAGAGGTCGTGGGGCAGCCTTTCCACCAACGTGTCTGATCCTTAGAAAAAGTGGTCATCAGCAGGAGCTTACCATGTGTCTTGTCACTTCTGTGTGGTGCAGCAGACAGGCTGGAGGGCAGGGATGCCATCCAGAGGGACCCAGACAGGCTGGAGAGGTGGGCACAAGCCAACCTCAGGAGGTTCAACAAGACCAAGTGAAAGGTTCTACAGCTGGGGCAAGGCAATCCCAAGCACAAATCCAGGCTGGGCAGTGACTGGCTGAAGAGCAGCCCTGAGGAGAGGGACTTGGGGGTGCTGGTGGAGGAGAAGCTCAACATGAGGCAGCAGTGTGCACTTGCAGCCCAGAAAGCCAAGCGGAGCCTGGGCTGCATCAAGAGAAGTGTGGCCAGAAGGGCAAGGGAGGTGATTCTCCCCCTCTACTCTGCCGTGCTGAGACCCCACCTGGAGTACTGCATCCAGTCCTGGATCCCCTATTACAAGAGGGATGTGGAGATGCTGGAGTATGTCCAGAGAAAGGCCACGAGGATGCTCAGAGGGCTGCAGCACCTCTGCTATGAGGACAGACTGAAAGAGTTGGGGCTGTTCAGGCTGGAAAAGAGGAGGCTCCCAGGTGACCTTATTGTGGCCTTCCAGTATCTGCAGGGGACCTACAGAAAAGCTGGGGAGGGACTTTTTAGGCTATCAGGGAGTTACAGGACTAGGGGGAATGGAGCAAAGCTGGAGGTGGGGAGATTCAGATTGGATGTGAGGAGGAAGTTCTTCACCATGAGAGTGGTGAGGCCCTGGAACAGGTTGCCCAGGGAGGTGGTTGGGGCCACTTCGCTGGAGGTGTTTGCAGCCAGGCTGGATGAGGCTGTGGGCAGCCTAATCTAGGGTAGGGTGTCCCTGGGCATGGCAGGGGGGTTGGAACTAGATGATCCTTGTGGTCCCTTCCAGCCCTAACTGATTCTATTCTATGATTCTCCTTTGTCCAAACCCAGTTAGGAACCATCTTTTCCTCATTAAATCTGTTTCCTTTCAGCGCTCATCCTTCCACCTCATTACCACATGCAATTCCTTAAAGCCCTCATAGCTAATATCACAACTATAGATCTGGGGTTTATTTATAGCCCTAAACTCCACAGAGAGCTGTGTGTCTTGTTGCTGTGGAAACTGGGATTCTAAAAGTGAAAGGATTTTAAAAGGATTTTGGAAGAGACCTGCTGAATGGGAGTACTACCTTTCACTTCCAGAGCCAGCCCCCAGCTGGCTCCAACCTCCCTTCAGGTAGGTTGTAGGTTCATCGCTGAAGGTATTGATGTGTAAATGTGGTTTAAGACCAGACTTGGTAGTGTTGGGTTAGTGGTGGGACTTGATGATCTTACAGGTCGTTTCCAGCCTAAACAATTCTAGGATTCTGTGACAGAGGGATCCTCAGGCTGAAGCCAAGCTCCTGCATGGCATACCAAAAGCCAGCAGCCTGATGTCCCCTCCGCCTGGCCGTGGGCTGCATGGGGCTGCCGGATCACCGCAGGAACTCTGCGCTTGTCACCACCCATGCTTTTTCCATGTCTCTAAATGTCAGGTGTCCACCACCGCCACCCCAGGGGCAAATCTTTCGAGAGCTCTGCCAAAGGGCTGCATGCTGAACTTCTGGCTCAAGGTGTCACTTTCTAGCAAGAGCTAAGTTTAAAATTAAAACCAACCAACCAACCAAACAAACAAACCACAAAAAAACCCTCATGCAACTCAAGCAGTAATTCTGTTTACAAACCAGCTCCAGAACCGTGTCAACCTGAACAGAGATTTGAGGTGCTTCAAGGCTGCCAAACTGGGGAAAGCAACCTGGAAAACGCCATCCCGTCGATGTGGCCAAGGGAGAGGAGGGTGAAAGGGAAGGAGAGGCAATGTAACCTGACCAGCCCGCTAGCCTGTGCCTTCGATTCACCAGCAAGGTACAAATGTCAGCGCTGGTTAGCTATTGCCTTGTATTTCCATCAGTAAAGCAACACTCCCCGTGTGTGTGCTGGCTCCCAGGGCTCGGGGGAGGCCAGCAGCAGGCACCGTCTCCTTCCCCAGAGCAGCCCTGACATTTGCCCAGCGCATTCTGCAGGTCTGTGCTGGCAGGAGGTGTATCGTGCCTGGCTACAAGGCAGCGCTCTGATATGAAGATTAAAAATAGCCATGCAGGAGCCAAGACTCGCAGAGCGAGGGAATGGCAATTCACTGACTGAGCTTTTCCATTAGAGGGTGCCAGGAACCTACTGTTGCTGCAAGCCCCGGAAAGCCTGGCCAATGTGGCTTTGTCCTGTGCATCCTCAGAACTGGCAAATCCCTCCCCGTTTTGGACACTCAGTCCTCCTACTGCCCAGCCAGGCCAACTCAAGGATCTCGACTGCTGTGCTGAAGCGCGAACAGGGAAGAGCTGATGTGGCAGGTTTAAAGCGAAACCTTGGGTACTGGGTCCAGTTTGGGGCCTCTCACTGCTGAGAAGGAGGTGGAGGTGCTGGAGCAGGCTCTGAGAAGGGCAAGGAAGGTGGTGAAGGCTCTGGAGAACGGGTCTTGTGAGGAGGGAGCTGAGGGAACTGGGACTGTTCATGCCAGATAAGAGGAGGCTGAGGGGAGACCTTCTGGCTCTCTACAGCTCCCTGAAAGGAGGTCGTAGTGAAGTGGTGTACTGGGTTAGAGTGGATCCCTCCCCCAGTAAACTCATTACAACACAGGTTTTTTGGGTTTTTTTTAAAGTCAGGAAAAATGAAATAGTATTGTCATATAGTTTAAACTAAGTATAACAGTACAAAGAGAATAAACTACTACAGGGGAAAAAAAATAACCTTAAGGAGAATGGGGAAGGGTTCAAGCAGGGGCAAAGAAGCAGCAGCAGCCAAAACAGCAGCAGCAGCCATCTTCATCCACCGCCAATTTCAACTTCACCACTTGGACTCCACTTCCATCCTCTCTCAACTACCAGTTGTATACTTGGATTTTGTTTCCCTTCCCCATATCCTCTGTAATTCCCCTTACCTAAAATAAATTTTATGTATTGTTAAAGTTTGTATTTTACTTCCAAATTAGCTCCTATTACAAGAGGGATGTGGACATGCTGGAGCGTGTCCAGAGAAGGGCCACGAGGATGCTCAGAGAGCTGCAGCACCTCTGCTATGAGGACAGACTGAAAGAGTTGGGGCTGTTCAGTTTGGAAAAGAGGAGGCTCCCAGGTGACCTTATTGTGGCCTTCCAGTATCTGCAGGGGACCTACAGAAAAGCTGGGGAGGGACTTTTTAGGCTATCAGGGAGTGACAGGACTAGGAGGAATGGAGCAAAGCTGGAGGTGGGGAGATTCAGATTGGATGTGAGGAGGAAGTTCTTCACCATGAGAGTGGTGAGGCCCTGGAACAGGTTGCCCAGGGAGGTGTTTGGGGCCACATCCCTGGAGGTGTTTGCAGCCAGGCTGGCAGAGGCTGTGCGCAGCCTGATCTAGGGTAGGGTGTCCCTGGGCATGGCAGGGGGGTTGGAACTAGATGATCCTTGTGGTCCCTTCCAACCCTGACTGATTCTATGATTCTATGCTTCTAAATTGAACTAAGTCTACTTATTGAGCTTTTGAGCTCATGGGGTCTAGCTTAAACTAATACAATCTCCTTTTGGTTTTGGAACTTTGGGAAAAAAAAATTCCAGTACCCAGAGTTTTGTTGAGATGTGTTAGTGAAACTGTGCAGATCCATTAGTCATTCCCAGCAGTGTGGAGACCCTGGTTCTTCTTCCTGCCTTCCAGGCCATGGATAGAAACAGCTGAGATGTCTGCATATGGGACACTTGTTCTTATCTTTCCTTCTGGTGCAGCTGCAGCTGAGCACACTGCTGCTTATAAATGGAAAAAAAACCCAAACCAAACCAAGATGAAGCCTTGGACTAGGAGATACTTTTGTCTCTGGTCTGCCTCTGCAGTGATTCTTGGCACAATGCTGTGCAGATCTGTCCCTCTGCCTCCTTCTCCCCATCTCCCTGTCCAAAGTCTGTGCTCTTCTGGAGTGTGTGGCTTTTTGGTGCACAAGTTGACTGGAAAGTGTGAACGTTTTTGGAGTAGGTGGCTGGAAAAGGATAGGTCATAGCAGTGAGAGGAGGCGAAAGGTAATGTGTCTAGCTGCCGAAGCCCAGCACTGCTGGCTCTGTGTCACACACTGACAGCTTTTCCTGTGGACTTCAGCCAGCAGCTTCCTGCTCCTGTCCCAGCCACGGTGGGTGATTCAGAACAGGTGGGATGAAAGGCTGACCCTGAGGTCCACCAGCAAGACTGATTTGTGCTTTCCTGCCTCGGATTTCAGGATAAAGCAGGAGCAGCAGCATCTTGACCAGGTGGATGAGGATGATGTCAACAGCCAGCACACAACTCTTCTTCCCCATCTCTGGCAGGAAGCTGGTCCTTGTGGACTCAGCACTTAGCATCATGTGCCAGCAATTATTTCTAGCTGACAGATGAAAAAAAAAACCCAGGGGTTCTAAAAGAACAAGTGACTTGTCTGAGACAGCAGCTTTGTGATAAAACCATACTTGGCCGAGTGCTGGTGGTTGCTGAGGGCATCCTTTTGGTCATGGTGGCTTCCCTGGAGTCACAAGGATGGTGGTTCACATGGGGTCCATGTGGAGTTTGGATGGAATTCCATGAACAGTCCATCTCTGCTCCCTTGCTGCTGTGGCTAAGGGTTAGGGCTAGAACCCTTGCATCCAACTCTGGTCCCTCTCATGCCTCTGAAGCATTCTGACTTCATGGGACAGGAATAGCAAATCGCTGGGCTGCTGTCACATCCTCGTGGAGAGAGCCACTGAAGGGCGGTTTCATCTTACATTGCTGGAGAGACTCTCTTCTCAAAACGATCCCGAAGCACTTGGAGGAGTAAATATAAACCAGAGGTATTTGGGGAGGAGCATGGGTGGGACTCATGGCTCAGAGTGGCACAGCTCAGTAGTTCAGGGTTGGAAAGGAAAACACTTCTGACATCTGGCTCCATCGGAGGGAGCGCAGGGCAGCGAAGTGTACACTGCAGCAACTGGCAAATCTGGGGCTTTGGCCAACAAAATAAGCATGGGAAATACTTGAGACTGATGAAAACCATGGCCAGCCTGCTCTTGTTCAAAGAGGTCTTCTGGGGACACCAGAACAGATTGCAGCCAGTCCTGGTGAAACCTTCGTTGACTTCAGCTGGGCCAGGATTTTATTTCAGATTTTTAATTTATTTTATGGTTCTGGTTTTTGTTTGGCTTTTTTTTTT